>WBNO01019085.1:0-86999 GCA_013400575.1 Peucedramus taeniatus | reverse complement strand
ATAAACAATATAATTTTCCCTAATTATCTGGTAATGCTATTAACTGTCCTTCTATTGTAAGTATTTCTTGCAGCAGAGGCACAGTGTAATGGAATCAGAGCTGAAGGATGTGAACAGCAGTAGTTTTTATCTATTCTACTTGTACCAGAAGGTGGAGGTTAAGTGGAAATGAGTTTTGCTGGTGTTATATTGAGAAGACATTTTAGATAGGTTTTGCAGCTTTGTCAGTGGCATAAGATGGGATGTTCTGAGCACTCCTCAGTGTCCCTGCTCCTGTCTCTGTAAAGGAAGTTGTTTGGAACTCCTTAATTTTCTCCTTTTTGATAGTGGAGTTCTTGGTTCAACATTTAAGAATACTGAATAGAAACCAAATGTAAAAATTCTCCCTAGGTTGTAGACTGCTTTTAAGATAAAATACTGAGGTATGCTGAGCTCTTTTATTCAGTGATAATTGGCATTTCTCCCTAAAGTTCCAGTAATGTCCTTCACTGTTTTGTCCATTTGTATTAAAGAAATTTAAGCTATTCAACTGCGTAATGCATTTGTTCTTCTAATTGGGACACAAAACCCCACTATGATTTAAATATTTTTCTCTTGAAGACTAAAGGCCTGGTAGTAATTAAGTCATAATTACATAAACTTTACATTTCTAGCTTTGCAGTTCAGTTGTACTTAGGTAAAAATAAAGAAAATAAAAAGCTAAGCTATCATTGATGAATGAGATGACAGGATGTGGAAGCACCAAGAGGGGAAGCACTGAAGCATTATTTGTGGGACTGAGGGAGGAGGGGGAAGTGTGTTGCCCTAGTACATCTAGAAACACATTTAAAAATACTGTAATGCAGAAACAGCAGGCTAACTTGCTTTTTCAATAGTGGGAAATACACCTTTAATGAGATCTGCTCTTCCACTCTGTTTTGCAGACAGCCTAATCTCTGTAGTTCTTTGGTTTTCCACTGTGAGTTATTCTGTTTGATAGGCTTCTACAGTTCGGAAATTTTTTGGGGGAACTCCTGCACATGTTGTAGGAGCTTGGAGAGAGGAAGGAAAAAAATTATGGTTGGAAAAAAATCCTGGTGAAATATCAAGATCTACACTTTACCATTTAAGATCTTCATGTTTAGATGCCAGCTGTATGCTCTATCAAATAGAAATAGAAAAAAAGTCTCAGTCTGCACTTCATTTATGTTCCTTTTTACTAGAGGAAAACAAAAATGTAAACTCAATTCAGTCAATTTCTATTTCTCTGAAATTTCAAGCCCTGTGTAGCCTTGAAGTGAAGCCTACTTCTTTTTAATTTTTTCCTTAAACAACATGGCATTCTTATAAGTAGTCCACTTGTATGATAGAGAAATTGTGTATCAGCATGTGGTTTGTAAACGTAAGATGATCTTAAGAAAAGTCTTTAGTATGCTATGTGGGATTTTAATATTTTTGTTTTTTTTCTTTCTCTGCCTGGTTTTATTCTTCAAATAGGGTTTTGAAGCTCTTCAGTTGAAGTATTAAGAAAACATCTTTTGAAATTTATAGTGGACTATGTCTTATCAGTTGAACAAAAGGAGAAAAAAAAGGACTGAAACGAATTAGCTAATTGTCTTTTATTCCAGCTGATGTTCTAACACTTACCTTTAGATATTTGCAACACACAGTCACATTTTGAAGAATAAAAAAACTCTAACCTTGGTATTTTTGTTGAAAGATGTGCCTGTGATAGCTTATCCATGACAGTAATAAAATGAAATACTGAGCTAGAACTATTCCCCAAAGTCTTATTTTCTGTCAAATATCCCAGAAAAGATAGAATGATGCAAGATGTCTATCCCAAATTAACTGAAGATGCTGATACTCAAGTGCTTGTTTCAGACGAGACAATAATGCATTGATCAGGTACTCTGAAAGAAGGGAACATGCAGGAAATCATTCATCTCTAGAAGATTATACATATATGTAAAATTGGCAGTATTTGTTAGGCACTGCTGGTGGGTTGGAGGTGTAGGAAGTTCTACTTTGTTAGTCATCTTCTGCATATGGAAGCTCTACTGTTATTCTGCTGCACTTCCCAGTGGCTAGCATTTTAATATATAGTAGAATTAATGAAATCAGCATCATCAGGTTTTAAAGCTTCTTGACTTTTGTAAAGGTATATGTCATAAGTGGAAATCATACGCATATGAACGCGTGCTTTCTATTACTTGCCTGAGAATGAAAATTCACTATTACTGCCTATAGGGTTTATTTTGCAGCAGAAGATCATGTGACAATATCTTCAATATTAGTCTTTTATCTATGTTTTCTACAACTGGGTCTGTATAATAGTTGGTCATGCTGCATATTTATGGCAGATACAAGATGTAGTAAAGAAAATATATTATTTAGGATCAGTTCTTTTTACAAGGCATTTTATTTGGTGATGAGTGTAGGATTCTGTTGTTAATCATGTTTGTGGGCTAATCAATGGAAATAAATTGAAGAAGATCAGAAAATACTGAGAGTGGTAGTTCCATATTGTTGTATGCTTTTGTATCAGGTAAAGAAATGCTTTCAAACCAGAAATAAATTTGCCTTCTCAGGAAGACTTTCTTATTAAAACAATTTAATTGTAACCCTTAATGAGTGTTGAGATGAATGAATCAAGTAATCTGCACTTCTTAAACTACTGAAAACACCCTATTCAGCTTCCATTCTGGTTCAATTTAAACTGATAAAATTACACTTAATAACTATTAGATCAGTTTTACAAAAGCATATTTCAAAAGACTAATGTCAAAAGGTGGTAGGTTTTTTTTTGATGTTACAAATCTGAAAAAAAAAGAAAAAGGCAAATTAATTATTTGAAGGCATAAGCAGATAGTGGATGTTCTGTTTCTGCTAGTAAACTTAAATGAGAATTTCACAGCATTAAAAGCTGTTTATTTTTGAAGCAATTGAAAGGAAGAGAGGGAATTATTAGAACTGTAAAATGTCCTGAGTTGGAAGGGACCTAGAAGGGTCACAGAGTCGAGCTCCTGCCCTGCACAGGACACCTTGAGAATCCCACCCTGTGACTGAGAGCTTTGTCCAAACACTTCCCAAGGTCTGTCAGACTTGGTGCTGTGACCACTTCCCTGGGGAGCCTGTTCCAGTGCCCAGCCACCCTCTGGTGAAGAACCTTTTCCTGATATCTGATCTAAGTCTCCCCAGTACAGGATTGCCCCATCCCAGGTGCAGAACCTGGCACTTGCCCTTGTTGAACTTCATAGGCTTGGTGCTTGCCCAGCTCTCTGATTTGCTATATCTCTCTGTAGGGCCTCTCTGCCTTCAGAAATCAACAGCTGCTCCCAGTTTTGTATCATGGGCAAACTCACTTTGTGTGCCTTGAATACAAGTGCACTAAGCTGGCTATTTTCCCTTCTCTACTTGCCCTCTTCTGCTCCCACAGTTCAAATGTGTCATTTTAGCTGGATTGCTATACTTAAACAGCACTCTGGTGAAATGAGAATAATCACTCCTGACTAGATGAAGTCATGAGAACACAGACAAGTTGCAAGTACAGCTATAACTTAATAATTTTTGAAATTTCTGGGTTCCTGTGTTCTAGCAGACAGGTACCACTTAGTAGTGTTTTCAGTATACAGTGAAAGCAGTCTGAAGACATGGTAGAATGGAATGCTTTAATTGTTCTCCACTTCATGTGAACTATTGTGGGTGAAAGATCCTTTAGCCCTGTATTAGTTGTTCTGGCACCCTAACCTTTTCTGTTGACAAGTACCCACTTTAGGTTCTTCAAATAAGGTACATGCTTTGTAGCCTTTAAGTAATGAATGTGACATTTTTATAAAAAACAAATTTAACATATGGCTGATTTATTACTCAGTCATTTTCAATTAACTGTTGTGACTTTTGGTTAGCTAAGGCAGTTTGCTTTTTAGCTTCTTCTGTTCTGTAGAGTGATATTCTTTTTACTGCTTAGTAAGGCTAATAGGTTTTAAGACCTTGAGTAGCTACTCTAATGAACTGCTTTAGTCTGCCACAAATCAGTTTATGATCCATCCAGAAATTTGTGTATAAGGATGATAACATCAAGTTTGAGCTAAACTAGGTTTTACTTGCAAATCTGTATTTGGTAGATTATTCTTGTATTAAATTACTCTTCTTGTTACAACTGTCTTCTTGTCAGCATGGCATATTTTGCTCCTTTTAGTTTCTGGGGTATTTTGTTAAATAAACATTGTTTTGTCAAAATGTACAAAGGGCTGTACTGAAATCTACATCTGAGGAAGTGATTATCTCACTCAAAGACAGTGAGAACAATACTGTGTTTGGGGGCTGTGTCTGTATAGGGAGAGTCTTTGGGAGAATATTAAGAGTTGTCCTTTCCTGCTTGTAGCTCTCATCCTGTACTCGTTATTAACTCCTGGATGTTGACAGAAACCACCTGCTGGGTTTGGTAGACTTGTGGTCAATCAAATGTAACTTTTTTACTGTTCTTGAAAGATTGGATCTTAATAAAGCTCTATTTTTTAGGCAGATGACAATACTTCATATAGATTCCTACCATGTCAGCGGTGCCACAAATATTTGAAATACCTATAGTCTGCAGGTCTTACTGGTGTTAATGATTTACTTTTGGTTTAAATAGATAAAGAGCATCTAAAGATATGTAGCCTCCACCTCTTCTTTTAAAGAAACAGATCCCAAGTTAATGAAAGGTGCATAATATTTTTTTTGTAGACACTGCCTGTATTCTTTCTTAGCAGGGAGGGATTTTTAAAAGAAGGATTTGGTAACCTAGATGTGTTGATACCTACTCTGATTCCATATTTAGCAGGTACATTTTTTAGTGTCACAGATTAGGGTTTTTACTTTCTTCATTTAGAATCTACATTGGTATCTGTGAGGAAACTTTTTGTCTTGTGTCAAGCACAAGGTGAATCTCAAGGGAAGTAGAAGAACCAGCACTAGGAGCAAATAGAGGAGAAAGAGTGATGGTATCTTTCCCTGCTCATTAATTGGAAAGTGGGTAATAAATAGGCATTTGGCTTTATTTATTTTTATTATTAAGATATTTGGAACTACTAATGTTAGCCTTTTCTTAGGCTGTGAGTCTTGTGCCTGTCTGTTCACTGTGTGAATTACTGGGTTATTAATGGTTTTGTTTTAAATGGGAAGATTTGGGTGTTTGTTCTCATCTCTCCCAAATCTTTGAATGATTGAGTGTGATAGCAAGATACTTTCCATTTTCTAATTGTCAATAGTGTATTTACCTTAAAAAATCTTTGGGGAATTCTAGATAAGGAATTCCCTAACTGAAGTAGTTTGACTCATTTAAATGAGTTTTTTGCATACTGCATTTATAACATGGACTAAAGCAATATGTTTTGGAGAGATTCATAAACTATGAGCAGATGATCATGTGTAGAGGTTTTTACTGTTGCCTCTATTTGCTCTTGCATGATTTTTTATTGGGACTATGGTGCACTAAAATAATTTTTTGGACACCATCCTGTCTGTCAGCATCTAGCTGGTGCCATAAATAAATCACATTTTTTTAACATGGTGGGGGAATTTGAGGCTCCTGAAAACCTCAGGAACTCTGAGAAAGAGAGAACATTTTTTAAATTCATTATGATGAATTAAATCATCATGATGGAAGAACTGCAAGCAGGTCAGAGGCAATTGTTTCAATGCCAGTTATACTCAGTTATGTACCTGGGGAAAGGACTGCAAATATTATCTCTCTCCCCTGATTTATACTGTTTTATTTGATGTAATATTTAATGTTATAATAGACACATGATACCTACAAGTGGACATGCTTGTACTAGGGCTTTTTCCTCCCCAACTGTCTGTCAGTGAGGAAAAGCTGTTGAGCAGTTAGTTCTTTGTTATGTGGATGTAATTAGATAGCCTTTGAATTGTACCTTGTCAGTCTAATTGTAAAAGGTAAGCAGTGCAGGCATCAGTTTTGAAGCAGTTAAAAAACTTAAAATTAATTTTCTTTGGACTGTGTTTTTTACTATGCCAGGGCTGGCTATCCCTGTATGCTGAAATGGGAGAGGGATATTAGAAGGGACCTTGTAAGCAGAGTTTTCCCTGGAGTCTCATCTTATGCAGTGTGGTGAGGAGAGAGAACAGAATCCAGTCTTTCTTCAGTGATTACAGGAGACCATCCTTTCTGATTTGAACAACTATTACTTAGTATACTTGTATACTCCAGAGAAATCATAAGTATGGTTAGAGTTAAGCAAGCAATGAAAAGGCTAAAACCTGTTGTTCTTGTGGGAGTGGAAATACATAGTCTAGTCCTTTTCAGTCATTTCTCACTGAAATATTTTCTTTTCTTTGGTTTTCTAAGGGTTAAACGTTTCCCCACTATTCTTCATCTCCACAGCAAATTAAGATGAACATCCTATAGAGAACCTGTGTCAGTGATGGATTTTTATGTTTGGTTCTAGGTGTGATTTTCCTGCTTGTAGGTCTGAGATTTTGTTGCATTATATCACAGTATTTTCCTAGTTACACTCCACAGTGTTCTGTCCTGGCTTTTTAGACTTGACAGAGTTTTTTTTTTGTAATATGAAGTAGAGGATAAACAGCTAATAAATCATTTGCTTTAAAAATGAAACCACAAAATGAGGAGTAATGCACTGGTGAGGCAAACACAGGTAAACTAGAATGTCTTGAAGAGTAATTTCAGGCTGTATGCAGGACTCTTCTTCAGGGGGAGTTAAAGTTCATCTTGTATCTCTGTTTCATTTCGTTGTCTTGAAGGAAGATGGCACAGCTCATACTGCTTTTTCCAATAACAAAACCTAGCCTGAAAATAATTTTGTTCCTGGGGCCTCTGATAGGGATTTTAAGTGAATAGCCTATTGCTTTAGTGTTATTAATGTTTTGGTGATCCATCATTGAAACTATTTCAAAACAAAAGTTGCAGTTGCTGATCTGTCCCATAAAATCTCAGACATTTTTGTATTTCTGTTTGCTAAGGTAACTGCTACATGACATAACAAATTGGTTAATTTAATGTAGCAAGTGTGGAAAATAAATAATAAAGTTTTTTTTTTATTATTTTATTGGTTTTTTTTTCCTTTTTAAATTTTTGTATTAGAAAGCTATAAAGATATCTAAAGATTCAGGAAACACTTCATGTTATATTGAAAGAGGGAACGCACAATTCACATTTTGCAAAACAGGCATCCAAGCCAAGATTAGCAATACAGAGTTTAAGAACTGTCTTAATTTAGGCATATCTGAAGGGACTATGTATGGATAACATAATGATTAGAAAACTTCTAGCTTCCTTGAAGTGTGAGCAGGAATGAAGGAATATCTCAGGGCTAAAGAGGATTGTGGAAAATTAAAATGTAGGCCTTAAACACAGACACTATAGAACAAGCAAGGGATAATAAAATTTTGCACTTTTTTCTTGAATTTGGGCAGTTACTTTCTGTTGTTGTGTAATACCCTCAGACACATCATGCACTATAGTCCAGGATAACTCCAAAGGTGTCACAGAATCATGGAGTAGCTGAGGCTGGAAGGCACCTCTGGAAAGCCAAACCCCCCCTGTTCAGCAGGGCCACACCGAGCAGATTGGCCAAGGACCATGTTCTAATCATGTTTTGAGTATCTCTGGCAGGAGGCTCTGCAGCCTCTGGGAGCAGCCTGCTCCATTCGGAGCCCTCCTCACCGCCACAGCGTTGCCTTAGGCGGACACTCCTTGGTGTCAGTCCATGCCCGCTTCTGCTGGTCCTATCAGGGACACCTCCAAGAAGAATCTGGATTTATCTTCTTCACACCCTCGTGTCAGACACTTAAACACTGAGAAGATCCCTCTCTGGTCACCTGTGTGAAGTCCTTGACACCCTAGTGTAGGGTATTGGAAAGTGGCAGTACCTGCTGACTCATGAGACCACCCTGAGCATTCCTGGAGCTGCTGTTGTACCATCTCAAGCTGAGGGCTTGTGCAGTTGCAACTGGTACTGCCTCTCAGGGTTTTGATTCAAAAACTTTGACTATTTTGATTCTTAGAGCAATAAAAAAATAAAATCTCATTATTATGTTTTGGATCTTTACTAAGTAAAAGTATTTTAAAAGTGAAACTTCAAGATATTTGTGTTTGAGTACTTCACAAAATCCCATAACTCTCTTCAAATAACCTTGAAAAGTTATCTTTCCTCTATACATCACTGAACTGGTTGCTGTACTTCATTTGCTTTTCGAATTTGAAGGAGAAGAAAATTTCTGTTCTACAACTTGAGATGAACCTTGCTGATTTTGCTTAGATTCTGCAAGTGCTTTGGATAACTAAGGAGAATTTAGAGTATTTTTTTCTCCCTCAGCCTTTAGTGAAGTTCACAGATGTTGCTGGTGCAGTTACAAACAATGTTGCTCAGCAGTTGCTAATCTGATCAAATACAGTACCTATCCTTTTCAGTCTCATGAATGCATTGTTCAGCCTGCAGTTGGTTAATTATCTTGTAAGCAGATCCTCTCAAATTAATTGGCAATCTTCTGCTTATTTTCTATTTCTATGGATTAATCTTCTGAATTAACAAAATGAAAAGAAGAATATCAGAATCTTACTGATTTGATCATAATGGTGAAAGTGAATGAGAATCCATGACAGCAAACTCTGTGCTGGTTTTTCATCTCAGACATGTGAGTCGCTAAAGATTCTAGTCATGAACAAGCCAAGTTATTTTTTGTGAGATTGCCATGGTGATCAGGTAGGTTGTGAAGCATACTGAAGAAATAAATACCTTTTCCCAATTTATGAGCTTAGAAGAAATAGGGAATTTGGGAACTCCCATTAATCTGAAGCTGTCAGGATTTTTTGTGTCTTGCCAGTACCATGCTACTGTTGGTAAAACTGCAAGGGGAGGGAGCACAGTAGCCCCAGTGTTATTCTGACATAGGTGAATGGTGATAGGGTGAAATTGGCTAACTCTTGGTTGCTCCTGTTTATGGAGTGTCGTTAGTTTGCAGGTGTGTGGAGCTTGTCCAAGTAACTGGGAAACCTCTGTAGTCTTTTGCCAGTGTCCTGATTTTCATCACAGGACTTTGTAGCCATTGCTGGAATTGTGGGGTTTCTCAATGACCATTTTTTTACCAGTTGACCTTCTTGGCCATTTCTCCTGTGCCTCTGAAGTGCACACAAACCAAGTAGCATGAAGGGAACATGAAGAAAAATTCTTTACACTCAATGGAACATTTTTTTTATGATCTCCTTCTACTGCTAGAGCAATTGGTCCAAGAACTCTTGGATTATGCTGTTATTGAAATTTGCTTGTAATTACTGAGGCTGACATGCAAGGCATAATGTCAGTTTCTACAAACTATGGTGTATTTAAGGTGATCATTATCAGTGTGGAGTAGTACAATGGTCTATTTCTCAGTTGTTGTTGGTACAGAAAGAAGTAATTAATATGATTCTGACTGCGGCATTGTTTTAATCTGCTTGATGTCCATTTATTCATGCAACTCTGCTGTTTAATCCCTAAAGTTTAAAGGTATATGGAACTGGATCATATGGAAGGGGATTTAGTACAGTAAAAAAATACTTACTATATATAGAAGCAATGAATTAGACTTGAGAGGCTGTGCTAGAGTTGCTGCGGGGAATAATATTATATCTATCATAAAGTTCATTGTTATTGCTCTGTATAGACAAGCTCAGCACGTGTGATAGAAACATAGGCCTTTTGACCTTGGTTTGCTTTCTTAAAATGAGTGCTGTCCAAGTTAACAAGACCTTAATGTCTTCCCTGTGAAGTCTGTAGTTTGACCTGTAGAATTAGTAATTACAGTTCTGAAGTCACTGAGGTAATTGATTATTATTATATGCTGGGTTTTAAAGGTATACATCATGCCAGAAAGGGACAATGTGTAGTTATGTTGAAGAAGATGGATGATTATTTATATCCCTCAATTTTATATATTTTTTTCAGGATAAAGCTGTGTAGAGAAAAGTGTAAGTGCTGGAGAATCTTCTATAAAAACTAATACCTGGATGGAATGCAGCCTTAGTACCAGTTTCCTTGAGTGCTCAGATGCAAACTGATTTGCCTATCAAGTTGTAGTGGCCCAAGGAGGTAGGAACTAAGAGAGATATCAGTGCAGTACAGATTGAGATACAAATATAGCTCAGGATTTTGCTGAAATCTGGATTAATGAAAAACAGTATTGCCAGTATTTAACTGGTGTGGATGATCAGATATATTTTTCTTTTTTCCAAGGCTTATATTTCATGTTTAAATTTAACTAAGCTGCTAAACAGGTTCCATGATCTATATTTAAGCAATATTTAACAGCCGAGGATGCCAGTCCCAAATACCATTCTTTAAATGGTTGCATAGCATTTCCCTTTTCACAGAAACACAAAGGTAGTTCCAAAATTGAATCTGATAACTTTAAATTACGTAATTACAAGTAGGATTTCTAAATTTTATAAGGAAAATGTACAGTCACAAGTATTTCTTCTGCTTTCCTCATTTGCTGTGGAGATACTCTTATGTGATCCCTACTGATCATGCTAATAGAGAATGATGCTAAACTTTAAGAAAAATAAGTATTGTGGATGAACACTGAATCACATTTTCTTGGGAGATACACAAATCCAATTATCAATACTAATCTGCAGTGTTAATCCATGAAGCAGAATTGTTTAGTGCGTTTCAGGGTCATGAAAGGCAGCATAGCATCACCCAGAAATGAGTTTTGAAGGAAGAATTCTCTGGGGGGAGAATGTGCTAAGTCTCTGCTTAGTACAAGACAATATTAAGTGTTTCTTCTTGAGCTGTAGTTTTATTTTTCTTGTGACAGAAGAAAAACCCATTAATGTGAAATATTTTAGAAAGCTCAAGAATTTGTGCTAAAAGTGTATATAAGAGGCTAGGGTTTCTGGGGGCTTATCCCAATACCAATTTTACTTCTGAAATTTCAGAAGTAAAAAACTTCTGCTCCCTTCAGGTAATCCTGAAAATGTCCTACCAAGTAAGCAACTGGCAGTCTTCAAGCTAAACTACATTCACATCTGTTTCAAGTCTGTATCAGTTTGCTGATCTAAGTTTTGTGGTAAAGAAATGTCACCCATGCAATATCTAATGAATTGCAGTACTTCAGAAGGGAGTGGTTCCCCCACCCATATCTAGGATTTGAAACACTTTCCTTGGGTAACTGTTGTTCATTTTACAGCTCATTATATTTCCCTCTTTTTCTGTTGTTGGCCTTCTGTCTGGTTACAGTTCTCCTTTATTTCAGTCTTTCCTGTTGCACTAAAAAACACCAATCAGTTTCTGATTGCAGATCTCTCTTCTTTATTAAAACTAGCAGAATTCTAGTATATCCATGATATTGCATGAACTGATCTTTTGATTTAATCTGCTTTCTTTTATTTCACTAAGTGAAACTAAGAAGTGGTATTTTGCAGGAAAGAAATGCTTGGGTAACTGAAATGGGCTTCTTGATATGGCCTTAAACTTGTGGACAGACAACAGTTTAAGGAATTTACAAAAAATGCAAACAACCAAACCCCACAAACAAAAATATCCAAACAAAAAGATCCTGGTTTAGCATTTGTTTAAGGTGTGGGGCATTTTAGTTTTTTGTTGTTTTTTTTTTTCCTAAACCACTGCCTACAATCCTTAGATTCATTTTCAATATTTTAAAAAAATTAAAGATCAAGGCATATACATTTTAAGCAGTCTTTTGTTTATCTTGCAGTGCCAGTTTTATTTATTACTAAAAGATCTACACCAGTTCCACACTATATATATGATACTGAATCCGTCCCTTACTGTTTGTCTCAGATATCTGCTCTAAATGAAATGAAGCCTTCATGAATATTATGGTTTTCAGCTTGAAAGTTGTAAATTTGAGAACTGAATACTGTAACAATGGTCATATTCTGTGATATATACAGATCTGGAGATAAAAAATTAGATTTTGTGGTTTAAATAAATGTTGATATACATACGGGAGTGTCTTAAGTTTATTTTTTAAAAAGTGATGTTTATTTAACAAAGATACAAAAAGAATAAATAGAAACATCTGGTCTTGCTAGCTCTTCAGATGTTTTTGGGTTTGTTGAATGAGGTTTTTTTTTAGTACACAGGTTTGGAATCTCTATAATTAAGGTTTCCAAAGCTTTCCCTTTGGATCTTACTTTTAAATTGCTTATAACTTTTGCCAAATGCATCTGGGCTATTTTTTTTCTTCCCTCCACTCTCCATATACTGGATGACTACCTCATTACTGTTTTACGGATTTTCATGTGGTTTGGTTCTGACTCTTATTTAATTCAAGCCAAAACAGTTAATTGTTGAGAAAGAAGCTTCTTCAGAAGTGAAAAATCAAAGTTTTCTTTTAAAGTACTGTTAGAATATCTAATAAGGGATGGAAGAGTCACCTTCTCATGGTTACACTCAAGATTTCACAAATAATGATAAAAACTTGTCCAGGTTTTATAAGCTTAAAAAAAAATTAAAAATTCCTTTTTGAGTGTGCTTATTGTTGTTTGGAATTTAGAAGTTACCAAGATCCAAAGATGAAAAGCCTTGAGTAAACTAGGAACTTAACTTAGTAGAGTGACACAGCTTAAGAGATAGGATAATGGTGTGGGAAGGGGAAGAAGAGATGGCATTTGAGGACAAGGTAAAGATCAGTTATTGAGAAGGGGATGTAAGAGACCAAAGCTGAGAGCAAAAGGGGTCTGCTCTAATGCCAGCTTTTTGAAAGGGAGTTTCTTCTTCTTCCTCTGCTGTGAGGCTTGGTGGCAAGCTATGTCTCCTACACCCTTCTAGGGCTCTGGTCACAGCATCACTGAGTGATTGTGGTTGGAAGGGGATTTGCCAGGTGATCCAGTCCAACCCCCATGCTCCAGCAGGGACACCTAAGAGTCAGTTGTTCATATCCATGTCCAGGTGACTTTTGGGTATCCTCACGGGTGGACACTCTGCAACCTCTCTGGAGAAACCCATGCTAGGGCTCAGTCGCCTTCGCAGTGGTTTCCTGGTGTTCAGAGGGAACCTTGTATTTTTCAGTTTTAGGCCATTGCCTCTGGTCCTGCAGTTGGGCACTACTGAAAAACCTCTTGTGGAAGCTGAGATTTCAGTGGGAGCAGTGTTTGAATGACAGTGATAGGTCTGGGGCAGGCAGGGGTTCTGCCTGGCTTTTGAGCTATCTGTAGGCATTGTGCAGAGTTAATCTGTTCCTCCAGTCTGTATACACCACCTGGAGAACCTACATAGAGGTGTATCAATGTGTCCACATAGGCAAATTCTTAAAAATATTCCCATGTTGAAATAGAATAAAAGAGAAAAAAATTAGGGTGCCTGAGTCTTCTTAATTTGTGGCCTGTATTTGCTCATATGATTTCAAAAATCATATGATTACATGCCCGCAATAAACAGGAGTTAAAAAAATGAAATATGGAATAACTGATAATTAAATGAGCATTATACATTTTGCAGAGTGAACAAAATCATTTTGAAAACAGTATTACAGTATTACAGTATTTGTTTGAGCACTGATAGGAAAGGAAAGTTGTTTGCTTTCTCAAAGGCTCTGAGTGTCTTGATCACCATGGGGTACAAGCGCTTGGTACAGCTCTGTGTTCTGCTTGGAAAGGTGAGAGACTTGAGTGCATGAAATGTTTAAAATATATGACAGTCTTTAGTATATTGTTTTAGGGAATTTAATTTTTAGCATTTCATTTTGTGCTTCAGCTTTTTACTCTTCTTGAAACTGGTTGTGGCCATGAGTGTTGTACGTGGTTGGAAAATCCTGCTTAACCTATCAAGATGGGAACCCAGTGTAGAATGACAGAAGAGTCTTTCCATGCTGTGCAGGTTTTTTGGGTAGCATATGTTTTATGAGGTTTCAATGTATATCCATTTGGAAATAATTAAATTTATTTCCTTGTTTGTTGTGTGATAGAACTTCTTGAACTTAATTCCAGAAACTGCCTGGCCATGCAACTGACTTATTTGTACTGACTTCCTTTGTTTATTAGAGGGTATAGTTAATTAGTTGGAGAGTAGAGATAATTTAATTTTCCTTAGATGATATTCAGGAAATTTGGCTGCACCTTAATATGGTTGGTTTAACTTTTTTTCCTGAATGAATGGGGGTCCCAATACAGGTTTTTCATATGGTTAAATGAAGAAAAGATAATTGTCTACTTCTTTGAATGCTATAGGGTTTTAAAGAAAACAAAATGTTATATTTCTTTTCTCTGGATGATTCATAATGCTTCAGTGTATTTATGTCATCCTACAGGTCTTAAATATTGAAATTAACATAGGAATATTCTACCTGAAGTATTAGTATTACTGTTATCCTTTACACCAAGAAGGGACGGATGGATAATGACATTGTAGACATCTATTCTTGTATATTTTTGTGAGGATGCTGATCAATTGTTATGCTTTCTTTTTGCTTGTTCCAGTTCCCTCAGCACTGTAACTAACTATATTTAGTAGCTGTAGGCATTGAATTAAACAGTACAGGGTAATGATATACCCAGATTTAAGTCCGTGACATGACAAACACATTTGCAGCTGTTAAAAAAGTTAAAAAAACTAGGTGCATTTGCTGCTTTTAAAAAGAGCTTCTGTCTTTCTCAGTCCTTGTTCAAGCTAATCACTGTTGCATTGCAGTACAAGCAGTGAATTTTTCTTTTTGTTTACACAACAGGTAAAACTTTTACCATTGTGATTGCTTTGCTATGAAAAAAATATGCGGCTAATCTGTTAGTGATACAGGACAGACTTAGTCACCTCTGTTAGATACAGAGTTGGAAAACAATATAGAATTTGTCATGTGAAATCTTAACATCTTAACCTAGGGTAGGGTAAGAGGAGATGTGTGAGAATCCATGTATTCTAGGCAGCTTGATCTGTGAATTGTCTTTGCTGACATGAGGCTGGAATTGTTGTCTAGCAAGAGAAAACAGTGGCAGGGTTCTGTAAAAGGTTTGTTGTCTTTGCTTGGAGTCATTGTTTGAAAGAGCATTAATAATTTGGCAACCTGGAATCCAGATGGCAGAGTTACTCCTGAGTGTCCCCTTGAGCCTGCTGTGATGGTGGCCTAAAGGGAGAGCAGAACTGTTTTGGAAAAAAAAAACCCTCTGCTCTCTATTCTCATTGTGTAAAATCTCCTGTACTGAAAAAAGAATTTAGTAGATTTATTGCAAAGGTTTTTGGAAGTAGTATCTAATTTCAAAGAAGAAAGCTAAATAAGTGTGTGGGGATTTCTTCTTTAAAAAAAAGTTGTATGTAAGCAAGTAAAATAGATTTGTGTAAAAACTTTTAAACTAGAGCTGGTTTTTGACCCTGGACTAGTAGGGGTGGTAGAAATAGGGATTTGTGATCGACTGTGGATACTTGCATTTGCAGACAACTTTATCTAGATCAGGAGCTGCTAGAATTGAGCATCTGGTTGTGTCCTGAAGCATTTAAGTATTGTCTTGCAAATATTTATGGACACTTATTTTTGTTAGTCTTGATTTTCCACGCAGTGGCATTCTGTGAATGCAAAACCTGTGGTGTACTTCACAGGCTTCTATAACAGTAAGGATAACAACAAATCCATGCTCAAACACGTAAAATAATATTAGGGTATTTTACTCTTTAAACACATGCTGGGCCTGCCATGAAAGATACCATTTCTTAATGGTGAGGCCACAGCCAAGTCTGTTGTCTTCTCTCTGAGTGGGCTGACCCCTGCAAGAGCTGCTTTCACAAACCAACAAACTCTGTTTTCTGTGTCTGCAAGGTTCATACATTTTTATTAGACTTTCTGCCTTGACTCAGGATAAGGGCTTTTTAGGAGGACATTTATTTTTATTTTTCCTTTAAGAAATAGATAATCTTTTTCCATTGTTATTTTTGATGCTATATGGAAGTTCTCATATAGTAGATCCCTGAAGAACTTTAACTGGAAAATTGGAGAAAGAGGAGGGCAAATAACAAAGAATAGGATGTGAAAAAACTTGGAGAAAATTTACATACATAGGACTGAAACACCCTCATCCAAAGAATCTGATGATTAACTTAAGAGTTAATATTCATTTTAATAAATAAATAAATAAATGTCCTTTAAATTAGTGCAAGAATAATGTGTAGATTTCAATCAAAACCTGTGTAAACTGAGGAAGCAGATATGTTCTATCACATTTTCTAATATTAAAAATTGAAATATTAAAAACTGTAGGGTCTTGGAACACTTTTTGCTTACATGAAGTGAACAAGGATATATTACAGTTCAGATGTATCTGTTGCTGATATTACTGAGTACCTACACTGTACTGACCTGACAGCCATTGCAGCAATCCAAACCTAGTTATTTGTTCCTATTTCATGTATAATGAGGTTTTGGGAGATTTGATTGAAAAGATAAGAGATTCTCAAAAATTGGCATGTGTTTGCATTTGGATTTTTTTTCCTTCTCTGAATTCAGTAGTAGTTTTTGTAAAGGCTTGTTCTTTTTTAAAGGTGCTCTACACATCTGTATGTATACTGAATGCTCCTTTCCATGTATAATATGTTCATTTTTTGAAAATTGCAGTCATTTGGCAGCTGCAAAAATAAATGGTAAGCTGTACAAAATTAATATCAGCAATACACCTCAACAAAAAATACTTTGCTATTTTAAAGAAAAAAAATAGGCCTGTAGTATTATTGTGTGACTAATGTATAAAAATAAATACCATATGTCTTGCAAAATATCATCTGTTCTCTTAAAATGAAACTTTGTCATTGCCTTTTGCTTAGTGTACCTATGAATTTAGTTGACTGTAGTCCCTCAGTGCAGTTGTTGTTCTGGCTATTGATGAAGTTATTTTAGAGCATAATCCTTTTTTTTCCCTTCTTTTTGATAAGCCAACATGAAAATACTGAAGGCAGATTATTTTTCTTGGGCCTGTAGAAAGCACAGGCTTTAAAAATCTGGCGTGCAGAATTTCCAGTCATCCATTTCTGTTGTGGGTTATTCAGATGGGTTGAGCTGCAAGCTCTTTGGAAGTCTTGCTAGCAATGGGGGAACACCTGAGAGAGCATCTCACAATCTCTATTGATCTTTTTCGATTATTTAGCTCACCTGGACCCTAGCTTCTCCTTCTAGAATATGTTTTTTGTGTACTGACCTCATTTAAACAGGAGAAATGAAGAAAGCACAGGGCCTCTAGAATTGTAATTTCTGTATCTTGATTTGCAGATTTCAGGAGGTTCCCAGTTGACTACTGAGGTCTTACCTGAATGCAAAAAAAGAAGCTAATCAGCCAGCATGACACTGAAGAAAATAAATGAGACTCCAGTTCACTGCAGAGAAAAAACCCTTGATTTTCCTTTAGAGATTTTTCAAAACTAATTGTATGCCATTAGACAAGCAGTTAAGAGGATGAAATGGAATGAAACTTAGAAGTACTTTTGTGGACTTTAGTTTTGTTAATATAGGCATATTACAGTAGGTTGGTTTGATATTGGGAGGCAGTGCCAACAACTAAAAAACTCCAATCACCAAAAAGTAGCAAACTTTGGGCAGTTGAATACGCTTTGTGTTAAATCACGTTCAGTACAGAAGCTCCCTTGAGACTGCTGAATTTTTATCTGCTCGTCCTTGTGCTCTTAAATTTGTTGATTTGATTTGGGGGTTGTGTGAATTGTTTTCTTGTCATTGCTGATTTGTGCTGTAAATGTGATACAGGTTTTGTTGTTGTTGGTTGGTTGTTTCTGGTTTGGTTTGTTTTGTTTGTTTGTTTGTTTGTTTCTCTGGATACTGCAGTCAAAGCACATCTGTCATCACGTTGTTCTTGTTTGTCTTGTTCGAAATGCTTCTCAAACGTAATAAGGATTATAGCCTGAGTCCTGAGCACTCTGACTGAATGACTTTATCCCATTTTGAAGTAGAGCAGAGCAAGCTGTGTGCTCTTCTACTCCCTTCCAGCCACATCTTCTGTAGTTCTAATCTAGTGCATCTCCTTCTTCATAGCTCTGCTGCTCACTTCTGGAAACCCAGTTTTTTCACAGTCTGGGTGTGGTTGTAGGTCTGCCATGGAGACGTTCTCAAAGACAAATGCTTCTTTACATTTTCTCTCATACTATGTTTTCTTCCTACTGTGTATACTATACAGTATGTATATATCTTTATAAATATATATATGTGTGTGTGTAAAAACATCCACTGTATATATACAAAATGGTGTGTTTCTGGCTGCTGACACACCTTTGATGTATTTGGAGCTTCTTACATCCTTGCTTCTACTGCCTGATAGATTATATGGTGTCAAGAGTTTATTGTATGAAAGCTGATACTTGCAATTTCATATATGAGTGTTTTGAAGCTGGTAAATAAATTGGTTAGTGATTTCCAGTGAATCAAATTATGTATTACAAAGGTGAGGATTTTTGATTAAGGTAGTGTGTTTGGTTGTAACTGGTTTACATACTGATGCCAAATAACCCATGAGTATTGAAAAGCAAGCTGATCTGAGTTACTTTGTTTAAAGAGCAGCTCAGTGGAGGTGTAACTTTGCTGGAAGCTGAGTCTTTAGAAATGTTGATTCCTTTCTTCCTTTCAGCTGTAAAATCTCTTAGACCTGAGTTTTCTGCTCTTTTCAGTTCAGGTGAGCTGTTGAAGCTCAGTATTGTGGTTACAGGCATGAGTGTAGGTAACTATTTTACTTTTGGCGGTGTCCTTGGCACATTGACATTTCCCTGGTGGGGTCTCACTGCCAGATCTAGAAAGAATATCCTGGTTTGCCATGGGGAAATGTTCATCATTGTTTTACTGAAATGATGGATTGATATCTGCTGTGTAGGGATGACATGAGATTAGATTGGACAGTGTCTCTAAAGGTGTCATAAGACTACCATTGTTGTATTCCCACTACCCAAAACTTCTGTATATTTCTCTTTTAAGGTAACTTCCTGGAGAGAATAGTAAGATTGTATGGCTCCTCTGAGCCAGGTTTTGGAAGGTGTTTTTCTTTATGCAGGAAAAAAAGGATGTTATACTCCTAGCAGGACATGGAACTGAGACCCTGGGAAGGCAATGCAGAGAACTAGAGCCTTGTGTTCTTATTTTCTGTTGAGTTGATAGGTGAAATTTAATTGGTTGGTGTTAATTGAAGGCTTGTCAAGGTTTTGGCTTCATTTGTGTCTGAATTTAATAAACATTAGAGGCTCCAGTGACACAGCAGTCCTTTGCTCCTCAGTGGTCTTTTGCTGGCAATCCTCAGTGGTCTCTTGATGATTTATGTGCAGAGTATGGGACACTCATTATGTGAAGATTTTTTTGCATGTGAAAAATTTTTATCACCTCGAAAACTGATTTGGATTATATCCAGAAGAAAAACTGGATATATGTGTGTGTGGTTTTTTGTTGTTGTTGTGGATTATTTTCTTTTGTTTTCCTTCTGTTGTCTAAGTTCTGTGAGTAAGGACAGCATGGTAATGTACTTTGGTAGGGAGTAGATGCTGGGATCCTTACTGTAGTGAGGATAGGGAATTCTGTAGTTGTATGCCTGTGAATTGGATGGAACACACCACCAATGGCTGATGCTTTGTACTGTGGTGGCTTTGATTTGTGCACTTCTGAGTAGTTTACATAATCTTACTATAAACCATAATATATTTACTATAATTGTTTCAGTACTGGACAAATTTGACTTCTCATGGCAGTAGACTTTTAAAAAATATTCTTGATTCCTTTAAATATGGTATAAATGTTACTAGTGAGTCTCGATTTTTTGTTTAGCGTAAATCTCCCATCGCAACACTTATTTTTAAATAATGAGATAGAAATGAAAATAAATCAGGCTCTACGTACTAAAAACAAGTTTTCCTCGCCAAATTCAAGCTGGCACATTCAGTGTCCAAACAGTTTACATAAACTAAGCAGGATAATTTAAATTGGGCAAAGAACTGCTAAAAGGACACCAAGTAAATTAGCCCTGGGTTTTTGTATGAATTACATTTGCTTAGTGGGCACTTGACAGTGCCTCTGTTACAAGTAAAAGAAGTGTTTATTATGCTTAAATCTCTAGTTGCCTATATTCTTGAACTGTGAAAGTTTTAATGTTTTCCCGCTTTAATTAGATACTTCAGATGGGGTTAAATAGTATTTCTTCTTTTTACTAAACATTCATTTCAGTATTTTCCTCAAGTAGGCACAAGTTTTCAGACAGCTTTGAGGAGAGCTTGCTTGGCTACTGTGTCTTCAGAGGGAATTTCCCTTTTCTCATAAGAAAGAAGAGGATGCAAACTATTTTTGATGGCATGCTGCATTTAAAAACCCTGTGGAGATAGGAAGTCTTTAACTTCTGCTTTTGGAATAAAGTGTTGCAAGAGCTCATTGATTCAGGGTTTTGGTGCAAATGTATTTGTCTTCCTAATAATGGCGTTTGACATTACGGTTTTTAATTATTAATAAAATTATACACTGAACATAAATTAACATAATCTTACTTAAAGAAAGTCAATCAACACTTTCATCAGGCTTAAAATAGTTGCTTTTGTTTGCGGTGTGAATATCTGTGCTTATTTCCTTAACCTTTATCTCTCTCAATGTGTTAATGTGTGCTGGGGAGACTTTCAAAATGCCTGAAGTTAACTGCATTCTGTCTTCTATTTCTGGTGTTACTTAGCTGCTACTGCTGCTTAGAGGCTGAACTAGAAGATCATTGCATTTCACTGCCACTGGAGTTAAGGGTACCAAATTATTTAAGTTCTCAGTTGGCCAAGTTATCAGCTTGCCAAGAAACAAGTTTCTAATAGTTGGAAAATGTGATGATGGATTCCTCCCCCCTTCCCCCCAGTTAATTGAACTTCAAGAGCTAGAATATATTTCTGAAATGAATTGAGAGCTTGTTATTGGAGCAGATTCAAGTACTATATGGAGAAGTTCTTCTAAGAGAAGGTAAAAAAAAAGAAGGCTTGCTTTTACATAAGTAAAAGAAAAGGGCTGATACCTCCTCCTCACACCCCCAAACAAGATCAGAATGGTATTAGATTTTGCCTCTGTTTTTACTTGCAAATTAATAAAAGTGGCAGTATAATTTGTGTTCACATCTCATGGCAATAATGACAGACCTTCTATTTTGAGAAATTGACTCTTTTAGTGCTGGAGACAGTTGACATTTTCCTTGCAGTTATTTTATAAAAGTGAATATTCTTCTCCAATATGCTGGGCAAAGCGTGATCCACGTACCTGTTTTACCCTCATGTGGGTGATGGTCCTTTGTTAATTCATCAGCTGCTGTCTCTACAGGTTTGTAAAGCGTATAATTTCTTCATTCCAAAGCATTGCTTTATTTTGCAAGTGTTTTCTGTGTAGAGCTTTCAGAAAGCTGTGGTCTGTATCAGTCTTTCAGTCCACTGGTATATGAGAAGTCTGGTTTTCTTGGTGCTTTTTTCTGCACTGCAAAAATGTCATTTGTTACTGTAATAGCATAGCCTTTTACAGGAGATCTTCCAACCATGGAGGAAGATGCCCATCAGACCATTTCTTCATTTTTTGTGGAGTTTACCTTGTGAACTTAGACTAAAAATAGGAAGTAAATTACCTTTTCCTTGCTTGGGAATCTAGGATCTGTTTAAATGTGCTAAAAAGAAAGTAAGTTATGATTTCAGTGAAGCTTTTGGCTGATGTAAGACTCATTTCTAGAAAGTAGAAAGAGTAGAAAAGGTAATCCATTTAATTCCCAATTATTTTCAATAAAGACAAGAAAGGTGGTCATTTAGTTGAACTTCTAAGAAATTAAATTTTCTGCAAGAAGGACTTTGTCCCCTGTCATTAGAAGTAGGTGCACGCATATGTACATTTCTCTGTATGTGTATATATATAATCTGCAGAGATAAGAAAAAAATATTTGACCTCGTGTGACTGTGGGGCAAGGGTGTTTGCAAGGAATTTTGGGCATCAGTTTGCATGAGAACCAGTTAAAAATTTGCCAGTCTTATCTCTGGCAAAATTGGCCAAACTCTCATTTTGTTAAACTGAGTGAAGTGTAATCTTGTTTGAAAAACCCAAAAGAACAAAAAGCTTCCCCAAAATACCCCAACATAAGTATGAGGTACTGTGTTGGGGTGGGTGAGGAGTTGGGGAATTTTAAGTGAAAGGAAAAAGCAAATGAAAGAAAAGCATAATAAAACTGGACCATTGTCTGGACTAGAAGACCCATAGTGGAAAGAAATGTGTTATAACTTTTACTTGTTGAATTTCTTGAAGAAGACAAAGGTATTGCACACCCCCACCCTAATGACAGAGGTCAGTCTTCTTGCTCCCTCATTTTTTGTCCCTCCCTTGAATTAGCATTTTAGACTGTTTTATTTTTCTTCTTCTGAAGTTATTTTCGTGCAGATAAAGTAGTTTAAAGTTCTGAAATACTACTAAATTAGAAAATTGTTACTCTTTTTTCTGTATTCTGGCTTTCTGGAATAAAACCCAAACAACAATAACAATAAATCCCCCACCCCCCCATAAACATCACCCTCCCCCATATTCATAGAGGGACAATAACAAATTTTATGTCCATTTTACATTACAGGCAGCTAACTAGATTTATTCTTTTAAAACAATAAGAAAGGCAGAGAATATAGCTCTTTTTTTTACCTTTATTCAGTATTAACAAAGGAGAAGAGAAGGTGGCTTCTAAAGTTGGGTACTTAATGCAAATTCATTCTCTTGCATAAGCTACAGAGCAATAGAACATAACACTGTCATTAAAACTGACTCATAGCATTCAACGAAGGTGTGTTTCCAGCTTTAAAAGTGTTAAGAGAATTACTGCAGTCTAGTAAATACCTTACAGTGGGAAAAAGTACTTAAGCTGCATTTTGTAGCAAAATGTTGTGCAAATTATTTTGAAAGTATTTTGGTTTTTAAAAATATCTGACCATGCAAGCAGAGAAATAGAGTTATTCTAAACTATGAAGTATTTTGATCAGTTGAAAAATGGATGCAAATAGACTGTGAAATTCACTTAGCATCCATATTTGAAATTTCAGCTCAGGAGGGAGAGTTTTTACATTACTTGATTGTCTTTTAGCTCTCTTCATTGTGGCTGTGGGGGATGACTCCTATATATTAGAAAAGTCTCTCTCCAGCAGTAGGTGTTCATCTCTGTAAATTGGTGTTTTGGTGGGTTGTGTTTGGTTGGGCTTTTGACATATTAGTGGAGGGGTACATAAAATGCACATCTAGCACCACAAAAAGGCCTAAATGTTAAACTCGCATTTAAATTGGTTTTGTATGTAGCCTCAGCAACAAAGAAAGTGGTATAATCTAGAGGAGATTGCAAGAGTTATTTCTGACTTTTTGTCTGAGCAAATAGCATATCACCCATTCTGTCTGGATTCCAAAGGAGACTGGAGATTATTCTTCTGAAGTTAGAAAGGCACAAAGAGAACCTTAGTGGGAAGAGGTAATATTAAACTGTAATATTGCGTGTTGTCTCCCTGCCTGCTGAGCAGTGGCTGCTTGGGTTGGATGTGCTGGGTTAGGCCTGGGCTCAGTGTGCTGCTGCTCTGTGATTGCTGCAGGCTGAGGAGATGTCTGGATATGCATCCATCTAGTTCCTTGATGACCAATATTCAAGCCTGTCAATATATGTATATGTTTCTGTATAGCTTACTTGCAAGCAAAAGACAGCTATTTCATCTTTGGTTTAGAGTCTTTCACCTCAGCATCTCCCTAGCAGCCTTTGTCAGTAGGGGTAACTGAACTTTGGGAAGTTCTATTTAACCCTCTGAGACATGGTAAGCCCTAAATTGTTGCCAGCCCTTATTTTCTTAGTACTTTTCTTTTGCAGGAAATAAGTGACAGTATTTTTCTGAGTGTATTTTTCTGCATTCATATCTCCCAAGTTACTTTTATTTCCCTGAATATTAGAAGCCTGTTTGTACAAGAAGTAACTAGATATATAAGAAACAAAAAAGTCAGTTATGCAAATATTGACTTTTGGATGCTGCAAGTCTGTATTTTTTATAAACTAATCTAAATCTCAAATATCATGATGAAATCATTGCTCATGCCTGAAGCATCTTGTCCTTAGAATTTTGTTCTCTTCTTTCATTTCAGAACTTCTCCATATGCCAGCCTTTTACTGTCTTCTCCTGTGACTCCCTGGAGTAGTTTCCCTTCTCTTCCTCCCTCACCCACCTTTCTTGCCCTTTGCCAGGAGCATTGCCTTCCCTTCCCTCCTTTTTCCCTTCTCTTCCTCCCACCCTCCACACTCCATAATTAAACTTGGAAGACTCAAAGAATACAAAAACAGATGAAGGATGAAAATCAGGATTATGAGGGTTTTTTATTACCTTTCTTCTGTTAGGTCTGCCAACATTATTTACTGTTTAGATGTATGTCCTTTTTCTCAGGACCTGTTTTTCAGGTCCTCTTTTGGGTCACTTACATATCCAGACATGCTTTTGCTGTCATGGGAATCTCTCATGCAAGAAGCTGTCAGCATAGCAGGAGAGTCCCTGCTTGGCTTGCATTTCTCTGTGGGAGAAAGGCCATGTATCTGCCATTTCCTATTTGTGTTTAAATATTTTTCCATTGATACCTAAACTTCTAATGTGGATGATTCTTCTCTTTAGATTAAACTGTAAATAATATTTTCAGCTGTTTTTTTGGGAGGGAGGGTAGCTCATGCCTTCAGCAGTAAACTCCTCTATTTACTTTAGAGACATTTTTGTCCAATTAATAGTGTGGACAAAAATACTAGTTAAGCAAAGTTCATTGGACATGGCTGTTTTACCAGAGTATTGATAATGGTTGATGAAGGTATAGAGCAAGTACAGACTGCATTTGTATTAGGAAAGTTAGTCTGAGTGTTTGTACTATTAATTATGAGGATAGATTTTGTGTTCTGTGAGATTTACAATATTTTTCTTTTTTTCTTTTAACTACAAAATGGAAACCACTAGGCTGAAATTGGAAGAGGAGCTATTACTTCATTTATTTTTAAAAGTGGTTATAGAAGCTGGCATTGAAATAACATTGTTTATTATTTAAAAAAAAAAAAAAAAAGTATTACCACATCCTGTTTCCAGAAATGAATCTAATTGTCTCCTAGTTTTTTTGAAGTTTTTACCTGAGTTTTCTGGTGAGACTTTCACTTACCTTAAGAGTCATTTTTTACCACAGCATGCTGTTCATTACCATAGCATGGTTTCAAACATTAAATCTTAGTTATTTTACCAGAGGCCTTCAACATAGCAAATAGTTTCCTCATCAAAGAGCTTAACATCTAATTAAAGACAAGACCTAAGAATGCAACTAGCAGTTGAAATAAGCAGGAGAGGGAAAGAGAACATCATCATGATTATATCTTTACAATTCGGAATCTATGGGGGGTTGACCTTGGCTGTCCACTGTCACCAAAGTTACTCTGTCTACTCATCTTCTCAGCATCACGAAGGGCTTGGCTTGGAGGGGACCTCAGCGACCATCTTGTTCCACCCCCTCTCCCCAGGGTCTTTTCAGTGCTGAACAGCCCCAGCTCTCTTAGCTTGGGTGTAGGAAACATGCTCCAGCCCTCTGACCATCTTTGTGTGAGGTCTCCTCTGTACCTGCTCCAGTATGTTCAAGTTCCTCTTGTGCTGAGGACCCCACACCTGGACATAGCCCCACAGCTGGGGTCTCATGAGGGCAGACTGGAGTGGCAGAGTCCCCTCCCTCGACCTGCTGGCTGGGCTGCTTTTGCTGCAGCTCAGTGTCCCCGAGTGCACACTGTTGGCTTGTATCCAGCTTTTCATCCACAGGACATCCTCCATGTCCTTCTCTGCAGTGCTGCTCTCAATGATTTCTTCTCACAGCCCTGTATTTATGTCTGGGTTTGCCCAGACCCAGGTGCAGCACCTTAGACTTGGACTTGTTGAACTTCATGAGGTTCTCTAGGGCCCACTCCTCAAGTTTTTTCAGGTCACTCTAGATGCAGTCTTGTCCTTCTGTTGTGTCAGCTGTACCACTCAGCTTCATGTCATCTGTAAACTTGCTGAGGTGCACTCAATCTCATTGTCTGTGTCAGTGATAAAGGTATTAAAGTGCACTGGATTTGGGACAGAGCCCTGAGGAATGCCACTCACCACCAACTTCCAGCTGGAACATGGAGACACTGACCGCAACTCTCTGGCTGCATCCAGCCAGCCAATTCCTTATCTGTGTCCTTGGCTGGACAGGGGAGAGATAGTATAATGAATATTTATTTTTCTGCTGCTTTTGGATGAGATCACCAAATTAAATTTGTGCTTTTGTTTCTCTGTTTTTTTTTTCTCTACTGGAAAATTGCTTGCACGTATTGCAAATTGAGTTGGTCACCTTGATATGTTTGCAGTAATTTGGCAAACTGAAGTTCCCCTACCTGAAGGTGTTCTAGGTGGCTCAGCACGAGGACATCTGTCCTGACAGCACAAGTCAATATTCTGTTGCTGTACTTTCTCTGCAGTGGATTTGCATTGAGCACAAATTTTATTTCAGAGTTTTCAGTTTAACGTTCAGAGTCCTCCCTCAAGCTGCCTTTGATACATGATACATTGCTGCTGCTGTTTCTGTGGTGAGGCATTCCAGAACACTCTAAGCTTTTATCCTCTGCTTCAAGGAAGCTTATGTTAATAAGTTGTAACATTAATAACAGCTAACAATTAACAAATAATGTTAATTTAGGGGAATTGTTTGTTGGTTGAATTTTTTCTCTTCTTCATCTGGAATGTGATTCTTTTTTACTGAACTTCGTCTTATTGTGATGGTCATAACCTCTTAATGCAGTCTGAGCCACTTTGGAGATTAGTCTTCTTGACTTGGGTTTTACTTAATTGATTTATTCACCTGTGTAAGTTTAATGGGTTTTTTTCCCAACTAGAAAGCATAGCAAAACTCACCTTGAATTTAAACATGGTTAGTGTTCAGTTACTCTGATAATAGACATCTTAAAAGGGCCCCAAGTATGAAGTGTAAAATAAGCACATTGATACACTTTTAGTATTAATCATACTCAGTTCAATTCCTCGCTGGTAAAATTGGAACAAATGCCTTGTAACAGAGTTTCACACATTGAAACAGTAGCAATATTTTCAGATGAAACTTCACATGGTAAGATGTTTCTATAGGTTTTAATTTCTTTGGGTTTTTTAAACCAATCTGCTTTGAGATTGATGGAATTAGAGAGTCTTTTTCTAATTAAAAAATAAGTCAAACCTAAATAAAATTATTACAAAATCCTCCAGCACCGCCCCACAAAACCCTACTGTACACCATTTGTCCACCACGTGTTTTAATCACTTGCAATGACTTTAGTGACTGAAGACCCTATGATAAATCTTTGAGTTGTTTCTTTAAATGTGCTCCTGGGCATATGCTTGCATAGTAATATGAACTTATTCTTGAAATTACCTGTCTTAGGACCATTAGTTGAGTGGCTTCTTTTTGTCCATTTTTAAAAACTTTTGATGGCATTATTTTCAGAGTTAACTTTGTATAAGGTGGATCAGTATTATTTGAATAAAATGTTTCTAATTATTTGCTTGGAAAATGCTTGAAGAAGCAATGATAAATAATTTTATAGTTTAATTAGAATGTAGTTCTGTTCATTTGTATGTATTGTATTTTATTATTCATTTAGTACTAAGTTTTGGGGGGCTCCCCGCTCATACTTTTGTTTGTTCTATGTATTTGGTATGCCTTTTTCAAGGAAAATGGGGTGTCTTGGGTTGTTTTTTGGTTCAGATAATGAACCAGTCATCTGTATTTAATGATATACTTGAAGATTACAAGAAGAGTAGTCATTGCAGTTGTTTTGATCTGCATTAGAATGCCCACAGAAATTAGTTTCAGCATTTGTTTGCTATTTATAAATACTTTTTCTTCACCTATACTTTTCTGTGCTCTTATGAGAAAGATCCATCTCAGCCAAATACAGTGCAGAGAGAAACATCTGACTTTTAGAATGTGAATGGGAGTTATTTTTAGAACAATGAAGACAAAACTGGGTTGGAAGGAGGGAGAAACTTTGTCAGATTAGAAGAATTTCAGTCTCACTAAACCACCAGTATGCTTTGTGTGTGCACGTATGAAAGATTCAGTGGCTGATCCAGTTGAGAATGCATCAGAGGACTTTTCCTGAAGTGGCCAGGACTTTTGCATGTGTTGTTTTGTCTGCTGCCAGCATGGCAGTGCAGCACTGCAGGGCTCGGCCGGGGCTGCTGCCCTTGTGGAGAGGAACGTCGCGGTGCCCGGGGATGCCAGGGACCTGAGCGTGATGGACGCACTCGGGAGGCCCATTCTTTCCACAGCTACCCTGCTGAGCCCAGCCTTAAGAGCAGACCTCCAGCTGACTGGCTGCTTCTGTCATGTCCCCTTCAAGAGAATATATTGTACTTTTCTTGGACAGGAACACCCTCTGCCCTTGTGCCTTTTCCTTTTTTTTTTTTTCTTCTTATTCCTAAGTATGTATCTTTAAACATTGGAATTAGCCACAAAG
Organism: Peucedramus taeniatus; assembly: GCA_013400575.1. Classification (NCBI taxonomy): domain Eukaryota; kingdom Metazoa; phylum Chordata; class Aves; order Passeriformes; family Fringillidae; genus Peucedramus; species Peucedramus taeniatus. The sequence continues at coordinate 58,537 of WBNO01019085.1, read as the reverse complement.
TGAGTCCTGATGTGTAACTGAAAATAGCAGCTTTTTTGGGTACTTCTAAAGATGAAAAATGTCTGTAATATTATTTTGTAATATTATATCGAGGATTTAAAGTCCATGGCAGATTGTCAAAAATAATATGGGCCTAAATTATAGGCAGCATGACAAATTAATATAGGATATTACTGGAGACCGGTGTTCTGAGAAGAAAGAAGGAAAGATTAAAATCAGGAACCAACTTCTAAGGAGATCACTACAAATATTGTTTCAGATAAAGAAATATTAGCTTCTTCCACAGCAAGCTATTTTGTTACAAAAGAAAACCTTTCATTATCTAAAAATAAAAAAAGAATCCTCCTCTTTTTAAGAATATGTCACTAAGCCAAACTGTGCTTTTACTTCAACTACAAATGTTGGGCACTTGTCTTGGATAGAAATGTAAGCGTAAAGTGTTGGGCTCCTTGTGCCAGAAGAAACTGCGAGGGCTTTGGATTTCAGAGGTTGCTGTTGAGAGTGTTATCCTCTGCACACTGATGATTTTTCTTCAGAGCTGCCACAGGTACGGTGAGGCCCGCCCAGCATGCGTAAAGATCGGCACCAACTGCGTAAGAAGCTGTCACACCCACAATAGACTTACTTGTTAAGGTTCTTACTGGAGAGCAAGACTAAAATGGAAGCAAAATTGTCTTTCCTGTCCTCCTGTTATGACTCATGGGAGCTGCTTTTGTGCTCAGTGCTTTCATAATCAGTCTGCTTATTTGTCAGTATGGTCTTAGAAGCATCCTGCTAAGCACCCACTCTTTTTGAGTTGGCCACAGCTGTTAGGGAAGATCGTGAATCCTGCGTTTTAACTCAGAGAAGTGAATTTAGTTCATATATCCAGGATGAGCTGAATTTATTTTTGAATCTGTACTTGGATACAAAAAAAAAAGCACTCATAGAACAAGATAAAATAAACCAAATCATTATTGCTGCCCTGGCCTTCAAGCTCAGTTTTCCTTTAGGAATTTAACCAAACAGGTATCTTGAATAATTGGGAACTGTTTCACCTTTTTCTAGTTGTTTGCTTGCTGCAAACAACTGGATGGGAACTTGTGCAAACAGCTGGATGGGAACTTTGTTCAGGTTCTTCCTCCATGCACTCCTGGCCCTGTGGCCATGGAGATCTGCTGCCTTTAGACCAGTTGTGTGATGATGCCTTCCCTTGATGTATAATCATTCAGATGCATTTGCAGGTTTCAGTGTATCAACAGCTGTTAAAAAACCGAAACCCAAAAAACCCCAAGCAAATTCTCCAAAAATCAGCAATGGTGAAGTCAGGGTCCAGTGCTGATATTAGTAATGTCAAGAAAAGCTTTCTGGAGCTGAATTTTAAAATCTGTGAGCCTGTGCAAGGAACCTTGATGTTTTGCTTTTACATAATTTGTTCAAGTTTGACAGTTTTCTAAATTTTGTATTTATTTTCACCAGCTGTTCTTTTCATTCCTAATTTTTTCTTATGTGCAGAGGAGGATAGATTGAAGCTTCGAGTATGAAAAATGGCTTGCTATAATTGTTAAGTTCTTGTTGCTTTTTATCTCTTCAGCTTTTTCTTTTTTCAACTTCCTCATTGTGGATTTTTTCATATTGTGAAATCTTGATGGCTCTTTCTCCAGAATTTTGTCTCATTTAGAAGGTCTACTGTCCCTCCATAAAATGGAAAAATAAAGTGGTAGCTTTTTTCCCAAATTATGGAGTGAGATTGGTACAATGTCACTAGGAGTGTGATTGTATTATTTTTCTCACTGTTCCTTAAGTCAGAATGTTACTGCTAGCTTCCTCCTTACAGCTTTTCATATACTGAATTTTTTCTTCCTGACACATTCCTCTGGATTAATAAATCCAGAAAAAAAAATCTCACCTATTTTCTTTACCCTGTCACTTGTGTTTACTGCTATAACACTGAATTGGGTGCTTGTAACTCTAAGTTAGTTTTTCCTGGAAAACCTCAATGAATAGAGCTACATGTATATGGGGGAGGAAAAGTAAAGGTGCTGAATGATGCATCATTGCTAACAGAAGTGGTTAATGCTTCTTTCATCCATGTACCTTGTTTGACAGAAGACATGCCAGGGTGTGGATTAATGCATAACCATCAAAGATGGTATGGTATAAGTTCTTTACATTTGTGTACAGACCCACTCATTTGTTAGTGCACAGAGGAAAATGTAAACCAACCTCTAGAAATTCCAAGTTGTGTCCCGTTGGTGGGTAAACATAATAAATAAAATAGATTAAGTTTACTTCTTGTTTTAGAAGAGCAAGAGGAGTGTACTATCTGCTGGCAAGAAGCTTGTTTAAAAGCTCATGGATGACTTAGAAGTTTGTAACTAAGTTCAGCAGGATGAGGATTGCATTCTTACTGTCAAGATAAATGAAATTAACTGAATACTTGATTTGCAAGACGTAGATATACAAATTTAACTGTATTTCTAGAACAGTTTTACTTCTTTACATTTTGTGAAGGCAAACATCTACCTCACATTTTTCATAATTCTCACTAAGTTTCTCTACTGATATCTAACTATGTAAAAAATGCTTCCCCTCTCCACACAGATATTGATGATTATGAGATAAGAAATAGCATTTCTACTTACGATTGAGGCTTTGGATTGAGTGGTCAAGTCTGATGCTTTTGGGTGATGCACTAGAATTCTTAATGGTCCTGAAGGGAAAAAGGAGATGTGGAAAAGCTAGGGTTTTTTCCCTCTGCTTTAATTTCAATTCAAATGATCAGGTACCATAATGCTGTAGTATTCTGTATGCTCATTTCAAAAATGTTTGCATGTTTTCTGGGATTTACATATAAGCATTACATGCTATTGCAGAACAGCTACTTCTGTATTAAAATCTCACACTGTTACACTTCTGGATTAAATAAAATAGATTTTTCATGTTCATCTCATGACATTTCATTTTGCTGAGTTGGCTCTGTGTTTTGTAGAACATCATGGTAATGTTGAGAGCATCTCAGAGGTCTGTTGGTTTAATTCATAAGTTGTTGATGTGCTGTGAATCTGACTGCCTTAGAAAGGGGTATTAGGAGAATGACTGCTATTTCCATACTTAGAGCCTTTGAGAGGTAAATGATGGCCTTATTTCCACTTCTGCAAGGGTTATTCTAGCCAGCAAGCAACTTAGGAAAATAGACCAGTGTGGCACTCAGTGCAAAGAATGAAATTGTGGCAGCTATTTGGTTTTCCTTGCTATTAGCTGAGCTTTTCCTTGCTATTTTCAATGTTCAGCTTGAAAGAATCCAGCCTGTCCTCACTAAGTTACAGAATAAAATAATTCTTGCTATGGATAACTTTCTTGAGATTACTTTTTAGTTTAAAACTTCTAGGTGTTTTTCCTTGTTTTTGTTATTACAGTTACTCACTCTGACATTCATAAGATTCTGTCATTCATGGAGTTTTGAGTTCATGTTACCAGATTCCCTGCAAGAATCTGTGATTTTCAAAACAATCTTAACAAGGCCAGTGCCTTTCAAAAAACAGAAGAATCCCAAATAGTGTATACTGCCACTGAACAAATATTTTAGCAGCCTGATTTTAATCTTTTAGCAGCTTTTAAAGGCAGAGATCTCAAACAGGCATATAAATTTTTTCTAGAGATTAAATGGGTCTAACTAGTTTGACTTCACTAATGTTTGAATTATAGCCCAGTGTGAGGCAAAAGAGTTGGGGCAAAAAGTGTTTGGATATGAATCCATACTACTGCTGTGTGCCACTAGTCAAATTTCACTAGCTTTCCTTTTCATTTCAAGATCTAAGTTCTCATAAAGTGCCCTCAGCAGAATTGGGCACAAAGCTGCCTGGAGTTAGTGTAAAAGAGGGGGTCACTCGAGTGCAGTGTGCTTTTGGGAGTCCCCCTGTGTGCATCTATGTTACCTGAATGTCAGTCAGTCATGATGCACTCTGGGGAGAATTAGGGAAGCTTTGTGTGTTTGGTTTGTGTGTTTCTTTGGGCCAGTTGAATTGTGTCACTAATGGTGAGTGAAAATCTCTTGAGTTGACAGGGTTTTATCTTTAGAGAATTACATGCAAATGCTTCTCTAGGTGCCATGAATTCAGGGGAAGCAGGGGATCAGCTTTCTGTGGCTCTTCTAATGAAGTGAAAAGGGAAGATGATATGTGATCAGTGGGGAGAAGATGTACAGTATTGAATTTCATAGAATCACAGAATTTTACGAGTTAGAAGAGACCTTAAAGATCATCTTCTCTCAACCCTCCCTGCCATGCACAGGAACACCTCCCAATAGACAGGATGCTCAAGGCCTTATCCAGCCTGGCCTTTAACCTTCCTCATTGGGGGATTTCAGAAAGGAAGATTAGCTGCTTGCAAGTCTCACTTTTATTCCCAGTAAAAAGCTAGAATAAACTTGCAGAACTGAAAATAAAAAATAAAAATACTGGATCACAAGCTGCAGGCCTGTATAGCTTTAAATAGTTTATGAGAAATTTAGAAATTATGAATAAGGGACAAAAGAAACTTAATCTTAATTTCCTCTTGAGCTTTTGGTACATTATCTCATAAGTTTCTTTACTGTTTCATCATATATCCAGGAAGTATTATGTACACTGTAAGGCAGAATGCGAGTGTACAGTGATAACATTAGCAGATAAGTAATCAATTTATCACAAACTAATTTCTGGAAGGACTTGTCAGTGAATAATACTGGGAACTGAAGTAACAGATTTGGTGATGCTACTGAATAGTGCTGATGGAAAACAATATATGTTTTCTGACGTTTCCTTTCTTTCTGGCAAGTAATTTTGCTGTTCTGAACTTGGCTGACCAGTTTTGTTGTGTCTTGCTTAGGTTATGGTGGCATTAGTGGTTGTTTCAAGGTCCCTGTAGCAGTATTTCTGTCACTCAGCTGCAGCATGGGGACAGTCAGCTGCACCCTGTGCCTGGCACCAGCCTATTTCAGTAGAAAGCTGAAGCAGCTCAGTGTGGGTTCTGTTCTCATGTTGATGGGTGCAGCTGAGCAGATGCTCCTGTTTTTTCAGGGCCTAATTTTTTTTTTGTTTGTTAGTGTAACCAGAAAGTCTGGACAAACGGCAAAAAGGCTTTTGTGAGAAGGAGATGCCAAATGAAATAGGAGAAGAACATATGGAAGGGAAAAGAAAGAGTATTTCGTACAATTCAAAAATGAAGAAAAAATTGATTAATTAAAGGAGTTAATTAAACCACTGAAATAATTAATAAAGGACTAGGCAGCTTTTTCTAAAAAACAAAAGCAAACCAGAAAACCCCAGCTATCCCTTTAATTTGGAACTCACTGCTTTATTTTCAAATTACTGTGGTTGGTTAACTCTGGAGTTGCTTCTAAATTAACAACCCCTCCCCACATGATCTGCCTGTGTCTTGCTGGAGCAAATGTCATTGTGATTCCCCTCCACCCTTGGGTTGTCCTTTTGTTGTGTATGACCTGGTCAGCACTGGGCTTTTGGCCAGCACCCCTGGCTTACAGTGACATCCCATTTGTGTGAGCTGAACCCAGCATTATTGGGTCATGCTCACCCATTACACATTACTTAATTAAATGTATTCACTTCCATCCTACCATCTTTTTCTTCATGAGTAGTTCTGTCCTTGAGTCACTGAATTGTGAAGATGGTATATTTCTAATTCATAGTGAAACCAATTTAGGGTTTTTTTTCCCATTTTGAATGTGGGATATATGCCTTTAATATTAAGGGAGTAAATGCAGTCTGAATTAGTAAAATCAAACTTCTAATAGGATAGCAGAGAAGTGGTAAGCCTAAAACAGTCAAAAAAACTTTGTTCTTTACCCTATGTATAGTTGCTTAATTTGAAAAATTACTTCAGCATTTGGGGAGCATGGAAAAAACCCATTGAAGACATTATTTTTTCTGTTTATCACATTTCGTAAATAAACTAATAATGGAAATAATTTTTAAATCTCATTCCTAGTCATTCTAGCAAGTTAATTTCCTTTAATTTTTTTCTTAATAATCACAGAAAATAGTAGTAAAAAGCTATAAATTAACTAAACAAAATTTGGTTTTGTTCCTAGCTATCAACATACACCAAGCAGACCATAAATAATTAAAAGTTTATTTTTGCTTACTGAGGTAGTTCCTGACAACATTTTTGCTTGCCTCTGTTCTGTAGAAAATTACTTTATGCCAGTTAGTTATTACTATTGTAATAGACATCCTGTGTATGGGATTACAAGGCCTGCTGTTGTGTCAGATGTATGGTGTCAGTAGGTTCCATCCATTATACCTGCTGCTAAGCTCTCCTGATCATGAAATGTAGAAGTAAATTAATTGTCTGTTAAAATTGTTAGACTATATTGGTGTGATGTCTGTGTACCATTGCTTTCTCTTACTGAAGTAAATCAAAGTACTAATTATGTTATTTTCTGTTCTTTCCCCAGGAAGCTATTGATTGCCTAGAAGTTAAAAGAGGGTGTGAGAAGTCTGATTGATCAAGGTGGAAATTTTCTCCCAAGAGCCTTTTCACAACTGCCTTTTGCTAAATCTTCAGACGGTCCCATTTGTGCCATGTTTTGTGGCTCTCACCGTAAGAGGAATTTGTCTTGATGAAGATTCCTAACATTGGTAATGTGATGAATAAATTTGAGATCCTTGGGGTTGTAGGTGAAGGTAAGTAGTATCTTACTAAAAGATTAATAAGAATTTTATATAGATTTGACTCAATCCTCTTGATGATAATAAGTTACCAACTGCAGAATTTTTCTTGTATGTGTTTATTATCTATACCTTCTGCTGATTTCCTTGTCAGATGGATGGAGGAGTTTGGAAGCTGAAAGGAAGGGAAGAGAAATAGAACAGTTTTGTGGGGGCTTCAGGCTTTTCTTGGGGTTTTGTTTTATTTTTTTCCTTTTAAAAGTTTAATGTATTGATTTCTCATGAATGGTACTAAGGAGATGCAAGTTATCAAACTTACCTGCAAGCATATTTTTAAAAAAATAATTTCAGTGTTTTAAAATCCATTTACTTTTGAGCAATTTTTATGAAATTGTTTCCGTATACAGAGATTTAGTACCTGTATATGTAAATTATGGATAATAATACTGGGAACAATGTTAGTTCTATTGTTAGGAGGTTGCTGAACGCTTTTATCTTGCCACTTTTAATTTTTTTCTGCTTTGAGATGGCTTATCTCTCATCATCTCTGTTTCAGGAGCCTATGGCGTTGTACTTAAATGCAGACACAAGGTAAGTGAGTTACTTCTAAGTCAGAGGGAAATGTTGGTGTTTGAGTGAAGCAGTGGCTTTTGATGAGAATTAATATGTTAGTATGTATGAGACATGGCATCTGGGGTGGACTTTTTCTTGCAGTCAGTTACTTAATGACAATCTTAATTGCAAGTTTCAGGGCAAATGGCTATCTCTAGTACCAAATCTCAATATTTGTGTTTAATATTTCTTTGAAATATTACTAATATTTTATTGTTTTCTACTTAGAGAGTTTTTAAGAAAAGAGACCAAAAAATTATTTTGGAACACATTTTATGCTCAAGCAGTCTTAATTAGAATGCCAAACTATTTGCCAAACACTGCTGTAGAAGCACTTGACTGTCTTGGAAAGGGCAGGGGAGAGAAAGAGGAGTCCATGAGGGATTTGGGCATCTGTAGGATGATCAAATGGTAGTAAAAAAGCAGTGATTTTTTTGGTTGTTGATTTTAATTTGGAAAAGGAAGAAGTTGAAAAGGAAAGAAAAAGGCACTGTTTGATACAAAAATGAAGTCTGGCAATCTGTCTACACTGTTTTAACTGGTGTGTAAGTTGGATGTATCTGAACTTGCTGCTCATTGACACGGAACTGACACAAACTACTTTTCTGTCTTTGGAGCTGCAGTGTAGTAATTTAACAAAATAACTTCTCTGAAGCAAAACATTTCAGAATCACAGAATTGTAGTGATCCTGGACTGTATAAAAGTCTTTTTATGTAGTTCATGTCTTTTTTCTAAAAAAAGTTAGGACTGTGCCAAGGGTTTATGTTCCTGTGGTGGCTTTTAGTGTGTACACAGAAGGGCTTTTGCACACAGTGTATGGTTCTAGCTGGTGAGTCTTACACTGTTGTACTGACTTAAAAAAAGAAAAAAAAATGGAACTTAAGATCCTATCTCAAGCTGAAGCCTTGTTGGGCTTGGGGATGTATAACAGTCAATAGAGTGACTTAGGTAAATTGGGTCTTTTTAGATAGTTATGATGTATGAAAATACAGGGCGAGTAGTTTGAGAACACCTGGATAGTGATGATAGTTTATACTAGGCATCTCTATTCTTTGTGGAAAGTAACCTCACCCAGACTCAGTAAGTTTCTCAGATTTCCTGCATTGCCGAGTGAAATTTAAGCTGTGCATGTCTATTCACGCTCATGCAGAAGAATTCAGTACTCTAAAACTATGGTATATTGGCAGGGTAATCTGTTGCCCAGGTTCCTGTGAGAATACCTTGTAGCACACCAGATGACTAGAAAGGAAAGGCTTTCCTTTAGCAGAGGAAAGTATTCCAACAGCCTGTGTAAGACTGCTGCCTTCCTTGTAAGCACCTAAAGTTTTTGGTAGCTGCACCATTTTTTTCTACAGCTTCATCTTAATGGAAACAGCTGTGCTGAAGGTTTAAAACAAAGTGGTATTTCTTTAAGCTTCTAGCAAGTGAGTTTACTAAGACCTAGGGTTTCCAGTTTTTGGAGATCTGAAGAAAAGGGGAGGCAAGTTGCTGTTTTCATCTAACTGATTTATGATTCTCACTTAAAACAAGCTGCTCCGAGCCTCTGAGAGCAGATGAGTTTAGGAGCTGTCTATTTTGCAAAAAAAAAACAGAGTAATTGTCTAAAAGTTAAATGTTGGCCTTTCGTTCTTGTATAGGAATACAAAGATTAAATACACTTTCATACAGTCTTAACAGACCTATCTGGAAATGCACGGATGTATGGTTTGGGTTTTTTTGTTTGCATTTTTGGAGTTTTTGGTGGGGTTTTTTTGTTTGTTTGTTTGTTTTTGTTTTTGTTGTTTTTTGTTTGGTTTTTTGTTTGTTTTTTTGTTGTTGTTTTGGTTTGGTTTTTTACTGTTTGGCTGTTGGTGGGCATACTTTTGAATGAAGAAGTACTTATATTAATGTTTATAAATAGGGGTAATATGCCAGGATCAACCAGCTATTTTAAGTCAATATATCTCCACTGTATTGTTGAGAGAGTAAATTTTGTCTGAAAGGAGGAGCCAGCCCCTAATTGCAACAATTTTCCAACATATAATCCACTAGTGCTTCAGTAAATATGTATCTTTTTACCTCAGTGCATTTCACTGGCATGTGTATATAGATTTAAGTAAGAGAGAATGGCATAAAGAACAAATACCTCGTCATTATTATATGTGTTTTTCCTTTGCTGAAGGAACATTACCAGGAAAGCTAAACTAGCTCCTCTAGAATGACTGTGTTTACATTATTTTACAGCCTATTTTTATCCCAAATCCTTCATTGCTAATTGTGGTTTGTGCATAAAGATCACTTGTTTATCTGAGGGTTTTTTTTTCTGATGCTAAGCTAATGAAAATAATGTTGAAAAAAAGCAGAGATAATGTTCTGAAAAGCTTTTTCCTATTTTTTCATTTAGTCAGAGGATGTTTCCTAAGGAAATACACTGAAGTGTATTGTGTTTGAAAATACTGTAAATACATTTGATAGTTACAAACTATTTAGAAAAGCTGTCTTGGCTTATTTGGATTTTGGCTGTTTTCTGGAAAGAAAAGCCACTTGAACAGTTCCGTAGTGTCAGAAATCATGGCTGAGGAAAAGAAACTTTGCTAATGTTTAAGACTTGTCAAATATTTGTTCTTTAAGTAAAACCAGTATCTGTTTTACTTTACAAAGGATCTTCCTGCTTCATGCAGGGTTGTTGGGCATGTGATAGTAAGATGCTGTGGTAAAGCCATAGATTTCCAAAGATGGGCATATGGAGAAAGAAGCCTAAAGAAAAAAATTAAGCTGAAAGCCAGTGTGAAAAGGAAATGTTACATTGTGAGATAATAAACTGTGTTTATAGGAGGAACAGTGGCAATTGCAGCTGCATGTAGAGTTTGTAGAAATGAGGTGAATACATCCTTAGATGCCTGCTGTAAGTGGAGACTGTCTAGGTGGAGAAGATGATGATGCTGGAGCAGGGGTTGTTTCTCAGGATGAGGCAGAGCTCACCCCACAGCCAGGCTGGAGAGGAGAGTTCACACGAGCAGGCAGTCAAACCATGAAAGGCATTGGGACAATGCTCTCAGGCAAATGCTCTGATTCTTGGGGTGTCATGGGCAGGGCCAGGACTTTGGTGATTCTTGTGAGTCCCTTCCAACTCAGGACATTCTATGAATATGCCTATATATATATATATATATATATAAACTGATGGTGGTTTTTTAGGTTAGCCCGGTGTGCAGGAAGGTGTGTGGTGAATCAGTTTTTCTAAAAGCATAGTTGAAATGGATGAACTCCTCTTGCAGTATGCTGTGTGTTACCAAAGGCCTTGAGCCTGAGGGTATACAGTTTAATGACTTTGAAGTATGGTGCCAATTGTTCTTATATGTCCAATATCTCCTGCCTAATGAGATGTTTTTTTGGTCTTTTATATTCCATATGTGTCTGGGTTTGGTGGTTCCTAGTAGTATGAGGCATTTTTAAACCTTTTTCTTTGAGTTAAACACCACTCAATTCCTGTATTAAAAAGAAATAAAAAGATATGTTAGTTAGAGTTATTTGGCACTTCCATGCATTGAAGAATAATAAAGAATAACTCTGGAATAGTTTTAATACTTCCAGGCAACGTCTTCTTAGCCTAATATTTAATTTTGTCTTGTTTGAGCCTTCTCTTGCATTGCGTTCTGGTAAGTTGTTTTTCTGCCTCAGAATACATGAAAGAAATATTTGCTGACCCCTTAAAGAAAGGTAGATTTTACTCATTAGAAAATGTAGTGAATATGCATATGTAGCAGAATCATTGCATTTCTTTTGAGTATCTCAGCCTTTTTCATGTCTTCAATTACTAGAACCCCTATGGACCAGTGGGGTCATGGCTTTCTTAGTTTTCCCTTTGAAAACAATTTTTTTTTGTTTGTTTCTTTTTTTTTTCTTTTTTTTTTTTTTTTTTGTGTGTGTGGGTTGTTTTTTTTTTTTTTTTTTTTTTTTTTTTTTTTTTTTTTCTTTGTGTGTGTGGGTTTTTTTTGGTTTTTTTTTTTTTGGGTTTTTTTTTTTTTGGTTTTTTTTTTGTTTTGTTTCTACAGGTAACCCACTTCTTCATACTTCACACTATTTGTGTTTGAACAGTCAGGAATTCCCCTTTTACCAATGCTGGCCAACTTGAGAAATTTTTCCCAATGCCATCACTGTGCTTTGAGGAAGTAATTCTTGTAGAACAACCAGCTCTCACAGACTCCTTTGCCCTACAGGGCTGTCTCCAAGCAGATTGTAGAGCGAGGTGAAATCTGTTCCTTTGAAAGCCCAGGGTTGTATTTCTCTTGTCCCTCTCTCTTAATTATTTCAGAATCTGAAACTCCATTGTGATGGTGGGGATGCTGGTCTGTTGTAATACCCATAAGGAAGGCATGCAGGCTCTGTAAATTGTAATTTAAAGTGCTGCTTCTTCAGTGAGTATTAACTTCACTATAATAAAGTAAAAATGGAACAGATGATCTTCCATCCCTTTAGATGCTGGGAATCTTCAGTTGTACACCATGAAAATGGCCTCTGATCAGAGTGCAGTATATGTGAGGACCAGTCTGTAAGAAGGGTTTTTTCACTGTTTTCATTATTCAAGCTATTGCAGGATTCTTTTAAAAGAAAACTCCTGATCAGTTCTACTGTCAAACAGAAAGATGTTCTCAGGGAACTACTTGCTACATCCCTAGATAAAGGCAAGGCCACGCAGGTTATGTGGCTTCAGATTGCTGAAGCTGAGTTGGAGCTGCTTGCAGGCTCCTCTGGTACAGTGACCTGGCTGAGTTTGTCCTGCAGTCCAGGCAGCTGAGCCTGGGCCACCTCAGGTGAACTCTGATGTGCATCACTAATTCCTCCTTGTACAGTGGTCTTCTGTCAGGGTGCACACACACTGCCTCTGAGGTTATCATCAGCCTTCATGTTCCTGTTGGTTCATTGATCAGTGTCAAGCAATTGCCTTCTCCATTTTCCAAAAATCTGATTGTCTCCATCATGCTGTATTACCCTAGCAACAAATGTTGGAGCACTCTAAGTCCTCTGTGAAAAGTGGACTTTATTGTAAGGCTTCCCTTAAAAAGGCTTTATCTCTTTTGCTGTCTTCATAATGTGCTTTGAAGCAGGAGTTTCCTGTAATGTAACCTGTGTTGTTCTGTCTTGCAACCCTTTTGACTTTTGTCTTAGCTATTTGAAAGCAAATGTACATTCATTCAAGCCTCCTTCTCCTCTGCAAGGATCTCCTCACCTTTGTAGGATCTTTAACAGAAGAGGAGCTGTGTCTGTTGTGGCAGAGCTCTGGTCACACAAGCTGTTCCACTACATTTTCTGTATGCCCAGAGTGGTTCCACCATCTAGGATGACAGGTAGTTCAGATACTGCATGTTTATAGAACTGTGCACTGATTCCTAGTTCCTCCTGGTCTTTTCTCAGAAATTTTATGTACAGGCACTAGGAACCTGTTCATGCTGTATTCATAGAGCAAATGAGAACTTCATACTCATAGAAAATTTGGGTTTTCTCTAATATCATCATAAAAGCAGAGTTCTGAATTTCCCTGCTAGCTGTTAGAATCCCTTTTCCAAATCTTGTGTCTGCTGATGTTATTAATACCTTCACACTTTAAATCTGCTAACCATTTTAATGTTGAGTTCCCCTTTAGTGTCAAAATGAAAAGGTAAGCGTACTTGTTTAAGTTTTTCGGTGTGTTGTATTTTTTCATGCACTTTCTTTAGATTTGGCTCTCAAGGTTCCTTAGCTCCCCAGCATGTGTTAAGTCCAGTACTTAGACTGAAGAATACAGTCATTGAAGTTTAACTTTCATGGTATAATCTTTTGTACTGAAAAGGGTACAGCTCTTTTTTGTTTTACTTTGGATGTGATCGATTTGACAATAGTTCCTGGTTGGTTGATTGAGAAATTAAATTACGAGTAAATGAAAAATCTGAGTTCTCAAAACGAGATCAGATTGCTGCCTGTGTTTTTTCCTGTCGTCCTCAAATTTTTTGCTGTTTTTTTTTTCTATGTAATTAAAAGCAATATGCTAATTTTCTCAATTAATCAAATTCGGCTTGGCTTTGTGGCAAGATTTTTGGTTTTAATTGTTGCCAGGGTAAAATCTCTGTGCAGCATAGTGTTTTCTTTCAGTAATGGCAGCTTACCTATGGGAGATTATTCCATTAATGCTGTTGTTGCTTGGGCTAAAGCATCATATCACTGGTGGGGTTTTGTGCTAAAACTTGTGTGAAACACCTACAACAAATATGAGACTTTTTGAACCTTCTGGATAAATAGAGTTTGCCAGTAGTAAATGTTTGCAGTAGTCAAAGTTGAGATCTGTCTTAAGTATTATGTGAGGAAAGTGGAGCTATTAGGCAAGTGGTAGTGCTGAAAGTCATAGTAACTCTTTTATAACCACTAGCTTCAACTTCACTATGAGGCAGTGAATAACCTTTTGAATTCCTTACAGAATTCTGGTGTGAAATGTTAGATGTAGAGTATTTGTTTCGTGGACTTCCAGACTCTACTTCCATGGCATTCCCTTGAGTGCAGCAGTGAGAGGCAGGCTTGGTTAGTGCTGATTCACTTCAGGTATTGCTTTCTATACATCTGAGAGACATACAATGAACATCTGTAACTGCTTCCTGTGCAGGGTAGTTGTGACTATGGTATTGACAGTTAATATAGCTCACAATTTTTCATTGATGCATTGTGACATTTGTCTTTACCTGAACCTCTTCCAAAGTCTTCTCAGTCCCCTGTGGAAACAGACAATCAGATAGCATTATATCAATGTGGTTTTAAGTATGATTAATGTCAATAAAGTGCTGATTTACATTCAAGTAAGTGGAAGATTCATATGTGTACTGTTAGTGCTCCAAAGATCAGATAGTTGTGCAGAATGGAGCATAGAAACTGAACTTGCTGAGTTCCCACAGCTTGAGCAGACCACTACTAATTCAGTCTCTCCTCTCACTCCCAAGGTGGGCTATAATATTCTCCATATCATGATACTGCTGCCTTTTATTTCTTTTCCTCAAAATCTTATTCCCAAGTCTCTCTCATTCTTCAATTATTTTAAAGAGTTTTTTCATAATAAATTTCTTAATAAAAAACATTAAAACACTAATTTTGAGGAAACTATCAGATTCTAAAATTACTTACCCACACTACTGGAAAAAAAATAGATCTTTGGTGTTGTCCTAGTTTCCTCAAAGTCTGAATCCTGGGATTAACTGAAGTAAACATTTGGGTTCACACTTGTATGGCTGTGTAGGATGAGGGAATGAAGAAAGGTAGTCCTAGATACATTTTTCATTTCTTTTATTGTTTTCTGTCTGTTACTTCTGCTATATGTTGCTGAGATATGCTCTGTTTCAAGGTTTTATTTAATTTGATCTTATATAAACCCTTGCTATCTTTATCAGTCACATACAATGATTTCTTTAAGAGGGCCAGGCCAGGGCCTGATCAACAAAGTGGGTAATTTTTAAATGCATTAAATTATCAGAGGGAATGGTAAGAGAGGTTTAGATTGGATATTAGGAAAAGATTCATCACCCAGAGGCTGGCTGGGCACTGGAAAAGGCTCCCCAGGGAGGTGGTCACAGCACCCAGCCTAACAGAATTCCACAGGTATTTGGACAATACTCCCAGGAACATGGTGTAATTCCTGGGGTGTCCTGTGCATGGCCAGGAGCTGGACTCGAGGATCCTTGTGGGTCCTTTCCAGCTAAGGATATTTGATGATTTTATAAAATTTAATGTTTTTTTGTTAATAACTTCAGTCCCTTTGTAGCCATATCAATGGAATGATGCTGCTTTGATGTCTGCAGTTGTGCTGTGTTGTTTCCCTTGGAGTCTTTTCTGACAATCCAGACTGGTGTTTGAAAGTTCCCTTGTAGGATACTCCATTCCCTTACCTCCTCCTTTGTGCTTGTCATGTTATGAACCTTGCTCAGATATGGATGGTATTCAGTACTGAAAATTCTCATTCTGTCCCTCCTTTGCTCCCAACAGCTAATATTTAGAAATGGAAGGTGCAGGGCAAAGATAAGAGAGCTTCCAGAGTGGAGAAACTAATTTGCTGTGGAAGGGGATACTAATTTTTTTTTTTCTTTTCAGATGTGTTCAGTTTAAAGCAGTACAGTGTGAGGGTGTTTGCTCTCAGTACCACAAATTAGGATGGCTTAGGTTGGCTTGTCCATTATAACATTTCATGCAGTACAAAGCAGGGTTGCAGAGACACCTGATGATGCATAAGTTCTTCAAAACAAGAAGAGTGAGGGAGACAGGGAATTACCCTTGTACTTTAGTAATGGAGGTAGGTGAAAGAAACATAGAAGCCTGAGTTAAAAATAACAAGAGTGATCCATCTTGCTTTGTAAGGATATGTAAAATGTATTACTGATGGTTTTCAATTTAAATTAAGTCAAAGACAAGCAGTTTGTTACAGTCACAGTATCTCAGATCAGTATTTCTGTTTTTTCATACAGTTTCTTCCAGTTGGTCACACTAATGGCTCTGGATAAACTAGACATTTTTTGCCCTTTTTCTTTTGTTTCTTAAACTGTATGTATTTTTGATAGTATTTTACATAATCTTTTATATGAATTCTTGCTGTGGGTACTGGTGTTGCTAAATGAAAGGTTACAGCTTATGCCCCAAATAAGAACTTGGCTTGGAACATTTCCAATAAATAAACAAACTCCCTACTAGTTGCTGCAAGATCTGTCTGCAAAGGGATTATATATCATTACACTTGTAATAATACAGGAATCATATTCAGACCTGCAGCAGTGTGTTCTGTGGCTGCCCTTAATGGCTCTTAATTGCAGCCAGCTTGTAGAGCTCTATCTCATTTTAAGGTCCTTGTAAGTGAAATCTTATTTTTAAGTGTGGATGTGATGAGCACCCAAAGCAAGACTATCTATACAAGTAATTTTTTCTTGCAAAAAGTTGAAAATTTTATGCTGATAATTAAAGTTTAGGAACATGATTACAGTATTTCTTAGAAACAGTAGCAGAAGAAATTTAAATAGATGAGTTTTAGAGACCTGATGTAGGGTCTTGGATCATTAGGGAGGTAGCGGTGCAAGCGAGGGAATTTATAGTTAATGCAAATTATTATATGGGAGAGGGAACAGCATATGGCTAATTATAGGACTACATCTGTAGTAGTATGAACTTGGTTGAATATTGGATTACAATCTGGTCTTGTCATCAAATTGCAAATTACTGTGTAGCATAATTGATGCAAACAAAATGGTATTTCTAAATTCTAGGCTAATTGTTTTCCTGTGAGGGATTCTTGTGGAGTTTTTAAACTTTTCTAGGACACATGAGCAGCTCTAAGAGCACTAGGTTAATCATTGATTTCTAGACACTGTGTATTTAAACAAAGGTCACTAAGAGCACAACTCAGTGTTTCAGAAGATCATTCCATGTAGATTATTAAATGTACCATGGTAAAAACGGGTCTGGATTATCTGTCTGGCTTTCAAAATTATTTGTATCAGTCAAGTTGATCTAAAATTTAAATACACCAAAGTGTCTTGAATAGGCCATTCACATTACCTTATTTTCTTAATTTTTTTTTGTGAATTTAAAGTCTGTTTTTAAAACTCAGGAGTCCTGCAAAATGAGCATTTGACAGTGTAAGTAAAACATTTGCAACAACAGTAAAAACTTTCCTATAATTTAATTTTTTTCTGAAAACAATAGGCTCTTCTTGGCACTGCGCTTTTTCATCAGTAAAGGATACAGTGTGTTTTTAAATAGTAAGTTGTCCCTCTGAATGTCGTGGTTAAAGGAATTTATATTTCCTTGATTACTCACTTCTGCGTAATTCCTAACTCATGGAATACCCTCCTAAAATATTAAAAAACCTTTCTATTCTTTTTTAATAAAAATTCTTGGAATTTTAAACTTCTTTTGAAGTATACTGGTATTTGCTTCTCATTCAAAGCCTGAATAACAATAAATGGGGGAAGAGGAAAGTAGTTTCCTTTTATACCATTACAGCTGTTAAAATTTTTACAAATTAGTAAATTCTTGTGCAAAGGACCTAATAATTGTACTTAAAATGTGTGGTTTGATCACAGCTTAAAACCTAAGTAAGGGACTAGACAAACCTGACATCAGAGTGTGGTGATTAAGAAATTTTGGATACAATGGGAAGGCAGGATGAGCTCTTGAAGAGAGGGCACTTTTGCTAAGATTGTTTTGTGCTCTTTTTTCAACCAATAGCAGTTGTTAAATGTTTGCACAGAACTGAAGTAGTTGTTTATGAGATCTATGCCTTATACATGTATTGCAATTCTGAAACTCTTCAAAATACATACTTCTTTTTGCTGTGTGTAGCTGCACCTGCACCTGCACAATAAAGCTTGATGAGCTGGCTGCTTGCTTTTTTTCAAGAATAGTCCAATTGCATGCTAGCTTCTCATTTTCAAAAGTATATCTATTTATGCTCTTCCTATTTAAGATAAAAACTAAAACATAGTCTGGGTTTATAAAGTATTTGAATTTTTACTATCCCTGATTCATTTTTTTTTAATTGCTAAAATAGATCAATCTTTAAAAGTTCCTTTTAAGCCCTAACACTGTAGAACATAATGACTTGACTTTGCCCATTATGAGAAATCACACATTTTATGCAATTTTATTTTCACTTTTTCAGATGTGTAGCAAAGTGAGGATTTTTTTTCTGAACAGAACAGGTAACTCTTTTTTGGAAACAGATACCAACATTGCTCTCTAATTTTATGGTTGCTTGCACGATAAAAGCTCTGATAAGGCATCTTCTGTTTCTTCCTCCATGTGAAGACTAATTTCTGTACAGTACTGGGTGTAGAAAGATCAGTATAATGAAGTTCAGTGAAAGTCTTGCATAAAGGGAGGGCGAATATTTGCAGGTCTTTAGGTGAAATTATTGTGCTCATGGATGCCCGTTTCTTCATGGTTTCATTCACTTGTACCCCCATACCCACACGCTTACAAGTAGAAAGGGACGCGTGTGTGCTCGTGAGAGGTGCCTGATTTGGGCAGTATCTCCAGTGTGCAGGACGATAAGGAGCTTTCATGTCCCCACTTCATCTCTGAAGTTCCTCTGGGTGATGATGACAAACTAGTTCTTACATCTTTTGTGTATGTATTATGTTTAGATGTTGTCTGTTGTTATGGGATAGTCCTTAGCTTCAATCTTGCTTTTTTCAACTTCCGTGGGTCTGTTTTTTGCTTTTCCTTGTTTGGAGTTTGTGTTTGAAACGTATGTTCATAATCTGTTTCCCTGATGGGCTAACAGAAGATGGGCTCATATATTATGAACTGCAACCTTGTGGCCATCCTCCTTCTTGGGGAGGCATGGTCTGCTTGTGAATCAGCTGTGCTGCAACCTTCTGGGCTTGTTTTACTCAATTTTACTTTTTAAGCAGCATACCATGAACAATATTCTTGATTATCAACACTGTTTTTTTCTTGAAACCTTGTGCAGTTTCTTCTCATGCTCATGTAAGCTTCTGTGTGCACTATTTCAGTGCTTCCCCCAATATCCTTTTCATACCCTGATCTGCTACACACTCCTGCAGCAGAAACAAGATGCCTATGTTCTCTGAAAGGGTGTTTTTTCTGTTTTCAGTTTTTGGCATAGAAGTGTGCTGCCTTATTAAACAACTCTCCTAATCTTTCAGTCTAGAAAGAATCCTTACCACACTGAGAACTCCTTCCCAAATGCATATTATGAAGCACATTTTTCATACAGTTCAAAGAACAGAATTACCACAGATTCCAGTGTGCTGAAAATTGTTTGCAAAACAGTTTTCTTAGATTTAACTTTGGCTGAACAGGATTATCATCATTATCGATATTCCTTTAGGTTATAGATGGGCTTTAAAAAAATGGGGTTTTGAGGTAGGGCAGAGGTATATTTTTAAGTGTGATAATGCACTGAGATGTGGAAAGATGAAATTCTGTAGGACCTAAAAAACTTGACTGGTTACACCTACCTCTTCTTTTGACAGTATACATCTTGACCAGGAGGCAAGATATCTTCTTGAAATCAATTAACATTTCCAACAGAGATAGAGTAATGCCATGTTTATGCACAGAAATATGTTGCAGGCAATGCCATCTGCAGAGCAGAGCTGACTAGAAGCTGCTGCTTCTACAGGATCAAGTTTTCTGTGACTGTTTGTGTGAAAAAATCATCCAAGTGGTGCCTACCTTTTTTTCTCCCTCAAAGCATCAGCCAGTGAAGAATGGTGTTAAGAAACATATAAAATATAGTATCTGATGGACTTGCACCTTAGGCTCTGAACCTGTTCTAATTTTGTAAGTCCTTCCTGTTTCCACTGCTATAAATGTTGTTGCAGTGCTAAGGAACTGTTTGGGGAGCAAAAGAGAATCAGTAGGAGCTTCCCCGATGTCTTTTAGAAAGGCTAAACATAGGCCAAGCAACATCCATCCCATGGGCTCTAGCAGGTTTAAAAAAAAATAGAAAGTGAGGGAGTGGCATTTCTCCTCAAAAATTCTGGGTTGTAGTGCCCCCTTCATCCATACTCCTCAGATAACATAAAAGAGAATGCAGACTAGGGGTCTAGATGATGTCAGGGTCAGAGAAGCAAATCAAGGGTGATCAGGCTGTCTATAGTATGTCTTGGTTTCTATTTAGTAGGCTTCTCAATGAAATGGATAATGTTTAATTTATATTGCTGTAGATGAGCTTCTGTTCCTTTACCAGCATCCTTCCAATTACACATGTGCACATGTACAGAGCTGTGCACAAGTGTATATACACACACATATTTGTTTAATTAATGACTTACAGCATAGTGGTCTCTTCTGGTCAGTTTTAGAAAATGCTGCTAGGCTGTTCCTTCTGTAGTTTCTGCAAAGATTTTTGTATGTACTAGTTAGCACACTGTTGCACTTTTCATTTTTATTGATGTAAGGAGAACTGAATACTTTGTCTCAGTGTAAAATATGAATGGCAATAATTCTGTTGTTTTATGAAAGTATACAGCAGGCATGTACAAGGCTTTAACGAAATTATGAATAAAAATTTCACAGCTGAAGTCTTGTGATTATATTTTCCCAGCTTTCACTTGTCTCTTCATCTGAAGATTGTGTTTCAGGAGCTTTCTGAAAATTTATCCTTATTGCTAAAGTGTCTTGTGTTTTTTCTAAATGTGTTTGTGTGAATGAAGACAATCTTTTACCACTTTTGAGCTATTAAAAGAAAAATGAAAATGAAAGGTCTGTTTAGTTTTATAGCTCTGTATCTACAGTAAACAATAAGACCCAGATTTTTCAAGGGAAGAACATGCCCTTCCTGTACAGATCTGGCTAGGAATCAAATAATGAGAGCATAGTTTATTCTTGCAAAGAACAAATATGTGGAAAGACAAAAGTAAAGAAAAAATTAGGTATAGGGATGTCTTATCTATGGATTTGTTTGATGTTTTTCTCTTGATTTTTAAGCTGGGATAGGTTAACAATTAACGTTTTTCAAGGCCACCTTTTTATTTTTTGAAGAGGTGGTGATAATTGACTATTCAAAAAGTACTACCTGAATGAAACCTGTGTGATTAGACTAATTCTTTTTTTTAATATAAAGATTTCAACTGCATTTAGAGTAACCAATTCACTAATTTGCTAACTTTTTTATTTATTGATATATATCCAGAGCTATTGCTATATAATTTTATACTGCAATGTTGTGCAGTCTTTAAAAAAAAATAAATCACACGCAGAATCATGTTATGATGAAACCAAGTCAGATTTAGCACATTCAAGCAGAAATGCTAGTCAACAAAACTGCTGTTAGAACTATTGTTTACTCTCTGTACCACCATAAGGCTTGCTACTATATCAGTTTACAAAGGACAGAAGGCACCCTTTCTCTGAGGAAGCTTTGTTTTCTATATCTGAGTCTAGTTTAGACCAAGTACTGCAATGAAGCTCCAAGCTTACTTGGTTTAGCTTTTGGATTTTTGTAATAATCTTAAATCAAATCTGAAGTAGGAATCCTGTTACTAAGCATTAATGAGAAATTTTGCTAAGTAAAAGGTTCAAAACCTTTACTCCACAAAGAATCATAAAGTTTTTCCAATTGTTACTTTTTCTTTCACCTTTGTTTAAATGAATATTTATAGTGCCTTGGAACTGAGAGAAGTATGTCCCTAGGAGGTCAATATACAACATACATTCTAAATCCATAATTTTCTTATGAAAACCTCTCATGTTAAATATTTGAGCTCTTGCTCAAGGATCTGATCTAAAGCATTCTTCTGGAAGCTTACATAAGGAGAAAAGCTACTTCTAATGAGGCCTTATTTGCAAGTTATTTAAAGTTTCATTGATCTCAGGTAGTACCTTTAATTATACCAGAGAAAAGAAATGCAAAGCTCATAGCAGGGATATTTATAGCTTCATGAAGATCCTCACCAGTGAACATATACTTTATTCTCTAATATGCAGGTGAAAGAAGGATGAGCTTCAGAAATTCTGGTCTTGCTGCTAGTTGTGCCAGATTGCTTTGTGGGATGTGAGAATTGACGCTGCAGTTACGTTGGCAATGGAGATGTTCTTACTTCAGTAGCACAGTTTGGAATACTTTCTGTTTCTAGCATGTTAATTAAAAGTACAATGCAGTGAACTGTGATGATCTTAATGTAGCAATGCAACTCAAAGAATAATGATCCAGAGAAAGCAATATGCCTGAGGTTACTAGTCTTGATAAGATTTGGAAATGTACCTCAAAAATATGTGCATGCATGTAAGTTTGTGCATGCAAAAATAAAACATACAGACAGAAGGGCTGCAAAGTTAAGTAACTTGGGTGGAATTAATCTCACCCACTGTTTCAGTGCTTAGGTCTTGCATAACCAATCTCCCTCATTTATGTAAGTTGAGAGAGTCCAAAATCCGGAAAGCAGCTCTTACCATCTGGAAATTATTAAAACCAGTAACCTTCTGTCCAGATCTTCTCTCCCTCCCCAGCTTTTACTAACTGTGGGGAAAGCCGTGACAGTTCATGTGGAGTACCTAAGTCTCAGGTGGCTAAAGCTAAATGAGATACACTCTACCTTAGGAAATATTTGGCATTTTATGTAGATTCATTGAGTCTTTTAAAAAACAGAATATAATTATCCTCAGTTTAAGTATAGTCTTGGAGGTTGCTGTTTCTATTTTAGGTCTGGAGAAGGGCTTCAGTTTCTTTTGGATATGCCAGTGTTTCTAATGAAAGAATGCTACCTTTTCCCCTCAAATACTGCCTTGCTTATATATACTGTGATAAACTTACTTTTTTTTCCCCTCATAATTTTCTAGACTTCTCAAATACAAAATTCATCATGGAACACCATATGGATACCCACGCAGTTGTCACACAGCTGTCAGCTTCTAGTATTTGAGATGGCATAGCTAGTAACCTGTTGCCTTCATCCCCCATGCATACCAGAACACTGTGGAATGAGACTCATCTGTGGTTTTAGTGGGTTTGCAGCTATTTCTGAATTCTCACTGTTCCTCTGCTTTCAGTTAAATTGGGTTCCACTAAAATTTTAATGTTCACAGATTCATTTATTTGTTATGCTGGTTTTAACACTAACTGCTGAGCCGAGGTGCCTTACCCCAGTTCTGTTTTCCAATCTGTTTTCAGGCTGTAATTGTCTGCCTTCTTTTCCCTGTTTCTTTAGCCCATGTGTTCCCTGGCCCTTAGCTCTTCACTCTGCACTTTTTTATCCTCTCTCCCCACATAATGTTTCCAGTGTTTGTGATAAACTCGGTGAGATCACGATACTTTTCCTTCCCCTTTTTCCAAGAAGTTTTTGTTTGTCATGCTTGGGCAAACTTTCATAGTGAACTTGGATTCTGTGGGGTTGTCCTTTTTTTTCTCCTAACTCAAAAGTCCATGTGTTGTGTGTAAGATATAAAAGGACAACATGTTAGTCTTACTGGCAGAGGCAGTTTTTGCTAGAAGAGCTTCTTCTAGTCTTCCCAGAATTTCTGTGATGTTTAGAATATTTTTTCTCCTATTGAAATATGAGGGAAGTTATGCTGATCTAGGCACAACTTTTCAGATGCTGAAGAACCTGTCTGAAACAAGTCCACAAACCATCTTTCTTGATTTAGCTCCTAAGTTGAAATTTCATCTGCAGAAAATACTATTTTTATGAAAACTTAGCTGCCATTTCTTCTTCATCTGTTAGTAGTAGCAGAAGTCTTCTTTGGATGCAGATTCCTTTATTTCAACATGTATGGTCGGCTTCTCAAGTTAACTAAATTACCATGCAGCTTGTGTAGAGGCAGCCCTCCTGTTCCTCTGACCTCTGTTGCAGTGATCAGGAGGTGTTTGAGGTATGAATTTTGCCTGCTGTCTTTCTTTTAAGCAGCTTGGAATAAATTTTAATCTCAATGCTATTCTATGATGAAGAGAAAAATCTCTGAAAGGAATGCATATTTTGATGCTTCACAGATAAAAACAGCAGTTTTCCTAGGAGGCAAGAATTTCTCTCATATTTTCCAGAGAGTGCACTGTCTGTATCATCCCAGACAAGAAAAGCCTTTTTTTTTCCCTGCAAACCTGAATGTAGAACTCAGAGAAGAAATTAGGGTCTCCACTGAAATACCCATCAATATACAGATTGGAAAAAACTTCCAAAATTTAATTTGCTTTGGTATGAGTCTAATGTCAACAAAAATATTTCTTGATGAAAAAGATCTAGAGAGCAAAAAGATGTCTTGTAAATGCCACAAAATCATTATGGGCAGAGGAGGGTATTGTTTTCTTCCTGTAATACTGTTGTCTAATGAGAACTGAAGCTTGAAAATACAAGTGGCATTTCCTGTTCAAATTTATCCTTCCCTGAAGAACAACACAAAAAATATTCTCATTAAAGAACTGGAATAAGTGAAAGGGAATGACAGATTCCTAGGGTTAATGCAGGCATCTATGAAATGTGCCATAACCAAACCTAACAATGAGCTGACACCAAAATACCAAAGGTGATGGTTACATTAGATAACACCTTTTGCCTACCAAATTGCATGAAGAAGACAGGGTTACAGTGTTTCATTAATTTGTGCACCCACAATGTGAGGAGGAAAAGTTTTCAGTTTAAAACTTTCTTTTTCTTTTTTTTTTTTTTTTTTTTTTTTTTTTTTTTTTTTTTTTTTTTTTTTTGTTTTTGTTTTTGTTTTTGTTTTTGTTTTTTTGATTGGAGGCACTAAACGTAAGAGTTGGATTCTAGGCAGGAAGACCATTATAGCTTACGCTTTCTCCCAGATGTGGAGAGCTTACCATTGCTAACTAACTAATGTGATAAAACCAAAAATAACATCTCCCTTGGCTCTTGCTTTTGCTCCAGAACAGATCTGGAATGGCTGCTTGGTGCCTGAATAGGCAATTGTCACCTCTGGTTGTTTAAGGCCCACTGCAGAATACAGAGGAGTTGTTGCTGCCATTTGCACATGAGAGATGTTAAAGTTAGGGCAAACCTTGTCTCTACTTGTGCAGCATGGAAATGACAGTAGCTGCTGCTATGTTTAGGTGTTTTTCCTTCAGCACTGAGAGCAAATTTTGTTCTAAGGTAGTGTTAAGCTGAGTTATCTAAATTTGAGAAATCCTGTTGTAGCCTCCACACTAAAGCAAAAATTTAGTTGGTATATAAAAATTGTTAACGTAGAATTAATAGTGGTACTTTATGAGGGATGGGTGAGTACAGGCATTTCAGAACAGATGGGCTCAAAAGAAAGGGGAATGAAGTTTCCCTTTGTGGGAAGAAGTGTTCCAGATGTATGATGGTATTTTCTGGGATGGTGTGATGGCCCACTCTTAGGGGAAAAGTGGGTCATAGCAGATGGATGACAGTGTGGTTGAGACCTTGTGGTTCAGAGTTAGAGGTGAGACCAGAAACTGTGGCATTATTTTGGGTCTTTGTTGCAGACCACCTGATCAAAGTGAAAAAATGGGCAAAGCCTTCTTTACACAGCTGATGATGTTTCTGAAACACTTGTTTTTCAGGGGGGGAACTCTGACCCTTGATTTCAGGGGGGACTCAGGGACTTCCCTGGCATTTCCTGGACAGGACAGGCAGTGCAGTGGAATTTCTGGAGCAGTCCAGAAATTTCTGGAGGGTATCAGGGAAACAGTCCCAGAGATTTCTGGAGGGTATCAGGGAAAATTTCTTGATGCAGGTGATAGACCAGCCAGATTATTAAAATAATTGGCTACAGTGTTTGCATAATAGTGGAGCTCAAGATCATGACTGTATTGAGGAGAAAATGTTAGAAAGTACAGACTTTGAATAGAGAGTATTCAAAAAACTGATAGGTGGAGATTTCAAGGGAGGCATCTCTAAAAGGCCTCTCTGACAATCCCATGTGAGTGTTGTAGACACCTCAGCAATCTTAAATGCTACTAGATGCCCCTGTTTAGGCTACTGAATCATGGCTGGAGTGCCTGATCAGTGTAGAGCTCTTAGAAGTTCGAACACACAACTCACAGGGATCTGAATATGGATGTCTTAATCTGAAATTGAACTTCATCTGAAGAGTTTCAGCCTCAGGAACCTGCTTGACAAGTTTGCCTTTGGTTTGCAGTAGGTCTTGTTTTACAGTTTAAAGAAAATGCCTGCCAGATTGTTAATGAGAAAAAAGAAAACCCTCAAAAATTTAAAATGTGAAAGTACCAGATAAAAAATAAATTGTATCCACTGCAGAAATAAAGATTTTAAAACTAAAGCTTGAGGTGTAATAAACTTCAGAATTTCAGCCAATCATGCTGAAACTATTTTGACTCTGAGACTTAGGATAACAATACTGAGGACTTTGGCAATGATTTTTTTTTTTTTAAAAACAACCAACCAACCAAAGTAATTATTTTCTAATAAATTCTACCTACTCTTGAGTTACAAGGTGCCCAGGAAAGGAGCATTGCATTATAATAACAAAAAAAATAGGAAATACAATGTAATTATAAATGTCTTGTTGACCTCTGAATTGATGAAGTCAGTGATATCTTAAAGGAAGCAAAAAAAAAAAAAAAACCACCACCACAAAAAAAAACAAACAAACAAACCAAAACAACACCAAACAAACAACCAAAAACCACAACCAAAAAACTACCAAATAGAACTGGAAGAAGACTGAGGTTTGAAACTGAAATTATTATTACTGACATTTCTGCATTGGAAGAATTTTATAGACATGTACTGAATTTGGTTTCTGTTTTACATCCATGGTTTGGATTAAACAATACTGTAAAATTGTAAAATTATATGGATTAGTGCTACAGCAGGATGAAAT
Organism: Peucedramus taeniatus; assembly: GCA_013400575.1. NCBI lineage: Eukaryota > Metazoa > Chordata > Aves > Passeriformes > Fringillidae > Peucedramus > Peucedramus taeniatus. The sequence continues at coordinate 32,005 of WBNO01019085.1, read as the reverse complement.
GAAACACAGATTATTTTTAAAATGGCTAAAATAGTCCTAGTTTATCATGAAAAGCTAGAATAGCTACATTTACAGTGTTTAAAGCTGTTTTTTATTCCAGATCCCTTTCATTATGTTATTGTACACATTCTTTGGAGATGGATATTTACTTTCTTGCTTGGAGAAAATTGTGAATGAATATGAAAAATCCACTTGGAAAAATGGAAGTTCTGATGCTAACCACTATCATCAGCCCAATAGTTGGTAGAACATACTGAGTGGGTTCACTTCCTCTCAAGTGTTCTTTTCAGGGTAGTGTTTACACCCTAAATTAGGAGACTGCAAGTTCCTGAAGAATGTAAAATGCATGCTTTGTAGTGCACTCCTTGGGGTTCAGGTGTGCCTCTTCACAACTGCTCAAAGCAGAATGGGCCACAGCATGTTGCTCCAAATCTCATCCTGGTGGATTTTGAATGCCTTGAAGGCTATTCAGAATATCCCTAGAAATGGGGACATTCAAAATTGGCAGAAGTGCCTTCCAGCCCCAACTGTCCTGTGAGCCTGTGAACTTCCTGCAGTCTGGAGAGTCCCTGGCATCAGCATCATTGTCACTGGAGCCTGCCCCTGGGGCAGGAGCCCCAATCTGGGAGTCCATGAGCACAGATGGGCCACTCATGTGGCTTATGGATTCATCTGATAATTGGATGAGAAAAGCCTGCTGTTTATGACTCCCTTATACTACACTTGATTTAAAATAAGTAAGATTGGTAATGCAAGCATTTGCTCATGACATCTGAGCAGTAAAGTTGTTCCAAGTTTTTCTGAAGGACATAGATAAAGAAATCAGAGAAACTGTTTCAATCTGCATGATTTTTTTTTAAAGTCTCTTTCCATCATTACCTGCACTTAGTGGTAATTTCCTGTCAAACTTGTAGCTCAAGGTTCTGGCCATTTCTTGTGCTTCTTTCCCCAGTGGAATAGCTGAGCTTATATGGCTTTTGCCCTTGAAAATCTTTGAGTGGTTTAAGCTTTCCCTAGTCCTCTTGTTCTTTCTCAGGAGACAGTGTGACCATCTTCCCTAAAGTAGCACATCAAATATAAACTCTTTGTTCCGTTAGGAGTCTTCCCCTGCACTTAGATGGTTAGTAAATAACATTCTGCTTTCAAGAGATAAAAAATTGATTTGTAGTGATTCACTCTAGGTGCTTCTTCTCAAGTAAACTCTAACATACATGTGTTGGAAAAATTCTAAGCAATTTTCCAGGAAATAAAGGCATTGTGATAACTCAGACATACTGTTCTGCCATTATTTACCAAAGACTCTGTCTCTTCCTAAAAATAAATAGGACTTTTAGATTAGAAAGTAATTTCCTGAGAGTTATATTGCTTAGATAAACCAAATGTGAGGGTTTTAGCTGATAAACAGAAGAATTGCAATTTTCTCAAGGGAGAAATAGAAAACTAAAACAGTGAAGCATCTCTCGAGGGAAGTTCTCTAAAGTTTTTTTAGGTGTAGAAGAAGACACAGTATGCTGTGACTTAATATTGTGAAACTGTTTGAAAAAAGAAATTGCATCATCTTGCACATCTTTCTCTATAGAGAATATTTTAAGGTACTTCACTAGATTTTGAAAGTAATTGCCATCAAAATTGCCAGCATGTAACATCAGAAGTGTTGAGAGAACAGGAGCTGTGTTCCAGTGTTAGTGCTGTCTAAAGGTGGTAGTGGTTTAAGGCAGAATGGAGTCAGGACAGTGTCTGGGCAGTGACTTAAGGACCTGACATAATTGCAGGTAGTGACACCTGTGACCTATCAGAACGTGCATTTCTTGGCTTAGTTTAAAAACTTCTGTAATTATAAATGTCACATTTATGATACACTGATCTGACTAAAATGCTTATATTTTATGTTCTTGTTTTGTGAGTAAATTTGAAAAAAATATTTGAGGTTTAAGCTTCATTTTAAGAAACTCATGAAAAATACTTTGCCATCTTATAATGGTTTTCTGGGCTTTTGTTGCCTGGCGGCTGACTGCTTAATGTTCTGGGATTTTGCAAAATCAAGATTATTGAAAAATCTGTTCTAAATACTTTAATGTTGTAGAACACATTAATATTTATGCAAGTCAGAGTAAAATTGCACTACTTTGTTCTGAAAAGACAGTAGCCATTGGATATGTTTGGCTGAATTTTGTTGATTTTTTTTTTTATGTCCTTGTTGTGGCAAACTAAATTGTGTAATTGTAATAATGGATCAGTGAGGATCAAGCCAGGTTATTGCTCACTTCTAAATAATTTTTCTGACAGGTGAATGCTCTCTGTGAGTAGAGAATGCAATTGATTTAACTTTTTCTAACAGAAGTTGAGTTCGGGCCTAAACAGCCTCACACTTGTACAGAGGGTAATGATGACCTAACCACAGAACTTGCCATATCATATTTTATTATTTCACTTAATACATCAGCCTAAAACCCTGGTGTGATGTACTAAACAGTGCTTGAGCAGCACCACCTGATTGAAGGCAGCAATATGCTGCTTGTGCATGGGATGTGCTTAGTGTTGACTGCTGCTGTCTCTGCTCATATTTGTTGTTATTTATAAACATTTGTTCTTTCAGTTGCTTAAAAATTCCATACTTGAAAAATTCTTGTACTCATACAGGGTGAGGCAGTAAAATTCGAGGTGAACAATGTAACTGTCAGAAGGTCAGAGTCCTATCTGTTTTTCAACAATCTTGTTGTGTACCTGTGCTTTGTGTCAGATTTTCCATGATTTGCAAAAGAAAAAGGAAGAAGAGTCCTAACAGAAACTTTAAAATAAAATAGGGACAAACATTTAAAGAGATTTTTTTCCTAACATGACATTTTCAAGAATAGGATATGCTTTCTCTTTCCAGACAATAATGGTTGTAGTTCTAAGATCTTGATTTATGCTAAGCAGCATCTTTTTCCTTGAGTATTTCCATCAAGGATCTTTCAAGAAAACAACAGAGATACATTACTCTGCTGTTCTGACACTTGTGTCTTGTGCTATATATAATTAAATATAATAAAAGTGATTTCTGTCATATAAATTTTGTAGAGACAGTGGAAAAATAGGAGACTGGTGTCCTTTAAATGAGATAAAATTAAATGGTTTTGAATTGGGAACTCTTCTAGTTCCATAGTGGTGACAGGAAACACCAGCTATGACAATGTTGGGAGGAAACCTCAGAGAGAAACTTGTGGGTAGCAAGGAGCACAGCAGGGAAAATGCTCAGCTCTCATAGCCATACTCTCATCTGTGGTAAAATGGGGAGATAGTAGAGGATGTGTTTTCTCCAGAGGCAATTCCCACAGATATTTTGAGGTATAGGAAAGGACTGAGCCCTAATATGAAGTGATTCCTCTCTCCAGGGCTGGAGGTATCCTTTTCCCACGGACAGGTATCTCCTTTCTCCTCTCTATCACTATATTTATATGTGAAGGAAATTGAACAGAAATTTTTGTCTTAGCCTTGTTAAAAGACATTTGCAGGTTTGTACATGAAGAGACATATTTTGCCCCATTTTAGACACATGTAATCATGTTGTCTGAATAACCAATTTCTGCACATCCTTAACTTTTACACAAAGTCTTTTCAGTAATATTTCTCTTGTTGTATGTTTAATTGTAGAACTATGTTCTTCCTGTAGTTTTATAACACTGAATGTTTATAATATACATGCTCAATAATCAGAGGTAAGGACAGTGTTAAGAGAGATTTGAATTCTGCGTTTGCAAATTTGCTCTTCTTGTAAGGTCAAATATTGAGGCCATAATTTTTTATTAGAACATGGTAATGAGTTGCTTAGTAATAGATGTAGCTGAGTGAAGCAAAATTACAGCTAAGCAAACACAAATTTTCCTACTTTATGATATAAGCTGGTAGTAGTAAGTAGTAGAGATCAGAAAGGATTATGTGAATTTTTTCTGTCTTTGGCATTCACTGAAGTCAAACACTGAATGAACTAGTACCAGCTTATCTACCTAGGTAATACATTTAATTGCCAATGACAGTTTTCATGCCAGGAGTTGGATACTGAGCTATTGTATAAGTAGGTTTCCGCAATCAGGCTGAACATTGTTTTCCGTACTGTTCTGTTTCATAGTACAGTCTTGAAGGAATACCCCTTGAAATACAAAAAAATACATTTTAGTGAAAGACAGTTCTACTTTGGCGAATTCCAATTCAGCCTGTTTTTGAAGCGCAGAAAACCAGATCCACAAAAGAGCTCAGATGTCCAAAATGTCCTTTAAGTAGACGTTTAAGTAACAAAGTCTAAATTCAATCTGTAGAGAACCTTTCAGATTTACCCAGAAGTCTGAATAATCACTACTGAATTTCTTCATTCCTCTTCATTCTTCTGCTTTTCTTTGTATCCCTGTTCTGTCCATCTTCTCAGGGCTCAGTAATGTGGGGTCTGCGTTGCACCAAGTGCCTGTCAGTACTTGTTTGAAACTTCAAGTTTGCCCTTTGTCTGACCAGCATGTCTCTCCTAATCCAGGAAGGGTATTTTTACCACCTCTATTATATGCCTGCTGTATTTTTCCATATACAAAATTTATTCCATGTTTTCAATTCTGTATTAGCTTATGTTAATGAAAATAATGTGCAATGGCTGATTGTGTTGCACAGTCTACATATGCTGCTGACCTGCAACATCATACAGGATACAGGTATCTGAGTTCTTTCTGCTTCCTTCTCCCAGAGAAGGATATTCTATACAGAATATGCATCTGTATACAGATGACAAATTTGAGACAATTTTTTGGAAATTTCCTCTTTTTATAGCTTGCATTGCTTTTTTTAAATTTGGTGGAAACCAGACATCTAGTTCAAAATTAGTAGGAGTAATGGAAATAGAGGAACAGGGTATTTCACATGGGTTCTTTCATTTGAAACTAGTTTAAAATTATGAGGAGCACCTATTTTTTATGTCACTTCTTATAAACCATTTAGATGTTTTAGAGCATGTGAGCAAGAACTGAGAAATGTGCACCTGGCTGCAATTTTCTCTTTTGTCAGATGGAGCACCCCAGCTCTTTTGGAAGTGTTCTGCATCATAGGGAAGTTACAGACTTTTTGTCAAGCAGGTGCAATGTATTTAAAAATCTATGGATAGTAATCTTCAGTGTCCTTGTATCCATTTTAGCCTTGGCTTGACTGCTTCACCAGTGGCACATTCCTAGAGAATGTAATTTACATAGGATGAAATTCTCAAAGAAACCTAGACAAGAATGCTGAGATGGAGCATAATGTTACTTATGTTACTAATGTTACAGCTCTTTAAAGCACCTATTGTCTAGTCTCATTCTGCTGTTGTTTCACTTCAGGTTATTTAAATGTTATTTGTTAGGTTTTTTTCAAAGAGATGGTGTCACGTATAACTTATTAATTGCTTATGACACCATTAATGATCATTTAATTGGTTTAATGAAATGATACAAGTGACAAACCTTTGTAAATGAAAATTTCTTAAATGTTAGATTTTTTGAACATTCGAGTAACAACTTCGTCCCTAAGTGGGTTCCTGAGGTCTTTCTGTTCCAGTTATTCCTAGAACCACTCATGCTTTAAGTACTGTAAATAGTTAGAATCCTCCAGGATGTTTGACAGCATATCTTACCCAAGTCTTTGAAAGACCTTGACCTAAGAGCTTTTAAAACTTAGTTTCCAAAATAATCACATTCAGTGTAAACATCAGGATATGGCAGAGAAACCAAGTGGACTAGTTTTCTTGAATGAATCAGAATTGCTGTCTGTGTGTGGGTACATGTTTCAACTCCCATATTTCTTTTAGTGTACTTAGCTATTACTTTGACAATAAAAACACAGCCTTTTTGTGGTAGCTGAAACATATAGAAATTTTTCATTTACCTCATGTGAAATAGGCATGTAATATGGATATGACAGCAATGGATAAATTTGGTTCATCTGCAAAGTGGTCTATGCAGGCTGTCTAAACATAGGCATATTACAGTCAACAGAGGCTTTTGAGGGCAATTACAGTGTTCTTTTATGAAAAATCTTTCAGTGGCTTGATTAGCCAGACCACCTACCGGTAGATACCAGAAGTCAAATAAACTAAGTTTATTCACCCTCTTAATGTTCCTTCATACTCTAGTAACTCTTACTATTATTGCTAGAATTAGAATTAATAAATATAACAATACTATAACTCAGTAGTAGAATTAGTAAAATAGGTTTTTCAGTTTATTTCAGACCATTCTTTCCATGTGCTTTTATTTAAATTGGGATCAGTTATTTTACAGTTTCATGTGTTACAATGATTTGAAATGAAAAATGGAGTAAATGTTTGTGTTACTCAATAACTGATTATGCACATGTCTTCAGGTATCCCAGAATAGCTTCATTTTTATTGCTGTCCTCCAATCTAGTCTTTGTATGCTGTTGACAGTGGGATAGTGCTGTTTGGTTTTTTTTAAACTGTGATGTTTGGTAAAGGTGTGTAAGGTAGATCTAGCTCATCGAGTACTCAGGTAGCCTCCTGCCTGTCTGCTCACAAGCCCTTACCCTGTGACTTTAAGGTTTCCTCCATGTCCTGCTGCTAGAGTTCAGTTGCTGCATCATTGTATGAACAGACCTGAACTAGGCTACGTTTTGTCCATGTGCTAAATGCATTCCTGCTCACACAACAAGAGAAAACTTTAGAGAAAAATGTGACATATGATTTGGTGAGTAGAGAATGCTAGAGGAATGCAAAGGCAGGTGGACATTAGGAAGTTATCACTTATGACTGTACAGTCATATGTGACAACCATAAGCATGGTTGAACACTGCCACATGCAATTACTGATTCCCATTTTGGACAGGTTTCCCTTAAGGTGACAAATTTTTAAAAGGAGGCACAGAGAAGCTACTTTCCTAATACTGTATTCCTGAACTTTGAAGCCCAAAAACTTTTGGCGGCCAAAATCGCAGGTCTAACTATAGGCCTTAGCCACATACTGGCACAGTATTTTCAGTTTATCTCATAAAGATAAGCACCCATATTCATACTGTGGTTAGATAAAATATTACTTCAGATTAACTAAGAAACAAGAGTCACAGGAAAAACACTTCTGAATATTTCACTGTTATATATTGCAAGGTGTGCCGTATTGGCATTTAATTCTATTGCTTTTGTACTGGGGATCCTAATTGTGACATATCTGCTGCTTGTGGGTTTGTATTGCGTTTGGCCTGATCGCTGAGGTATTTCCCAGATTTTCAATTAATTTTTTTTGCATTGTGAATTTCCTTTTGGATGCTTCTTTTTTTATTCCTCGGATGCTCGGGGGAAAAAAAGGGCAGGAAAAACATGCACAAAAATCTTGCTCATTTCCGTTTCTTTGCTTTTGTTTTACAGGAGACACATGAAATTGTGGCTATCAAGAAATTCAAAGACAGTGAAGGTAATCTTTTCTGCTGCATGATCTTTAATGTCAGTTGTTAATATCTATTGTTAACATTGTTAATATTGTTAATATCTATTCAGTTAAATGAGAAGTCTCATATAGCAAGATATGATTTTAAAAAGATAATGATTTATAAGCTCTGTAAATATTCAAGGAACTTGATCTTTCATACCTTCCTAGAGACTGCATTATACACTCTAATTAGATAACTACATTTCTTTCTTGATACATCTGCCTTAATATGGATGAGGTTGTGGAGCTGTAGATGGTAGTAAGATCTACCATTTAGAGATTGGATTTGACCAGAAAATGTAAAAAAGTCCTCTTGCAATAATGACTTGCAGAGTCCTTGGGCTTTATCACCCTTCATCTGTGAGAGGGGATCTAAATGTCAGGGCAACTTGAACTTGTAAATGGATGAGACTGGAAGAAGTCATTGAGAAGTTCACAGGGAGATAAATCTGGGAGCTCTCAAGGATCCGTGGAGGGAGCTGGGTGGTGAGGCAGCAGCTCAGTCCTCACTTCAGTGGCCTTCAGTCTCCTCAGGAAACTTGCTCTTTGCCCCTTCACTGCAGACCCTGTGTACTCTGCAGCATTGCTGAGAGGGAGGAAGAGCCAATTTCTGCAAGGATTAGTGCTGCTGGCAAAGAGAGTGGTGGAAGGCAGGACACATCGAAATTACTCTGTGTGCTCCACACACACATTTCCTCACCCAACAGTAAGAAACCCAAAGAACTGTACAAGACAAGGCTGGTTCTCTGACCCATGCTTGTTGGGATCAGGGAATCACCATATCCTGTCTTAGCCAACACTGGCAATCAACCATGAGAGCAGCTGAATACCTTGTGTGCATCATAAGCCAGCCCTGGGCCCCAAGGACCTGCACAAACAGAAGGAGAAGTATGAAGTGTGAGAGGAGTGATCCCGGTGTGATGCAATGCTGCTGTGGTTTGCTGTGTACCGAGGCTTTAGCCAAAAGTCACCAATGCTGTTTAAAGAAACAGCAGTCACTTTGTTTTGCAGACTTTCTTTTTTTGCCGTCCTGCAGGATTGCTGGTGGCCATGAAGGGGGTGTTGGTTACAAGAGCTGTATTTTTCAGAGTCCGTCAGACACAGCAAAGTCTGATTTGCATCTTGTTTTGCACAGTGCAATCTCTGCTTGGCATGTCATTTTCCTAGACACTTGAAGAGTATATTTGATAAATGTTTTAGCTCTGCTGTTCAGGAATCTGTTTTAAATCCCTGTAAAGGATGTAGAAGATAGATTAATTGTGGTGACAATCTTGACCAGGTCATGAGAGTATCTTGGAATTGCTTTTTGGAGCTTGCTGTGGCTATTCAGTAGGAAGGATCCTAGGAAGTAAATCTCAGTATTAAGCCATAAACAAGATTATTGTATTAGCTTGTCTACCAAAAAATGGAAACAAAAAATACAACATTGCCTATAGGTCTGGCTTTCCAAGGGTATTACATAATATCAGTTTACATGACTGATGACTGCTTTTCAGATTTTTAGCTAGTTGTTTACGAGTTTCTGGAAATATGACAGAAGTTCTTTTGATGGATTTGATTCAGCCCATTTCACATCTGTCTTGTTAATATGGTAGTTCATTAGAAGTTTGAATATACTGTAATTGTTTCTATTGACATTTTTGTTTCACTGAATTTTTGCCGTTGTTTGACATATGAATACTAAATGTGCTGGAAAGTGACTGTCTTTTTTTATAGATGAGATTATGCAATCAGGCTGATGCAAGCCAACATCAAGCACTCAGTTTTAAAATGAAAAGATTTAGATTGCTCTAAATTATATATTTTTTAATCAAAACATTTGTGATTATAGTATTTTGTTTTCCTTTTCTCTCCTGCTGCACTTCAATTTTTTATTTTCCTCCTCTCTCTTCTGATGATGATTAGTGTGTTTGCATGACCAGTGTTACTCGCTCTCCCCTGCAAACATCTTCTTGCCTTTTGCCTGGGAAAAACAATTTCTCTTTCTTGTTTCTTCTTCCTCTGTCTGTAACTGTCTTTGTGGTGCATGACCTGCAAATGTGATTTAGTTTTGAATTTATCCAAGCATTTCCCATTTAGTAACTCTCTGTTGCGGATAACAGTTCTAAGCAATTAAGTACTCTGGTTTTTTGTGCATGAGCAAATTTACTGAATGAATGGATTTCATTTTACTAAATTAAAAATAAAAGTTGATATAGTCAGGTTTACTTCACATATCATTATCTTCTGCCTTCTGTGGCTGCTACACTGGTCTGGCATTGCTGAATTTCCTTTGAAAACCATGTGGGGAACATACAGGACTTAAAAAACTGTGCTTCAGTCTTAAAATTTTTCATGGCTTTTGGAAAATAAAATTATTTCCGAATCAAATACATTTGTTTGGTGTTGTTCAAAGATGAGCTTTGCATTCCAATGTTTCTGCTGAGGACAACCCTCCCAGTGGTTAATGTGTGTGATGTGTATTTGTGGGTTACAGCATGTACACACACATGATTGTTTTTTTGGAGCATATTAGTTCCCTTCATAACAAAAAAAAAAGGTAGAAATGCAAACAATTTGTTTCCTATGACTTTCTCAGCCACAGAAAAACTTTATGGTATTGATGGGAAATCTGTGAGGGTTGTATAGTAAGCACAGTCATATTTACATCTCTTCCAGTGCAGAAGTGTGCAAACAACAGAGTCCACACTGGAAAATAAGCTTTTTTTTAATCTGTAATGTCTAAAACCAGAGAATTTAATCATTGGTTCAAAATAAATCTTTATAATGCTTTTTAGTTGGAGGGTTTGTTTTGTTTTTTAATCAGCTTACTCTATCACTTTTACTTCACACTCTAGAAAATGAAGAAGTCAAAGAAACCACTTTACGAGAGCTTAAAATGCTTCGCACTTTGAAACAGGAGAACATTGTGGAGCTGAAGGAAGCCTTCAGGAGAAGAGGAAAATTATACTTAGTTTTTGAATATGTGGAAAAAGTGAGTTGAGTTTGTAGCATCCTTGCCACAGTTAAATTGTCAGCTTACTAAAAATTTCTTTAAAATTGCTTTTTTGAAAAAAAAAATTAAGTTGTCCTAATCTCAAAAGAGAAGCAGCAGAAACTTTAATGCAATATGAGTTGTAATTAGACATCTGTTGTGAGAGGGCAACACTGATTGCTGTTGTTTTTACATCATGTGTTGGTATTTCTTTAAAAAAGTTCTTTTATTTGTGAATGCCAATATGTTAAAAATGATGCAGATTGGAATACATATGATTTAAAGCAAAATTTACATCTGAACTTTTTAATCCAGTTTAATTGTAAAGCTGGATAACTGCCCTGTTATGTTGTGTAATGAGTCTTGACGTAGTCTTTTAAAACAGGATCATAGAACTTTTGACCTTGGAATCTCAACTTTCTCCACCCTTCCCTGTTAAAAATAGGATTTGTTTGTGTATTTCTGTAACAAGGCCACTATCAATACTTGCTTAGAGGGATTTGGCAAAGACCACTGTCATTAACTCCAATCCTGACCTCATTTTGAAACTATTCCAAAATTTCCTTAGATTGGTCTACTACTGCCAAGCATCCTGATCTGTTTCCAAGGAGAAACAACCTAGAACAGATTGGTCTTTTGTCATTTTTGCAACCTTCCTGATGAAGGTAGACCTTCCTTATGAATTCTAACCATTTAGCATTTCTTCATGGAAACACTTAGATGGTATTCAGATACACAGAGTAAAAGATAATGCAGGTTTAAATATGTCTATAGCCTTCATGAGATACTGTTCTTTTGACTGAAATTTTCATTTAATTTCCTGCCAGTGTGGTGTTGCAGTCTAGCTGAGTGCTAGTCCTCTGCAGTCAATTTTCTCTCATCTAAAAATTTCTCACCCTAAATGCTGTCTCCTTTACGTCAAGCTGACAACTTATTTTGTCATATAACTTGACTACGTAATGTGAGGTGACCTACATTAGCCCACAATTTGGCAGAAATCAGTTTTGGTTTTCACCAGCAGGTCTGCAACTTTCCAGTGTGGTGGATCTTACTTGGATCTAACATTCCAAGCTTGACTTGTTTCACCCGTGTTCATTGTAATTGTTCTTGACACATGAAATGGCTTTGATCACATACCAACTTAGAAAACATATTTAATTTTCTGTTGTAGTTCACTTGGCTAAGCTACCTGGAGAAGTGGGTTGAAAGAGCAGCATAAGTGAAAGATATTTAATTGATCTAATTAGGGGTATATATTTAAAAACTGGTTAATATTGGTAAAAAGACCAGGCTATAATATTTATCATTATTTACATCAGAATAAAAGAATTTTGTGATAAACTATACGTCATGTGTAGTTTTTACATAATGTCATTTCTTTTCAGTTAAACTTTGAAGTAAATGAACATTTCTTATTTTCAGATATCTTAAGTAGTGTCACCCATAGTTTCTTTGAAGACCGGGATGTTATTGAATTCTTTGGATGAGGGGAGAGTAAAAAGAATTAAATAAAATGTGATGGAGTAGACTAATATTTTGTTTAACTGGTAATGAGCACTATGTGTCCTTCAGGGCATGTTAACTGTTCAATATTGAAGTCCAGATTTCTTAAATTCACATTTAGTCTAATCTCCTTTATTCATCATCCCCTTAGTTAATGTTTTCATGTAGGATTATGTTTTCCTGTGTTGATGCTATTATTTTCTTTTGTATTTGTAACATTAACTTCTTGACTTACTTATCCAGATCCACAGGCTTCTGTGTGGACAAGAATCTAACTAAAATCAATATGGCTTCTTAAAAGAAAATTCCTTGCCTCAGATCTGAAGTGTGCTTGTAAGAAAACTTACACTCAAGCACATAAGTTCCAGTATTTACTACCAAACTGCAAAACTTAGAAATGTTTTCAAATATCATTAAAATCTCTAATTTTCATTAAAACATCTTTCAAGAGAAACCTCAAAAATTTTACTTTACACCTAAAGAAAGTGTTTGTCAAAGACAAGCTAAATTTACTTTTAATGAAAAATATTCAAGTGCTCAGATCCATAATAAAATGAGTTGTGTAAGGCAGTATAGCAAAAATACTCCTATTTTGGTGTTCAGTAAACAAGACTTTTTTTCCTCTCTTCAAGTGGGCTGCTGCTGCCCATTATTATTTCAGAAATCAGCATACAAACTTCATTGTACTTCTAATTGTGCAAAATTAGAGACATCTGTTAACATAATGGGAATCTAAGTGTTCTTTTTCAAAGAGGAAATGTACTAGTATAAACAGTTTATTTTCTTTCCTATTTATATCCACAAAATAGTTGATATGGCCATAGTTGCTGTAGTGCCAAGATGTCCAAGATCACTATAACTGATCTGTAGCTGTAGGATACTCCCTAGGTTTCTATTTATGCCCCTTTGAGGCATTTTTATATCTGTTACTTCATTTGCACTGAGAGGCTTGTGTTGTTTTACACCCATCCATATACAGGTACAGTTGGTGATTCATGGTGGCCCTGCAGTGTCAAAGTGGCAGAACTAACCTAATGAAGAGAACAGTATGTTAAAGCATTGTTGAATATTTACAAAATGCTTTGATTTGCTAAACCTTTTGTATGGCCACACACCTGACCTGCTGTTCCTGTTTAAGCAACGTTTTGTTACTAAATGACTTCTTAGGTATTTTAGGGAAAGTGGTTTGATGACAGTCTTTTAAGGACTTACAGTATATTTGTGGTTCACCTTTTAGGATTATTGTCTTCACAAGTGTTTTTCTCCAGAATGAAAACAGCTAGGAGAATGCTTAGGATTAAAATTCACTCCCCGCATGTTCAACTACTGATTTTCCATAGCTGAGCTCTTTAGCCCAAATGTGTTGCTTCAGAAGGCTGAAAGCATGTTATCTTCCAGCAGCTAGAGTATAGCTCTTTTAAATGATGTGTCTTTTAAACATTTAGAATATGCTTGAATTGCTAGAAGAAATGCCAAATGGAGTTCCACCAGAAAAAGTGAAAAGCTACATCTACCAGCTAATTAAAGCTATTCATTGGTGCCATAAGAATGATATTGTTCATAGAGGTAAGTGTGTACTTCTCTACATGGAATAAGGCCCTTTCTAAAGGGAAAAATGTTACAGCTTGAAGTAATTTACATTTAACATAAATATAAGCAATTGCTTTCTATCAACAGAAAAAAAAAGTAAATTTGATTGGGTCTTAAGTCTGCTGCATGGGTCCAGATAGTTTAAAATGAAATTAATCTACATAAAAAGTTTGCTGTCCACTGTCTTTGGCAAGTGATAAGCACAGCAAACTGTAACAGCAGGAACAGACATTGTCTAAGAAAAAGGATTTATTTTAAACATCTCATGGTGCTCAGTAATTTCACTTTTGAATCTGATAATAGAATAGTAGAAGAAAAAGAACCTAAAACTAAAAACTTGGTCCCCCATGTTTCACTTAAGGCAGTTCCTCCCAGCTCCCTTGAGTTTCAGCTATGTATATTTACTTTCTCCCTAAGCTTCAAGCACTTAGAGTACATATCTTGATTAATGACTTCATCTAGTTTTATGTGCTTTATCTCGAGTCAGTAAAATTGTATTTTGCTTTGTGATTTTGCAAGAGTAACATTTTTAATTAGTATTTCCAATAAGATAAAGTCCTCACATAGTGTGCGTTTTATATTTAAGACCATCATGGTTCTGAAAACTGTACAAAATCTTATTTGAAAAATGTACCTTATATATAATATAGGAATGAAAAAAGGGCTTAAAACTGGGCAAGACATTTTTTCTAAAGAAATTGCAAGAGGTGATCAAATGGTCATTATAATGGGAAATGTTGAGCACAACATACTTAATATTTTATTGGTTAACTGGGTAGTTGAATATCAGTCCTTTCTTTTATTTTGCAATATGAAGTATGGATATTGGTTTTCTGGCCAGGAATATCTGTAAGCACATTTTATCCTTCCATATTTTGTTGAGAAGCACTTTAAAAGACTTCAAAAGGCAGAAAATTAATTCTGCCTGTTCACAAACTGAATTGCTGGAAGCTGTTTCAGCAGTTGTTCTTGTAATGCTTCATTTATGATTTCATGAATATCTCTAAATAAGTTATAATGAAATAATATTTGTTGACAAAGTCCAAAATTGAGAGAAATTAATAGCTTTTTTTTTTTCTACCCACTCTGATACTTCAGATATCAAGCCAGAGAATCTCTTAATAAGCCACAATGATGTTCTGAAGTTGTGTGACTTTGGTAAGTTTGGAAGATACCTGCTGCTTACCTTTTTAAAGAAAATCTCTTGCAGTGCAGTTTTGCCTTATTTTGTAGGAGTTCTACAGTATGTACTGTTTAAAAGTCTTCTAGCAGTCAGAATTGACTACTGCTTCAGGTTTGGGGCTAGTATGTTAATTTGAAAGATTTCTTGTCTTAATTTGCATACCCTGAGAAACACTTGTGTTAACATGTCTATAGAAACACTGCATTGCTCTCTTCCTCTATTAGACAGGGTTTCTGCTATTGATGTTGCAGAGGCTCAGCTGAGAGGAGAACAGATGATGAGCTGATCAGGAAGCTGGCAAAACTATAGGTTTACCTGGCCTGTGTATTAAAAGAAAAGATAATTATTGCTTGTTTAGTAAAGACACAGTAAACTTGTACTTTCTATGTATGTTTTGAGCCATTGGCTTTTGCAGAATGTTATGTGTGTAGTTATAGGTTTTTTGTTACCTTAATTAAGGAATCACATGTTTACCTGTGATTAATGGCTGAATGACTGGAGGTCAGAGTCAGAGCTCTGATGTTTCCTGACCTGCCAGTGCCTGTTTAACGTCAGCTTTAAGGCTTTGAAGAATCATCACCCAAGTACAAGGCGAACTTTGCCCATGTGAGTAATCCAAGAAGACAACAGGGCAGAATGTTCCAACAATCTGTATTTTTATTCTAAATGCTACACAAACACAGAAAAAAATATTGTTCCCTCTGAAAAGCTTACAGTTTGGCTTGGTAAATAAAAGCCAATTCCATAGTGTTACCCCAAGGGCACTTTTCAGTAAGAACAGCTTGAAAGCTGTCATTTCAAACCTCTGCAATTTTGAATGAAAAGAAGAACTAACAAAATAAATCAAAATAATTTTTAAGGAAGACAAGAAAGGTGTTTGTCATTTGCTGCTTTCTTTTAATCCTAAAAGCATTTTTGCTTGAACATTCAGAAACAATAACTGTTCTAGGAAAAACCTTAGAATATTTGGTCCATATAAGTTCTTTGAGTTCAGTGCCATTTATTCTGCAGTGTAAGGTACTGCACAGCTCTGAAAGAACATAAGGATACTCTTGTGTGGTGCCCTTGGTGCCTTTGCCTTTTTGGAACCCAGAGGCCTCCTGTCTGCACTGCTGTGGTTGCCCTCCCTCACCTTACACGGATTATCAGGGTCTTGCCCCTGCCAAGCAAACCCCACTGAGGGACCAACCCACTGCCCTGTGCAGAGCTGAGCAACCAGCACAGGCTATGCCTGTCCCTGCACAGTGCACACCCCAGGCTGGGCTAACATCATCACAAGCAGGAACAGCCAGTGGGTGTGGATATTCTCAGTTCAGTCAAAGAATGAAGAGAGACAATCTCCCACAGGCTAAGCCTGGGAATCTTAGAGGAAAAGAATTCAAACAATTATTATCTCTCTTTCTGTAACCATTGTTTATAGATATGGTTTGCTAGGGTGCTATTCATAGCACACCAGTAGTCTCAGAGGTTTTCACCTTAAGACCAATCAGGTCTTAAATCCACTACTGTTCCTATAAGAACTGTAGATTTCTTCATATTATACATTATAATAAAGTGTCTTTCATGCCTTCTGCATCATGGAGTCAGATACTAATTATTCCAGTGTCAGAGAACTGTTTCAACAAGTGGGAGCATGGAGCATGAGTGGGTCTCTGTGGGAGCTGTGCCCCCCACACGTCCTTCCCTGGCCCTCCCTCCCTTTTTTTGGATGAGGGATGTCCCTGCTTGAAAGTAATGCCATTAGAGTTGTCACATGACATCAGCTGACAGATCTCTGCTTGTGAACTTGTTTCAACATCCACTGTGCAGCAGAATTGCAGGAAAATAAAAAGCAAGACAAATGGTATGGTCATGTTTTGGACATCAGTTTTTGCACCAGATAGAGATGGTGTGAATTCTGCCGGCAGTGGTGCTCTGTGGTCTGTTGGCTTGCTCACACTGTGAGCTCCAGCCACATTCTTTTTCTGCTGCTGGAAAAAATGTGCAATCACAGTGTACTCAGAGTGATCAGCATGATATCAAGGAAGGCAAACTCTTACAGGTATTTCTGTGGCTTTTAATGTTCACGTGGGTTAGTTTTAATTTTAATTGGCCTTTCATTTTTAGTTGAATTTAAAATTCTGAGGAGCTCTTGTAAGATGGAATCAGTTTTAATTTTTTAGTGTTACTACTAATTGACATAATTGCTAGTAGATGAAAGTATTACTGTAAAATACATGTCAGAATGGTGTTAACCACAAGTGTTTCCTGAACGTGCAGAGATTAGGATATAAGAATTTGCCTGGTAGCATGATATGGTATGCTGTCTGACTGCCTTACTCAGTTCATGTTTTGGAACACAGGCACTTGCCACATATAATGTCACATTCCTCATGTGATTATAAATACAAAGAAAAGGATAATGCATCCCTTTGCAATGGCCCAGTGGTCAAAACCAGTTTGAAGAGAAAAGATCATAAATTTTTAATGAGATAATTCTTCATAATCCTTGTGCCATGTGTTCTGTACATGCCGTGCTAAATAAAATTGAGATTGGTTGTTGTGTTTGCCTGGACACATGTTGTGTGGGTGTCATTTCTGCCAATAGAAGTGGAAAAAGAGAACAGTACAAAGTGCTGATTACAGGAGATACATCTGACTGTTGGAAATAATTCGGTTTTCTGACTAGTGTGTTTGCTTTTTCAACACCAGGGCTTCAAAATTGCTTGTTTTAGCAACCTCTTAATTTCTGTATGGTGTATAAGCATAGAAATTGTGAAAATGGTACTAGAAAAGACCTCAAGAAATCCTCTAGTTTTTCCACCTACTCAAAGAAAAGATTAAGAATGTCTGTGTCATTCTTGACAGGTGTTTGCTTAGTATATTCTTAAAATTCTGAATAATAGAGGTTCCCTAGTGTTCCTAGGCATCTATTAAAGTACTTACATGTCATTAAGATTAGAATGCTTTACCTTATGTCTAACTTAAATGTACCTTGTTTCTATGTAAGAAACTGACAACCTCCTCCTTTTTTTTCTTACTTCTTTTTCCTTGATATCTCTCCTACCATGTTCTGAGTTGTTTAAAGTCCTTTCCTGAAATTTCTGATTTTGTTTATTTCTTTCTGTAGCATGATGCCTTTTCAAATGCTATTGTTTTCATAGTTGCTCTCACCCAAATCTCCTATCTTCTAATCTGTTCCTGCTCACAGTTTAGAGTTTGTCTAATCTCCCTAGCTTCCTTCTCTTATTTCTATATTCCTGATACCTCAGCACAATTTGGAAGAAGGAAAAATAAGCAAACTCCATCATTACCAAAAATAATTGTTCCCTTAGAAAGATATGTTTTCCTGAACTGATAGTTCTGTCCATCATCTTTCTACATGGTGTCATAGGGTCAGAGCAATATTGGATCTATAAAATGCATCACCCGACAGTATAAAGGTGACACTGAAGCCCATGATGATAACTATGCCTTCTGTCTTGCCACATCAAATCCATGCTGCACCTGGCCTGTAAAGTTAGGGGTTGGTTTTTCAGGCTACATTAGCTGGTTTCTGGATATAATAGCTCCTGTCTTTGACCAATTTCTGATAGACTGTCCTGGAAGGAGGAGGATGAAACTTTGATCTGTTGATTCCTCTGATGCACAGGAGCTCATGTGCTGCCAGGCTCATGTGTTACATCAGCATATGTTTATTTCTATTATGTGACAACTTTTTTCCTTTCTTCCCCTCCCCCTTTCAGTCTGGGGTTTTCCACATTTTGACTGTCTCATTTCTTCGGTGTAGCTCCTGATTCTCTTCCCTCTGTTCTTTAAATACATGAATGAAAGATTTTCCACTGCCAAGATTAATCAGATAGCTCGTAATTTGAAACAGAAATGGGGCTGCCTAAGCAGTTCTAAATATAGTAATATTTCAAAATTCACTCAATTCCCATGTTAGAAGTTTAAAAAAAATCCTTTCCAGTTTTTCTGCAGCAGCAGCAGTAATGCCCATTAGACTTTATGGGAACAGATATGAATTCTTATGTTCAAACAACTTTGAAATATCCATTCCTCATCATATTCATCCCGTCTTTTAGTTTACTAACACTTGAAGTTAGAGGTATCTTGCAAAAAGTAACAGCTGTAACCTGTGTCATTAACAAATTTATAATTGTCTTCTATGATCACTAGTCTAATAATAATGATAGTCTGCAGCCAAATTTTTACTTTAATTTGGAGTAAATTAGTATTCCACAGGGGTAAGTGGAACTGAGCTTCTTCATCCTAAGCTTTACACTTTCAGAATAATAAAAACAATTTTAAACATTTTTAAATTTACAACTTTACAAAACATAATTGAATGGAAAAGGCAATTTTGGCAGCTTCTGCAAAGGAACTCAGATATAAAGAAAAACATCTATTGCATTTAAGTAGCATTTATTGAGTCAGGAAATAAAGTTATGCCTTATTCTTCTGCAACACTTTGGAATTTTTACTATTTCTTCATTGTTCATGCAATAATGGAAAGACTTACAGTGATTTCACTGAAGGGAATTTTGAGCTGTGTTTTAATGCCACATCCCAATAAGAAAGCATTTCGGAAATGCTGCTTCTTGATTTCTGAATTTGTCTCAATTTGAGCTTTAGTGAGGAGCTGACACATGTGGAGTCTTGCTGCTGAGATCTGTCTGTCCTGTTTTACTAATTGTTAATTATTTATTTGAAAACAGTAAGACTTGATACTTTTTGAAATTTCCACCATATGTCCTGGAGTACTTCTGCATGAAAAATTCAGTAACGTTATTGTGGTGTTTGGCTGACTTTTAATGAAGGGAGGAGAATGAAAATAAAAGTTCAAATTATTCCTACAAATGGATTTTCCAAACACGTTGATCAGCCAGTGGTAATAATTGTTGTGCCTTAGGACAGTAGGGAAGTTTTGGTACAATTGCAAATAAGAATACATTTTAATTTTTTTTTTTTAATTCTTAACAAAATTATGTGGATAAAGAAGTTAATTTGGACATGCTTTCTGATCCTAATTCATGAAGAACCTTGTTGTGAATGTGATGCTAAAGCAGTTGGGAAGCCAAAACATGTGGAGTGAGCCAAGAGCAGATATAAACAGTTTTGCTGATTTTCCTAGACTCCTGCATTTTATAGTTTTGAGGAGATGACCGTTTTCCTTGCCAAGCCTGGGAGGGAATGTCCTTAGATGAGAATAATGTGTCATTTTTTGACCAGTTAAAAAAAATCAAAGACAGTAGTAGTTAGAATCAATGACCAGAAGAGTCTAGTACATGTGCATGTGTAATGTTTCTAAAGTTATGAATCTTCTGCAAACAGCACCTCATTGAAATTTAGTGTAATATTTCAATAGCTGACATGGCATACTGAC
Source organism: Peucedramus taeniatus (assembly GCA_013400575.1). Lineage (NCBI taxonomy): Eukaryota > Metazoa > Chordata > Aves > Passeriformes > Fringillidae > Peucedramus > Peucedramus taeniatus. The sequence goes on along the minus strand of WBNO01019085.1, from coordinate 11,960 downwards.
AGTTAACTTTTATAAGTCTGTTTTGATTGCATAATAGCATACAGAGTAATAGCAAAACCCCACTGACTTGCGAGGATAGTACACAAGTAAGGGAGTCAGTAAAGCAGACATGCTGGCTTTCACTGTTGTATCAATAAAAGCTTGCATTTCAGTAGACAAGCAGTTGTTGGAGACATCATTCTGCAGCAGGGGTTGTAAACAATTTGCTTCTATATAAATAGACATGACCTCTTACTGCCAAAATCAGTGGTGATGCATGTATTGTTTTTAAAATGGGATGCAATCTTTCTCACTGTTTCTCTGACAGGCTTTGCTCGTAATCTCTCTGAAGGAAGCAATGCTAACTATACAGAATATGTGGCTACCAGATGGTACCGCTCACCTGAACTCTTGCTTGGGTAAGTACAGTTTGAGAACTGCCATAATAAATCTTTACTGATTCCATACAGTTTTTCAGCACCTTTTGTAAGCTTTGCCTGTGGAGAGCTGTGTTTGATTTTAAGGCAAAATTTCAAGGGCTTCCAGATTTTCATTAATTTTTGCTCATTTCCAGTAAGTCAGTATGAATCATTGACATATTGACCTGTCTTGAGCTGAGCAGTGTTTAACTGATTAAAATATTAGGCTGAATTATAACAGATGTACTTCCAGCTCCTGCACTCAAACCCCAGTGCTTTCAGGAGAGGATTCCATGGTAGTCCTCTAGCCTGGAATGTTCCATCAGCCCTGTGTGGACATCACATAGCAATGGCAGTACAGCTTTTACAGTGCAGTATTCCTAGTTATTTTCATCCTTTTTAGGGAGAAATTTTTTGCTCAGAGGTGGTGAGGCTCTGAACAAGTTTCCCAAAGAAGCTGTGGGATGTGCCCCATCCCTGGCAGTGTCAAGACTGGGTTGGATGGGGCTCTGAGCATCCTGATCTAGTGGAAGGGGTCCCTGCCCAGGAGAGGGTTGGAATGAGATGATCTTCAAAGGTCCCTTCCAACCCAAAACTTCCTATGATTCTGTGCTTTGATTTTCATTTGTAGTTACCCTTTGCCAGCACTGCTGAAGTCACTCAAAAGGAAGGTGCTAGGTTTTTACTAGTTAGGAAGAATTTTTCTAAGGAGGCCATATAAATCATTTTAATAAAGCACTGAGAAGTTAGCATTGCATTGACTGCAAAAGTATTAGTTACCTGAGTAGCCTCAGACAGAAAAATTAGTTTTACTCCTTTATTCATCTGTAAATGATGTGAGCATTTTACTACCTCACAAGATAAAACAGATTTTGAGATACTAAATGAACAGATTCATAGGACCCAAAAGAGCAAAGGAAGAGGGAAAAAAAAAAGTGGGTATCTATGATATGTGATCTTCCCATTACAGTCAAGTTAAACAGAGAATTAATCTAAACTACATGAATGCTCTCATAGAATACAATTCTAATCTGGAGTGCATGTGTATTTATATATACATATTCTTAAAATAAGGAACTATTAGCCACAGGATAAACCAAAACATTTCTGGTCACTCCTAAGAGTCTTTAAGCACCATGTTAAGTGCTCCTGGGACAAGTCTTTGTTAGAACATTTGATTAACACTGAACTAGATATTTTTTGAACAGGTAAATAATTAAGTAATAATTATTCTGTCAATAAGGTCATCCCAGTATTCCCAGAGCTGTTAATCTTAAGCAAATTTGTTGGCAGTTGTTTTCTTATGTGCATAATAGTATCTTAAAGTTGCTATTAAATAACTCGAAGCTCAATTTTTCATGTTTTGGAGAAAATAAAGCTTCCAGAGAAGTGTGTATGTGCATATATATGTATAAATAAAAGACTTGAAAAAAATAGCATCAAGTGTGACCTTTTTAGATATAAACCCTTTTTTTCTGTCTCCAGTAGTAATGAGGATTTAGGAGGAAAGACATGAAAAGCTTAACAGACATAGTATTAGTCTGACCTGCATTTTCTGAAACTGTTTTGTTGGCAGAGGAAATTTAGCAGGAATTATGTCTGTTTGTAGTTGACTAAATCTGTTTGATTAGCTTGTAGAGAAAGGGAGGGGATTTGTGTATTTAATGTTTCAATTGTGCTGGTGTATGTTTTTAAAGCCAAGTTTTTCTTGGCAAAATGATGCCTGTTTCTTGGCAATCCTGTTCTATTTTCCAGGCATTCGTCTTTCTCATTCCCCCTTTCCTTACATTTACCATATTTTTATAAGCATCTAATATTGAAAAGTCTTCACAGGTTTATTAAGTACATTCAATTTAACAAATACAATTTTACTTTTTCAGTTTTTAAAATGTGTCCCAGAGAGGTTTTTGTTTAGTGATAACATTCAAGACTTAAATTTCAGGAGAGGAAAGAAATTGCTCCGTAATTATTCACAGAACATCTAAAATCTACTCACTTTGGAGAGCCTCAGGTAACTGCTGTTAGTGGAGTACTCTCTACCCTTTGATGACAAAATATTGCTAAAAGCCAGTAGATTTTAAAGCATGCTAAATTACTAGATGAAAACATGTTTTGGAGAATTTTATATGTGCAGGCATAGACTGTAGTCCTTCTGAGGTATGGTCTATCCATCCTGTAGGGGTTATTTTCATTTCTCCAGCCATGTCACTCTTGCATTTTTTTTTGTCTGCTGTTATCTGACCAGACTGATCCTGACAATCAGCAGAAAAGAAGTCTCGAGTTTGCCTTTTCAAACAACAGTGTTGCCATTTATGCTGCCTTGAGAAATGGCTGTTTTCTGATTTGTTTCTGTTTGACTACAGAGTAAATAGTGAAAAGTTCTTAACTGTAGTTCAGCTTCCTTTATTCTTGAGAGCAAGGAAAGGTAGTGGTCCATGCCTCAAAGGAGTTTTAGCCTATCCCTCAGTTGTAACCCTAGCTTGTTCTACAGTACCCCAGTCTACAGCAACCTTTTTCCCATTTCACATTTTAGTGGAGAAAACTATGAAAGGAGTTGCAAACAAAGATGTATTTGGGTTTTTGTCATAATTAAAGGGTAGGATTTTTACCTGTACTCTCACTGTTTTGCCAACAGAGCCTCAGTTTCCCAGTAGAGGCACAGAATATTTTAAGAGCAAATCCTTGTCTTTGGAGTCCATTCTTGCCTGTTTTTCCTTGTGCACTGAGAAAAAAATCTAGGCCTTACTTTAGGTCATTCTGACCTAATGGCAGCATCCTAGAAAGGTCAAACATTGAGTCTGAGCAAATCCACAGGGAGCCACTGTGCAGGATTAGTAAGCAAATTACGAACCCCGCTGAGTAGTAGTGGTACTTGAGGAATTGTGACATGGTCTGCTTTGCCTCTGGTGGTTCCTTGTCAGCAGTCTCTTCCAGTGGGGCAGTCTTCTGATTTTGGGATGGTTGTTGTGAGAGGACTACAGTATCTCATGGCACATTCTCTAAGGCGAGTGGTTCTTGAAGTTTTGGTGCCCTACTTAAGCTTTCCTAGCTACCAGAGAGTCCTGCAGCAGTTTCACTTGGGCTGTTGTCCAGCTAGAAATGCTTTCTCACCTTCACCTAGCCAGAATCACCATATGGGTTTACTGTTCCTCTGGCCAAGTGTCCTCCCCACAAGTGAAGTAAATAAATGTGAGTAATCAATGGGGAAGAGTCAAACCTTCTTTTTTTTTTTTTTTTTTTTTTTTTTTTTGGGGTGTTTTTTTTTTTTTTTTTAGTTTGAGGATGTTCTTTCTATAAACATCATTAGTCAGCAATATAAGGAAAGAGTGAAGGAAACAGATTTAGGATAGGATTTGTCACCTGCAATCCTGCAATTCTTGGTGCTGTCTTATTCCAGAAAAAGGCAAGCCAGCCTGCTGAAGTCACTCATGAAATAGAGTTTGAGTTTCTGGATTACAAGTTTCAAAAAGAAGAGACTCAGTAAAATATGTTTTCAGTTCAATCTTTCTTCCAGTTTTTTGTTGTTTTCTTTTTTTTTGACATGAAAAGTATTCTCCAGTCATTTTGTTCAAAATATAAACATTGGAAAGACATTATTCAAATAATATGGATGTTTGCAAATTAAAAAAAAACCAACAGGCAGGAATTTTGGTATATAAAAAAGAGCTCTCCCCCAGCCCCAAACTGTGGCTTTGCTCCCAAGCAGGAATTACTTCATGATGCTTTCATTTCTTCCTCACTTGTTTTTTTCTATCAAATAGTTTTCAGGAGAACCTTGTTTTCTTGCTAATTAAATTTTTTTGTGTATAAGTGCTGCAATAAAGATTTCTTAGAATTTCTGTTCTCCCAGTGCCCAGACCCACTCCTATTCACCTATTAGCACAATCAAACAAGAAATGTAATGCAGGAACAGAGTGCAGGCATGATCTCTAGAGGGAAGGGAAGTTAGTGGTAGTTTAACTGTGAGTGGAGGATGCTTTGGAGTCAAAAGGATTATTCTTGTATGTAAGATTTTTCAAAAAGAACAAGGTCCCTGGGGGCACTTGGGAGTTCATCTCCTGCCTTTTCTAGCAGTGATCCATACATCAGGAAATCTAGGGCAGAAACAGAGGGCTTGGTTTTGGAGGTAGTTTGCTTAATAACAAAGTTTCTTTTTCTGTGTTGTGAGGAAGTGTGCCATGGGAAATATGGCCAATGAATTGAAGCAGCTCAGTAAGAAGGCAGTGGCAGGGGGTGACAAATATTTTATTTTTGCTTTGCAGAGCCCCTTATGGCAAGGCTGTGGATATGTGGTCTGTAGGCTGCATCCTGGGGGAGCTGAGTGATGGGCAGCCCCTGTTCCCTGGTGAGAGTGAGATTGACCAGCTCTTCACCATTCAGAAGGTGCTGGGCCCTCTGCCAGCCGAGCAGATGAAGCTCTTCTACAGCAACCCACGCTTCCATGGCTTGCGGGTAAGGGAAAGCTTTGTTCTTTTCTCTTATTTTTCTTATTTACTTGTGTGAAGTGCTGCAAAGGTTCTTTCCATTTACACTGTGCATTATCTGCTGCCTACGTTTCCATGTAGGTATAGGATAAAGAGATTATAAGGCACTCAAAAGTCAAAGTAAAATTCTGATTACACCAGAAGTGAATGATGAGTTATGAGTACATTTGTTTTCTTGTTAAAAGTTGTTTAAAGATTTTCTTTCACTTCTTTGATATTTTTGGCATGCAATTTACCTCTTATACCCAATCTAACATTGCCCTGCCAGGTTTGCATTGGAAAGTTTAGTGGCAAAGCTCTGTAAGGTCAGGCTGTGGAAAATTCAGGACTGCTGTCTTCAAGCTAGCTTGTTGGGAAAATCTGAGCTGTAGATGCTACTATCATGGCAGAAGACCTTTCTGCCTTTTGACTTATATTCCTGGGGAGTTTATGTAAGTCTCTTGAGTAAAAAAGCTCTTCCTAATAACAGCATTGTTCTTTTCAAGGGTTTGCCAATATAATATAATGACAGAAACTCACTAGTGTGAAGATCTATGCAAACTGGGATATGCAATATGACAAAATACCACAATCAATAAATAAGTAATAGCTCTGTTCCTTTTAACAGTACCTGATCAGTGATTGTACTCATGTTTCCTTTTAATTCAGTTTTGGTTGTCCTTTCTTTATTGATGAATGTTGCTTGGAAAGGTGAGTTTAGGATCTTGATAATTTTCTGAAATCATTAGTGTAAATCATATAAAGAGACATATGAAGATTTTAGGAGACCTGATCTCTGCTAAAGACTCAAGATTTGAGTTTTACTCCAAGAAAGAGAAAATATGAGAAAGTGAAAGGGAAGGAGTGGGGGCCTAGTTCTGTTAAAGCATGTTCAAAGTTGCCATAAATTTGGTTTAGCTGACAGCAGTAAGAAGAGAGTTGGCTGAAGGTGTTAAGGTAATTATTTTAGGTATAAGGATATCTAATTCTGAAGAGTTTTTATTGAAGTTTGTAGACCTTTCAGGAGTGGAGGATTTAAAAAAATATTAGACAAACATTTCTTGCAAGATCCCATTTGTATTTCACCCTGTTTAAAACAGTGGGCTGGATGGTGGTTTTGTATGAGAAATTTATAACCCCTTATCAGGAAAGCAATGCTTTAAGAATTGTAAGCAAAATAAATTACTGCCTCTTCAACATCATTTTACAGCATTTCTGGTTGTGCAGTGTAATCTTGTTTGGATAAATGCTCTGTGATGTCTTAAGATGAAGTATCTTTGTTTTGTAGCTTTAAAATACAGTAATTCAAGAAGACAGCACAGACCTAATGTGATTAGCACAAGGTTCAGAATTATGAGTCTCTGTTCTCATCCCAGATCAGTGGTTTAGTGCTTGGCCTCAGACATGTTCCTGCCTTCTTAGTCCTGTCTGTAAAGTCAGGGTACTGCTGATGTGGACAGGGCCATATGGCTCCTCATAGAGAGTATTTTTTAGAACTGAAGTAAAGTCTGAACAATGGCTTAAACATCAAAAATACTACAAAAATTATTTGTTTAAAATATGATATTCATTAGTTAATTCATGGGAAAAAATTATCCTGGTCTATAAGACAGCCTTAAAATTGCATTTTTTCTGAATGTAGTGTGGTGCTTAACAGTGAAAGGTTTTCTGTTGTAGAGCAGATAGTAGGTATGCTGTGATCAAGCCTATTATTACTTACAAGCTGGATTTGGTGCTGGATATTCTCAAGATAGAAATTAGCCCATGATGGGAAATTTATCCATTTGCTTAGACTTTGTGAATTTCTATATTACCCTAAGTGAATACTACCAAATTGTAGCACAGGATTAAAAAAATTCTCTTCAAACACTCCAGCATGAATCCAAATGCACATTTGCAAGCCTGTCTTTTCTTTCTGCTCATATCCTCCATATATATATATATATGTATATAACACAGTTTTCCTCACTCCTGAGGTTTAGGGAATATTTAGGGATCTTTCTTCAATTCCTTTGAGGAGAAAAAGATCCAGGGTATGTGGAAGACATAAGGAAGTAAAATAATATGGGATCAGAAATTACCAGTAGGCTCATGACTTTACAGACAAGTGTAAGTGGCAATGTAGGGCTATAAATATTTGTTCTGCCAATCAGTTACATGAAGAATCTGAACAATTACAGTGAAAAGCCACTGGTGCTTTGCACGACTTTGCCACATTTTCCTGTTTCCCTGATCATTCTAGATATAAAAGTTTTTTTGTGATTGTCACTCCACAGGAAGACACAAACATTTTACAATTTGGTTTATGTTAAAATTGGAAGATGTGTGGAAGCCTTGTTTTACCTAAATTACTGTTTAAGATCAATATAGCAGACTTGGACTTGAAAAAATTCTCAGTTATTAGTAAACCACTTGAAAATAAAGCAAAGTCAAAAGAAAAATACAGAGACTGTTTAGGAGTAAAAGCGTTCAAAGTAATGGTCTTCCATTTTTCTTCGACGCTCACATAATGTAATTAAGAAAAGTAATACTAGTACAACTAATGGATGCCCCCAGCAGTGTGCACTGCTTCTCATGGTGTTGCCAGCAGCATGATCACAGCAGTAACTCTGAAACTCAAATCTTTGAGCTTTTGCCTTTTTTCACTAAAAACACTTGGAAATTGTTCGCTAATGTTTAGTATTTAAGTAGTACTGTATTTGCACTCTCAAATTCTCTCTGAGCTATTTTTAACCTTTTTTTTATAAATATGTTACTTATGTTAGTTTTGAATCTGTTTTAAACCTCCTGTCAGTCATAATGCCACAAATAAAGATTTAAGTTGATTATTTCTCACTTGAGAGTGGTTTCTTAGCTGCCCTGATAATTAAGAATATTTCTTTGATTGGCTAGATCCTTACCACACATCAAGAGTTATTTGTTTCACTATTGTATTTTATAGTTTTCACAAAATTTTTCACTAAACTTTTCAGTGCTTAGGATTCCCATTAATTACGTCTTGATTCACTAGTTTGTGTTTTCTGAAACATTGTATTCATATACTGCCTTGTTTATATGATCAGTATATTTACAGTGTATTTTTTACAGTTTCCAGCAGTCAATCATCCACAGTCTTTAGAGAGAAGATACTTGGGAATTTTAAGTGGTGTATTGCTTGATCTTATGAAGGTAGGAAAATGGCTTTTTTTCTCTGTCTGTAATATGTAGGAAAATATATAAGTGACTTTTCACCTTTTTTTCTTAATATAATGCATTTTAGAAGGACTGTGAGAACTCCCTTTTGAGATATTTTGATTCCACCATTGTTTGTAGTAAGGCTTGGTATTTCCTAGGAATTGGGAAGATATCCCTTGCAAATGCCGGGAGAGTCTGTCCAATTTTAACTGATTTGGTAAAGAATATGTAGCCCAGACAAAGCATCATCACCATCCTTTGCAGGGTTGTGCATTCACACTGGCATCCATACACTGACTGCTGGAGTGTGATCATATTTAGATACATCCACAGAGTATTGGGCTAACCTGAGTTGTTTTTCACTTGTTGTTGGGTGTGAGGATGTGGACAGTTTTCAAAGACAAAATTAACACACAGGAGTTCTGGGTTTTTATCCAAACTCTTAACCTGCTTGCTATCACCTCTACAGGTGTATATGTTAGTTTACTCTTCAGTCCTGTGTTGGAACAAGTCAGCTAGTTACACATGGCCAAACTAGGTTATAGTCCTGAGAGTTCTTATGGGGCATCAGGAGAAGCTCATTCCCCACAAAAACATTGTGCTTTGCATTTGTGCTGTGTTCCTGGGTATGGAACATGAATTGTTGTCCTTACTGCTGTACTATAAAGATACTCCCATGGTAAGCTGCAGTACAACCCTCGCGTCATTTCATCCCCAGTAAGGTGAAGAAAGAAGTCATAGGATCCAAAATGAGGTTTATAATCACAGAACCATCTAAGATTTAAAGGCAATATGGGACACAGATGAAGCATGGATATGGCTAATCAACTCTGAATGAATTGTATGATCCCAAACCCCTCTGCATCGGTTGTCTTGGAAAACAAAGATGCTTTGGGAAATACTTGGCTGTTTACTTGCTTTTAGTAGTATTGTAGCCAGCAGAAATCCACCACATTTGCTCTACTCTTCTTCAACACAGCCAGTTCAAATCCCTTTGATCTCCTTGCCTTATGAAGAGAGTCAGCATGGCTTTTATCTTGGCTTCAAGGAGTCTGCAATATGATACACTCCAGTGCATATAATTACTTGTTTTGGTGTTAATACTTTCTCCTCTAATTCACAGAAACTTTTTTTCATAGTTAGCTGTAGCTCAAGATCTGGTAGCATATGTTGCAGAACAGAAATTTCATGATCAGTCTTAACACCATTGTTGCATGTATTGGGGTTGGGGTTTTGTATTAGGGTTGCATGCATTGAAAATGTATTTTCATTTTATCCTAGATTTTATGTTACATCTCAGTGTCTTTTAGGTTCTTTTGATATGATTTAAAAGTTGCAAAGTTGTGAAATGAAGCACTTGAGTTTTAGGGAAGCACAGGTTTCCAAATAATTTCATTCTTTTCCTCTTTTCTGTCCATGTTTCTGCCTACAAGGTGAGAAAGGTCAGGAATTCTGTAGAAGGGAAATTTTGTGTTTGATCTACATTTCTTAATTCAGGAATTGGAACCTTGCTAAGCAATGAGCAGACGCCTACAAGGAGAGAACAGAAGGCACTTGTGGTTAAGTTGCATGTTGCAAATGCTGCACATACTTTGTTGTGTGCCTGTCTCTTCTGCAGACAATGGACAGTCTGACACATGTCCACACTTGTTGTGCTCCTCATTATCTGCATTCCCAGGGGCCTCAGGTCAGATTACTAGATTACTGAATAACCCACACTTCAATTTATGCCAGTTGAAGTAGGGAGTTATTAATATATATCTATTTAGAGAGCATTTCTGGACTAGATTAATGATGAGGCATCAATTTGACCTTGTTCCTTTGTTGTTGCTCCAGTCCTCTGTTCTCCTTCACAAGCCATGCTGGTTTGCAAGCATTAGGGAGTTGGGAACTGGTTTTGCATGTTAAGACTTGGGAAAAAAAAAAGAAATTGAGACTCTCTTCTTTATATCATCTGCCATTCAGTTGTCTCTGCCATTCAGCACCAGACATGTGTTTCCTCTGAGCTTCTGTTTGCTAAAGAGAATACTTGTAGAACTCTTTCTTTTTGCCCTTGGTTTTCTTCACTTGCTTTAGCTGGACTTTGGCCTTATAAAGAGTGGCCTAACCTTTGTGCTAATACACTGCTTTTATCGTCCATCTTTGTATCCCGTCCTTCACTCTGGTTCTCACCCACTCCTGTTTTGCATTTTTGTTTATTAGGAAACTCCCTGTTCAGCCAACCTGAACCTATCAAAAAGATTTTGGTCTTCTATAGAGTAAGATGCTTTGTTCCTGAGCTCAAAATAAATTTTAAATAAAAATCAATGGCTGTCCTGGACATCTTTCCTCTTATGGTAGTTTTTCAGGAGATTATTCCTGGTAATTCCTTATAGAAAATCCTGAAGTCCTGGTTATTATCTCTGATGTTTATCTTCCCACCTCTTCTTTCAGTCCTAACTGTAATCATCTCATGGTTGCTACAGCTCAAGAGTGTCTTCTCTGATCAGATTTCTCACCAGTACTTTACTGTTGTTGAGCAGCAGCTGAAGTAAACTGAAGTCCCCCCCTTGGCTAATTTACCTCGCCAGCAGCTGCACTAGGAAATTTCCACCAACTGAGTCTAGAAATCTCCTGTAGCATGTGCACAGGCTGGATGTCAGGATAGCTGAAGTCTGCTGTGAGGATGAAGATCTATGACCAGGAGACTTGTTTTGTTTTTGCAGAGAGTTTTCTTCTTCATCACCTTCATGCTCTTCAATGCATTGTTGGTAACAAACTCCCACCATAACATACCAAATGTTGCTTTCCCTTCTAATCCTGACCTAGAGATTGTCCATGGATAAGCCTTTTGTTCCATGCTGATGTTGGATATGATCCAGGAAGTCAATTAAATGGAGTGTTACTCTTCTCCCTCTCCATCCCCTTCCTTCTGTGATTCCAGGCAGATTCCCAGCCTTTTGATAACCTATGGACTTCCAGTTCTCCTTGCTGGTCATCCAGCCTGTGTAAGGTAGTGTAAAGGCCCTTGTGAGAGGCCTCTGGATGTCCTCTTCTGAGGGGGAATGTAGGAATCACACGTGGCCTCTTCATGTTTGTTTAGACTTTTGAGCCACTGTAGTGATGAGCACCAGAAAAAAAGGGGGAAAGAAGTTGTTAATCTTTCATACAGTGTGTCACTTGAGAAAGAAAAATGCTGCACACTGTATGACCAAACTGCATAGGAGTTTGGTTTGCCACTGCCTTTGTTTCCTGAGCATTTTCCATTTTGAAGCGCAGGGATCCTGTGAAGGGAAAACCAGGTTGTGGTCAAGTGGTTGAATATGTTGTTAATGTAGTGTGTGTGTGTATGCATGGGTATCCATAGACACAGATTTCTTCTCTCTTAAACATATACAAGCATTAAGAAATAGCTGGGTTTTTTTTACTTAGTAGCCATTCAAACTTTTAACCTTGCTAACAGTCATGCATGTTTGAATATTCCAATGTAAGCTCTGTATTGCTCTTTTCCTGCAAGAAACCTTTTAAACTTCCCAAAATAACCAAGCTCCTGTTTTCAAGTTTTGTGATTAAATATTTTCTACGTGTCAGGAAGTGTCTGTTTAGAATCACAACTCATCTAACAGAATTATAAGGCAAGTGTTATTCTGAATGCATTGTAAACAGTTTAGAGAATTCTTTGAAAATATGGGTGGACTTGAACCCTATAAGCTAAAAACAGAACTCTTACATTTGTGTATTTTAAAAAATACTAAACTTTAAAATTATGTTTGTTTTTGCATAAGAATGTTCCCATATCGTTGTTTTGTTTGTTTGAAAAGCCTGTTTCACTGTAGCATTTTATTACTGGTAAATTTAATATTTTTGAGTCAAAACAATGTTGTAAGGTTTATCCTGAAAAATATGTTTAAAATACATAAATTTAAAACAAATATATATATAAAAA
>WBNO01019076.1:6501-32584 GCA_013400575.1 Peucedramus taeniatus | reverse complement strand
GCCAATGGTAAAAAACAAAAAATTAGTTTCAAGAGTTTGTCCCAAAGGATTGACTCTAGTTTACAGCATGAATATATGTAACCTCAATTTCATCCTGGAGGTAGCTATGAGGATTTAATTTCTGCTTTAAAAAATTGACAGGATTTGTTCATCACTGGAGTGTGTATTGGTACTTGAGTTGAAAGCACTATAATGGTGCCTGTCTCTAGCATCCCAACTCAGAATTTTTTCTGTATTCTTGNCTTGTGCATGCTTTCCAGTGCAAAATAGAAGATCCTGTAACAGGGATTTTGACTCTCCCTTTGAAAGGATGTCTTTTGCTTAATAGTCTGTACATTTAGGTATTTTTTATGGTATTTAGCCCAGATTTTCTACACTCATTTTCATTTAGAAAGTCTAGGACAACTCAGGGGTACTAACATTTGCACCAGTCTTAGAAATCCTACAATTTTAGAAATCCCCAAAATTAACATACAGTAGAGAAGAGGAGAAAGGAAAATATTTATGATTATCAGTTATCTGCAGTCTCAGAGAATTAATGATGACAGATTGCTTTGAAACATTGCTGAGAAGAAGCAGTAGTTCCTTTTTTTGACATATTTTGGCTGCAACCCTCTGGATCAGCAAATATGATCTGAGGTTGCAAATTCTACTTAATGCCTTTACAGAAAGGCATGGGGCATAAGCCAGGAAATAAAATGTAATACTGTAGGGATTAAAAGATCTAAGGATGGGAATACATTTACTTTCACAAGAGTATTAATATTCTGGAGCATAGTGAGAGATCTGTGCACTTAGAATAAAATCCTGATCTAAGGAAAAGCAATAACTTACTTTAAGGTAGGTTACTGAAGCCTCTTTTTTCCTTAAGATAGCCCTTTTAATCTGTTTTCTTTTTGTTCAATGGTGCTAGAATTTTTGGACATGAAGTCAAGACCCCGAAAGTGTCTTGTCATGCTGTCAGGCCTCAATAAATAGGTGTGAAAATATGAGTGTAATTTTATTTAAAATGGTGGCAAATTTATTTAAAGTGGTTAAATATTTTTCTCAGTGGTCTTTGTGATAGAAATAGTATGCAATGCTATTTCTATATAAAGATACTTTATAAACTGTATATGTTATATAATAGAACTTTTTAGTTTGCATTCCCACAATGGGTAATAAGTCATGTTCAGGATAAGCAAGTCATATTTATGCTTATGATTCTATGTACATGCCTGAGAGATACACTTTAAATTGGTGTGTGATCCCATTCTAGTTTGAATTTTTTCATGACAGAGGATTTTTTTTCCTCAGTGTTTCACAGTAATATTACATTTATTTATTTCATGCCAGGTGCTCATGATAGAAGGAAGTAGTGAAATTCACATCCTCTTCGGGATATTTCTGGAAGAACTGAACTGTGGCTTTTGCCTTCAACTATGATGCAATTTCTATTCCAGGGAAATTAAAAATTCCCCTATTCCTGAGCACTTTTACATGTGCTCACCAGTACTCAGTATTCAGTCACAGAAGAACTTCAATAGAAAAGGAGAATGGAAAAAATACAGATACACACCTAAGCCACTAATCTTAAGTATATTTGCAATTTTGTGGTGCAGTTAGATGCTACTAGAATGGGGCCTGGCTATGGCTTACAGGAAAGCACTGTTCCAAAGCAGCTAGTATGCAATTCTCCTCACATAGCAGAGACAGTAAAAATCAGACCAAATTTCCTGCACTCTCAACTGGAAGACTTGGGACCAACTTTAAGTAAGGAGTGACAGTCATCTTTAGGTGTTTGGTCACTCAGACAAGTGGAAAATGCTCAAATACAATTTCTAAATTTCCTGGTTGAAGTGCCATGTATTCCAGTGCATCGTGTCAAGTCATTTTGTAGCACATTGTCTAAGAGAATGTGACGGATTCTATGCCTCAGAAACAGAAGTAACTGACAGTGCCTAATCTAATTCATGAAAACATGACCTTCAGAAGATGTACTTTGAGATATATGACATGTAATATTTTCATATAGCCTTTCCTTTAATTTCTGTTGACCTGAATGCAGGCTTTTCTTAGGGGCTTGTCCCTCATGACAGTGTATTTGGTGTCATTCCTTTTCTGAAATATATTTTAATTTCCACAATTTTTGTATAAGGATTTTAATATTTTTCCATATTACAATAACTTGAATAATTTATCTTGAGTATTTCCGAAATTTGGAAGTGGAATTCTTAATTTTTTCTTTGGAACTATAAAAGTTTAGATTTGATAAACAAGGCTCATATAATCATTAAGATATGAATATGTACTCTGCATACAGTTTTCTTCCATGCATGCTTGTAAGTTGTTATATCTTTAAAGAGTTCTTTAGAAATCTCAATGAGTGTGGTAAATCAATTCATAAGCTGTAAAAGCTTTCTCATGATTTGGCTTCAAAGGAAAACTAAATGAAAAGAGTCTAAGTTAATATATTTGATTCAACCGTATTATGCTTTCCTATTATCCTTTCAATATTTTGTAATCTTGAAAACATAAGTCAAACTATGTGTTGCCACTTAACATTTTCAATAGATATATTATTCATAAAATGAGATAGTAAGCACACAAATACTTCATTCATTCTGTGTCCTTTAGCTTAGTCTTTGATAGAAGCTGATCAATGCAATTTATTGGTCACAAAAAGTTATTTATTCAGGATTTTATAATTATGAATAGTAAAATTTAAAATTACAGAAAAATTGTCCATTACATAATGAAAAAAAGATATTAATATATATTTTGGACTTTAGTGTAAGATTTTTAATCTGAACATAAGATAGTGTCAAGAAACTGATAGCTTTCTATGGTGGCAGCATGTTATTTTGACATTTGCACTGAAATACCACATTCGAGCCCTAAGCGGACTGTTGTGGCTTTGTTGATCTTCCTGTGGGAGAATTATTTTGCTGCATTGCTATAATCTGCTATTGTACATTAGTTAGAACTAAGCCTTATGAAACATCACCCTGAAGGTCAAAAATAATTCTGCTATTTATTTAAAACAAGTGTTTGAAGGGAGGAAAAGAGGTTTGCAAGCATACAGCTCTGTCTCCTGCAAATCCCATGGCGATTCTCAACTGCTGACTCGTTATCTTAACATGTAACATAATAACCAATTACTGTCAATGTGACCAGACCCATCAGACTCCTATTGCATTAACCTTATGAACTGGTTCAAGAGAAATGTAATCAATCCATTGCTAAATTAATTACTAGTTTTAAAGTTATCATTAAATAATATGATTCCAAAATTGGCATAAATCATGTGGTTAAGTATCGAATTAGGTTTCAAGAAAGGCAAAAGAGTAGCAAGTCCTATTCAAAGGATTTCATTATATTCATTTGCTCAGAGCACTGAGAGGTCATAATTTTAACCTTGTATGGGTCCAAACCATATGAAAATTATTCATGTCACCAAAGGCCAGCAATAATTCCTTTAATTCCATGGCATATTAATGACCAACAACGAATGGGCCCCTTAAGTGTTCCATTTATTGTCTTAAATATGAAAATGTTTTAGAGATTAGAGGGGAAATTGTTTGAATTAATTAACTGAACTGATGCTCAAGGGAACTGGTACAAGATTTTCAGACAAAGGCTGAGAATTTACAATAATGACATTTCTTTCATGGTTATAAAATATAGTACCAGAGGGACTTTGAGGCACTCTTAACATTTTAGCTGATGTCTGTTGAGGGTTTGAGATTCCTCTGAAAGCATCAATTATGGCATGAAAGACATCACATGAAAATAGCCGTGAGGGCCACAAATTGCACCATTGAAATGGGATCGGATAACCGACACAATGAAAATTCAGAATGTAAATGGAAACTATTAAAGTAATAGGATCATTTATTTAAAAAAATGTTTTTTTCAGGAAAGGTAATGTGCAAAAGACAAGAAACACTACTGGCTTCAAAAGGAAAGCTACAGAATTTTATTCTTAAGTTACTCTTGAGTGAATGTTCTCTCCCAAAAGCAATGGGGAAACAGCACTAATCTGCATCATAGATAGCAGAGACAGCCACCATCCAAGCTTGTGACAGGTCTGTGTGCACTTACAGCCCTAGATTGCTGCCTGCTATCTCTTGGTTGTTCGTGGGTCAGCGATCATCCAATATCCTGAACTGTGTCCTGATTCTGTGATGTGAGCAAACAAAAATTTGCATCAACTTAATTTCAATATTGGCTGGCATACGTGGAGCGGTCTTTCAGCTGGTATTTCCAAAGGATATGGGCTTCAGTACTCATGTAATCACACATATAGCAGCATGATGCTTTTAAAAATGGAGTTTGCTGTGGTAGTTTAGAAAAAAAAATAAAAGAAACTTGAAGACTATACAAAAGGCCCTCTTCTGCTCTTCATAGATTTTCTTTTACTCTTACATACATTTTCTTTTTACTTTTCCTGTATTCCACATAGGAGTTTCTTATGCTTTCAGTTTGATCCATCCCACTATTAACAAGGAAATTCCCTCTTATAAGATAGCTCTGGCCAATGAGGCCTGCAGTGTCTCACTAGTATTTATTGGCATTAGCTCCTGAAGATGGGCCATGCTTGGTTTCTCAGGTCTGCTGAAAGTCCAGTCTCTTCTGAATTTAAAATAAAGACAGCTAAAACCCAAATAAAAACTTTGAAATAAATTTATCTTTGTGCTAACAGAGCATCTGAGAAAGCACATGACAACAGCATACAATTTCTACTGCAGAGTTTAATACATTGCAAATGATTTTTCATGACTAGGTTTCTGATGACTAGTATAATCTAGGGACCTGTGTAGTTTAGTCTAATTTACACTGAAAAATGAATAACACTGAAGAATAGGCACATAATAAAAATAAATGGAAATACCTCATCACTGTAAATACCATAAATTCACCAATATGATGTGGAAACAGAGAAGCATCCTAAATTTTGGTCATACCATTCAGTATCTCATTTACAGAAAAGGCATTATATCAGGCATCTGCTCCTATTATCCTACAGATTTTAAGTTTTCACACTTTTTTTTTTCTGTGTTTCAGAAAACTGAAATATAAATTATTCAGTTTAGAGTTGCTTGCATATTCAAAGCCATTGACTGTGAATACTTATGAATATGATGGCTATATGCAGTCACAGACCAAATGGTGAGGAATACAGCTGATCATGTATGCACAGTGCTTCGCCATCATGAGTTTAAATTGGCAATATGTTTTGATCAGATCATTAAATTTTCACACTAGATACAATTTGATATACCAAAACATTTTGTTGCAAGAGAAAGGAAGAGAGAATCCAGAACTAAGCAGACGAGAGTATCATCTGTAACAACTAACCTCTTCATAGCAAATAGTAGACTCAACCAGTAAAGAAGTTAAAGAAATAATTTAAAATAAATAAATAAATACTATATAATTATTATTACACAAGTGTATCAATATGAACATTAAACATTTAGACACATTAAACAGTTTTGTGCATTAGCAATTTCATTATTTTCTTACTTCAGTCTTTATGAAAAAATTGCTGATAGATATCCATAGCAATGAGGGATGCACACTGTAACCTACTGGGTTATTCTCCAGTAAAATACTAAGAAAGCAGTTCTTTTTACCCCATGAACTTTTTATTTTCTTCAAAATTGCTTTGGTCTCATTTTTCAGTCCTATGGTCCTTGAAACTTTGAATATCTATGCAGAAAATCTTGAAATTCCCTATGATTATCACTCAGGTATTACCCCTGAAGTTCAGTGTTCATTTGATTTCACAATATCTTTTTGCCAACCTAATTAAAACATATTCATACAAGAGTCAGGTTCAACATAAAAATAAATGATTAGACTTTGTTTTGGAATTTTCTTTGCAAAAAGGTTTTTCAGATTGTTTTTTTATCTAATTTTATTTTTATATAAACTTTTTTTAGCAGTTAGCTAGGACAGCGAGATTTTTAATTTCTTTTTGAGGATAGAAAATTTGATCATTTCACTTCAGCCACAGTGAACCTTTAGAATTTCAATCAAATTGCATTGAAGCAAAAGTAAGCCTTTAACAGATTACAGTAAGAAATATCCTCAGCTGAACGTATCTCAGGTTTCCTTGCTTTCACAAACAGGAAGCAGTATTTTCAATAGCTTAGATGATAGAATTTGCAATTGGGAAGATCCCATTGTTATCAAATCTTAACAGATTTTTGAGACTGTGGTGGGTTGGCCTTGGGTGGATGCCAGGTGTCCACCAAGCCATTCTATCACTTCCCTCAGCAGGATGCAGGGTGGGGTGAGAGAAAATAAGATGAAGAAACCCCATACAGATCTAGATTAAGGCACCTTACAAAAGCAAAAGTGAAGGTGGCGTGAGTGCAAGCAAAGGGAAAATAGTCAGAAGATTTCTTCTATGTTCCCCATCAGCAAGGCATGTCTGGCCTCTTGCTGGGAAGCTGGACTTTACCACAAGTGGTTACTTCAGAAGGGAAATGTTGTAAATAATGAATTCACCCCCCCTTTCCTCCTCTTTTCTCTTACCTTTTATATCTGAGCAGATGCCACATAGTATGGAGTATCCCTTTGGTCAGTTTAGGTCAGTTATCCTGGTTGTGTCCCCTCCCAGGATTTTGACCACCCTCCTCCAACTGGTGATGGGGGAACACTGGAGAGGCAGGGCTGAGGCTGTGCCTGCGCTGAGCCAGAGCACCAGTGTGTTATCAGCACCTTTCCAGGCACCCATGCAAAGCACTATGAGGCAGACCCAGCACAAAGTGCAGCTTAAAAATCATAATGTATAAGTATGAAAAAGCTATAAGTAGGGTAGTTTTAACTTGTTCTGAAATAAGAGCATCTGCCCTACTCTGTCTCCTTAAAGAGTCAAATATTGTTCTCGTGTTACACCAGCATGAATGTGGAATGTCACAGGTAAATACGGCAAGGTTTGTTTTTGTACGCACAACGTAGGGCATAACAGATTTTCATATAGACTAGTGTAGACTTGTTGATAAAATATGGAAAAGCAGTTTTCAAATTCCCCATTTTTAATCTGTCTTCAAGACTCTTGTAACTGTGCAGTATCACAGTAACGCAGTTTAGACTGAAAACACGTTTTGACTGTTGGTAGGGTTGATTCAATGCATTTAAATTTCCAAGATACTGCTGTAATGCCTGGAAGCAAGCTATTAATGCAGTGACTCATGTTTTGATCTAGTTATGTTCATCCAGTTTCCAGCATATGTGGCATGCATCATACTTTAGTACTGAGAGAGAAAAAAAACAAAAAAAAATTAAAATTCTATGACTCTGAGATCTTATTAAATAAAACACATACACACCCTGTGCAGGAAAACTAAGACCTAGAAATATATGTAAAAGAGATGACAATTAAAGCCCCCCAAAATCCCAGAAAAACAAAAAGCAACCAATGAACCAAAAGAAAACTCAAAACCCCAAACCCAAATGATCATACATTTCTTACCTGGCCACTGGAGGAGTTGATTTTTTTGTCATCTGCACCAAACTTCAACAGATAGGGAATCATAACTGAAAGTTAGACCTGTGAACGCTGTTGTCCAAGCACCTGTGTGGGAGCTTCATCCCAACCTATTAAAATGTACTTTATAAAAAGTGAATGAAATATTTGGTCATATGCCTAAGACAAGGTTTCTTATCTTTCCAATTTAGGTTTCTAATATTAATTTCCCTTGAATAATTTATTCCAATGTGGTCTTCATCCCCTACCTGTATAGAATGAATTAATCCATCTAAGAAGCATCAATCTCTGGAAGAAATATTTTGGATGCAACAATTGTCCAAAATGAAGCAAAACCTAAGCTTCATGAACAGAAAAAAAGTTTCTGTCAGCAAATTTCCCTATGTCTTTGTGTACATAAAGATGTACATATATGTAGTCAGTGAAAATTCCACATACTTCAGTTTCTATATGTTTTGATATATGTAAAGTGTTTCCAACCAGTGGAGACTGATCTGGGAAAAAAAAAAAGAGAAAAATTTGTATTGCTGATATCTTTTTTTCCATGTGATAACATTACCCATTTCAGGACCTCAAGATACAAAGGCTCTGGAACCACATTTGTGTAGGATTTACACTACCAAAATGGTAAAATGCACCCAAAAATGTTGTTTCTAGTGGAAACAATAAAAAGAAAGAGAATAATTTACAGATGTTCCTCTTCACAGCATTACTTGCAGACTTGAGAGGTAAAAGATAAATCATGTTCTGCTCAACCTGAAACATAAGGTGAAAGTATTACTCAAATTTTTGCATAACCAATTTCAGTGTAAAACCACAGTTTTATCCGAATGATAATCCACAAGAGATGTGGAAATACTGTGTCTGGGTTTTGAAAGTGCTAACTATTTGTTCTGGATTTATCTAATATAAAATATTGAAATAAATTAGCTTGACAGTAATGCATGCAGGGATCTTCTGTAGTTATGGTAGTTAAGTCATTAAAGTGCTTCACTGGAAATGTAACATATTTCAGAATCCATATTATAATTTTTTACATGTAAACCAGTATATACTGAGAAACTGCTCAATATTGCTTATACTGGTTTTCTTTTGTAACAAGTTAAATTGCATACTGCATATAATCTTTGGAGTTAAAGAAATGTAATTAAAAGTGATGGAAATACCTTTTCTCCATTTAATATACTGATTTTTAAAAATGTAATTACTAGAAGACCATGTTAAAGATAATTTTTAATGTGTCTTCTGTGTAGATTTTCAATGATCTTCTTTTCTTAAATAATCATCTATTAAGCTTTATGGGTTGCAGCAGAAATTGCACAGATCCACTCTGAGAATTGTTAGCCTGTTTTTTAATCCTGTATCTTTCCAATAGACAGGAAGACAGGAATAGTGCTGTTTTTTTTCTGGCCTAATCCAATTACATTCTGGCAAATTTACAGAAGATAAAGGGTCAAGTTATTATTTAAAATGCTTTGTAGTGTGACTTTCAGGAAACCGTTTTAGTCCCTGTTACAGCAGTGAAGTTAAAATGATCCTTGCTGGAATGCGGCTTTGAATGTCACCTAAAAGCTGAAAACTGCTGTTAGGGTTTCACCTTCAGTTAATTTTTCATTTAAAGTGCAGCACTCACACAAGTCTACGTTTCTTAGTAGATGCTATTTGCTGGAAGCAAAAATAAGGAAATCAGACATCACTAATACTTGAAAATGGAATCTAATGGAAATCGAACCATCCCACAAAATCCATTTGGTGCTTATTTATAGAGTTGGCTATGAGGTTATTGACACTTAGGAAAATAGGGTTTTCTCACTGCCCTCAAATGTAAACTGAATGAGTATTTGCCACATAACTCTAGTAGCAACTGTATTCTGAACATGCTAGATAAGGGCTCATAACTTATAATAACTCCTTATGTCTCCTTAAAGTCTGGTTGGTACTTGGGAAAAAGCAGGCTTGTTGTTTGTTTTCTCATTTGCCTGATTTGGGCTTGAGGAGTATGAAAATCTGCCAAGTGTGAGCCACTTGCCAGGATCCTGGGGCATTCCCTACTCACTAAGCTGAAGCTGGCATTTATTTTGTGAATTAATAAACAGCTGACCAAATGGCTAGTAGTCAAAAAAGACCACTGTCCTAATACTTAGAAAAAATAACTCACATCCACTTAAACCAGGATTGCTTTATTCTCTATTAATTCTGTGTGGATTTCAAGATTCTTCAACTAATGGAAAATGTACAAGGTTAGTATCAGTGAATATTGAAATCCTGTTTCAGCCCATGTGATAGCCTCTCTGTCACTGACTTGAGTGGACTTGGACACAAATCCATGCAATTTTATAGAAAATATCTCCAACTGCTCTGGCTCAGAACAATCCTGTCTGGCTGCTGGAGCCCAGCCCACAGCTCTGTGAATTGGGGGTTTCTAACCAGGCTAAGGGATGTGACTGCCACATTCTTATTTGTAGGTCCAAGCAGCAACAAACAAGAGCAGGAATCTCAGAGACACACACATGGTCACAGGGGTACTTACAGTTTTGAGAAGAGGTAAAGGAAGCAGCATTTTTTTAATGTTGAGGTAAGAACTGAAGCACTGAAAGATTTTGGTACTTGTCCTGGATATTTCACATTCACAGGGCCTTCAGGAGCTGCCAAGGCATAGAAGATTTAGTCTGCTTGCTCCAATAAAAACCCTCAAATCTTCAAGAAGATAACTAAGTGACCTAACTATAATATACATCCCTCCTCTCACAAGATTAACTTCATTACACATTTGCACTTCTCACCTTTAGTGCACCACTAGTTCTCACCTATATTTTCCCTCTTACAAAATATTGCCATTATTCTTGTTCTCTGTCAGACATTAGTGTAGTTACTAAATTACAACTCTGTGTCCCACTGTGATCTCCAAATCAAGTTTCACTTAGGAATAATATTGTTTTCTTAACATTATTTTGTTCTGCTGATGCTAGAGCTTTACAGTGTTTAATACATGAAATATTAACTACCTTTTCATCCTGAGAAGTCAGAGTTTGATGACAACATTTTAATAACCAATGATCCCTTTATTTCAGCCTCTTTCTTTCAAATTCCTATCTCTACGAAAGAAAAAGAGTGGAAATTTTCTCCGTGGGTTTTAAGCCAAATAAACCTACTTCCTTGTTATTAATATAGGTCATTATATCTGACCTGTTTAGAGTCATCTATCCTTGATAATGCTTTTATATTTGAGATCTGTGGTACTGCCTACTCCTGCATCCTGCTTCGTCCTGTTGTAAATCTTGTTTTGGACCCCAGTAAGGGTTTTGTGCTCAGCATTAAAATGACTAAGCTCACTCAGAATCCTTTTCTCTGTAAATAAATAGCATTTGTTTTTTATTTGGTTTTTTTCTTTCCTCGACAGTGCTTGGATGTCAGGGATTCACACCCAATGTGTTACCCTTCCACAGCAGACTCTTACGTTTTAGAATTATAGCTTCAATTCAGAGTTAGAGAGCTTCCTTACTGTGGCAAGTTGGATGATTCAGGATGTCCAATGGAAAATTATAGCCATTCATCAACTAAGGCTAGGGAGTCACCTTATATTATAAAACCTTCAGTTTCTGGATGATTGTAAAGTACAGCAGACAGAAATACTCCTATTGTACTCCTAAGGGACTTTTTTGGTTCACAGGATATAAAAACAGGGATACAGATTTTTTTTTCTTTCTTTCTTCCCTGTCCTCCTTTCTTTTCTCAATTATTTTTTCCTTTTTCTATTTTTTTCACTTGGAACCACAGTCCTCCAGGATACTTTAAATAGGAATGGGTTAAATATATTCCAGATTATAGTCTGTGTTTATTGAGTGCCTGCTTATTTTCTGAAGAATTTGACAGTTACATTATATATAGGCTTTCAAATGTGTAGGAAAAGTGGGAGCTGTGCTCTCTCTATTGGTTGCTTTGGACAGAGATGGAAGAGTTGGCTTTAGGCTGTTTCCTAGTGAAAGGATGAAAAACACTGGAAACAGGTTTTTTTGACACAACTGTTTGGTTCACTGCAGGACAATAGGAGAGATTTTATATCAATTGAAATAAAACATATGGTTCAACAGTCATCCTACACAATGTGAGATGATTGTTGTTATCTTTGCTAACTCTTCATGCGTTTAATCTATTTCTTTGTATTTGTGGGGAAGATCACACAGAAAAATGGGAAAGCAGACTTTCATTAATTGAGTCTAAGAAGCAGCTACTTTTAGCTTTTGTCAGTCTGTTCGCTATTTTCCTGATTCTGCTAAAGCATTGTGTGTTTTTTGAAAAAGTGCTTCAAGCAACTAGAATTCTATTTAGTTAGCACTGCGTGTAAAATTTCAAGGATTTATGCATTGCAGTGAGCAGGACCTCAAGTAGTTACCCAGGTGTGTAAGTAGAATTCTCAAACTAAAGTCAGTAGAGTGGGAGAGATGGACTTGCATCAGTTAAAGTACCCACTGGAGGCTTCCACCTAGATCCCTAAATTGCTGCTTGCACATAATTGACTACATCTTCTTTAGTGGTATAATTTTGAGCTAGAAGACATGTCCAATGTCTTGTTTTCTTTATTTAATTAGCTTTTTTTTTTTTTTTTTTTTTTTTTTTACCCATATATGCTAACCTTTAGGCTTGCACTTGCAGGAGTGGAACAAATTGTCACAGATGATTTTGTTCTATATTGCTTGAATTAAATAACAATGACAGAAGAAAGGAGGAAGTGTATGTGGCTCTAGCTTTCAATGGACATGGCTTTTTTTTGGCAGAAGAACCTTCTGGATTTAATGTCATCCTCATTGTACACTTCTGTAGTGATGTAGGAAGAGCCATTTCCTCAATCCACGTCCTGTGCTCAGAGAGTTTTACAGTACAGTAGTGAAGGCATTCAAAGAGAGGAAAATTGTGGTGTGAAATCCCTGAAGGATAGATTCTAATGAAAGGAAAAAGGAAAGTAAATTCTGCCTTCAAAAGGCAAAAGAGTTGAACCAGAAAAAAGAAATTGCTAGGAACTTTCTCCCAAGAGCTGGGAGAAAATTATCCTAAATAACTCCACAGAGAATAAAAATAGCTTCCAATTTACTTCTCCTATATGCCTATGGTAAAGGTTACTGAATGAGTTATGTTAGGTGTATATGGAATTCTGGAAAGGAATGGATAGAGCCTTTTAAAGATTTTGAAATTTTTGGTATTTATTTTTTATTTTTCCAGATAAAACTGCACCACCTAAAAGCTATATCATCATATTCATTAGGTAAATGCAACACAGAGATGTTCTGATTATACTCAAATTTAGCTTGTGAATTAAGGATATTCAGACTTAAAGTATACATATGAGAAATCCCAATATTATCATGTAGAAAAGAACACTACTAAGGTAATGCACATGAGACACCAGCAACTTCAAGAGTCATGTAATTATGATGAATGCATCTGTTCTTAGAAAATTTTAAAAATTTGGCTTTGACTTTCCTACATCCATATTTGCCCCATTACATGAAAAACTGTCACTTTTAGCCAGTAAAAATCCACTTTTTTGCTACTATTGGTGTTATTTTGCATAAAACGCAAGAACTGTGTAAGATTTATCTGCTTGTGTATTTAAAAAAAGACCTACTTTTCCCTTCTCTCTTACCTTTTTTCCCCCCTTCCTCTCCTCCCTGGTGGAACTACGTAAAGGAAAAACATTACTATTTTAATTTCCCATTTACAGTGATTTTTGTCCCAGGTTTCATTTACAGCTTTACTCAAAAACTCTTCTTTGCTGATGTCACAAAAAATTCCTTAAAGAAGAACCAATATAAATCTACCCAAAACTGCCCTAAAACTTCCAGAGGAGATCTGAAGTATAAATTGCAGCTGAAAATTCTCTTAGACACATATTAAAGTCACTTCTTTTACTTTGTAATTATAAGCTATACGTGTTTCTTGTTTAGGTAAAAGGAAAAGTTCCCATTTTCATTTGTGACTCTGAAATAAAACCACTCAATATATGTTTAAAAATATTTTTTCTCTCAAATTATACTTGGATGTTTTTGTTGGGACAGCACATCTTTCCTCTAAAGCATGATGATTGTAAAACAAGTGAAAAATTATTAAATCATCACTGAAATGTCTCTAAGGTGAAATGAATTTCCTAGAAACCAAATCGTATAACTGATGTACGTATGTCCTATTATTTTTTTGTTAATGATAAGTAGTAAGGTAATATCTTCAGGGCGTTGTTTAGCCACAAGTTTTTATGCTCCAAATTTGTTTATAGGAAAAGGCAGCACACCTGATATATATTTAAGGAATGAAAATAATTTATTGCTCATATAATGGAAATCTTTAGAATCTAATAATTTTTAGTCCAGACTGAAGTGTTATTGAATAAAGAAACGCTAATAATGGACTTCAAATTGTTATACATGCATTTAGTTTTTGTGTCTTTTCCTGATGAGCTCATCCTTCTTCCCTGGGCTGTGAGGCTGGCGGTTTAATTCTAGCCGTGGGATTTTAAAGTGAGTCACTGGCATCGAGAGTCTTCCCTCAGCAAGAGGAATGTAGTGTTCTTGTTGATGGTTCCTTACTGGCTCTAGGACTCACTAGGGGTCATTTTTGTGTGTTTGCCTGCACACTTTCACACATTACTCTTTCTTCCTTAATCTGAAGCTCCAGGTTAAATCCAGATTTGCCATGAGTAGTGACTTCCAGTATGTTTGACATCAGTCTGGTGTTTTGCTTTTAATTCCTAAATGCAGTTCTGTGCAGTTCCAGGTCTGCATTTCTTTAACTGACCAAGACTGAATTGTTTATAATTGTTTGGCCTCTGGGGCCAGACTGTGGCCATCTCTTACCATCTCTTACTGAGAAGTTCGCACTTCTCAGTGCTCCATCTCGTGTCTGCTCTTAAGTCTCCTGATATCCAGGTCTGTATTTCTCTACTTTAGAATACCATGTGAGAGTCATAAATACCTCACTATACATGAAATAACTGCTTTCTACTGCTATGTGCATAAAAATTGTCTTATGATTCTACAATTCTACAATACAAAGACAAACAAAAGTAAAACAAATGAGCCATAGACACCTGCTCATTCAGAGAAACTACAGTTGCAGATAAATCAAATAAAAAAAAAGTTGCAGACAGAGAAAGTCTAGCAAATCACGGTTCTGTAACTGTGTAAATTAAGTACAAAGCTTATAGCTAGTTAATAACTTTGACAATACTTTATTACTGGCTATGTTCTTACAAAATGAATGGTATACCTGTTTTTTTCATACAGATCAGCAACTGTCTTATTATATATAGATCATTAGAGTAAAAAGTGAATAAAACTAGCACTTGTAATAACATTGAGAGGTACTGTAAGAAAGCAAAATATTTTTTCCCTCCTAATATTTGGAAACAGTAGAATTATGCTTGAAATTCTTACCAATGAGCCCAACCCAGATCTTATATACTGTTCAAAAGGACAGGAATTTGCAGAAAGGAGTGTTCCTAAATGTCATCCTAGTGAATAAATCAATGCTGAATGATAATGACATAGCAGCACCATTCAGTATAACAGACTTAATACCCTTGTTCAATAAGTATTAACCAAATTATGTTTAGTTAAACAAGGTCTGGTAAGTAAGCAGATTATGAAACAGATTATTCTTTCTATAACTTCTAGTAAAATAAGCAAAAAATCTATCGGATAAAGGGATATTTTTATGACAATTTTGAAAGTGTAATGATAAATGGGAGAAAATTTGACCCATCCCTGATGTAATAAAGTGTAGGGGTAATATGTAAATGACTATTTTTTCAGGTTGTCTGATAAATTGGTAAGAACAGACAAACAGCTCTCTTTCTCAACATTCTCTCTGATTTGATGTGCCCAGAAGACCTGGTCTACAAGATACACCTTGCTGCGGTGTGCAGAAGCATGCAGGAGAAAACACCTAACAGCAAAAGTTTTTTAAGTCTAAGAAAACTGAGGAAGGTGAGTTACGTTTGTACTGATGATTCATACTTAACCTTCGTGGTTTGCTTGCTTGCCATATGCCAGCATCACTAACCCAGGGGTGCCAAAAATTACCATTGATCAATAGTTTGAAATTGCAGCACTTGAACTTTCACCTTTAATTCTGCTGTGCTGCAGTATGTGTTCAAACATCAGCCTTTTAGAATTATTCATTCTGGCTGCAGATAAGCATTGCATAGACATCTGCGGAATGTTAAACATACATTTCTTTTTTACCTTGAAATAAGACAGCTAGTTTCAGTATAGAAACATGGTGGAGCTCATATATTCTCAGTTTGAGCAGGCAGTCTGGGGACATTAGTGTCTCTGTGTGGTCAATTTAAATTTTCCTTCAAATCTGATATTACAAAACTTTTTTTGAAATAAGATAGTTATGTATATGAGAGGTGTAGTAGGTGTGACTTGATCCAGAGGCTTTTGAAATATATACAGAAATTTACAGTGACCCCAGTGGGCTCTGGAAAGAACTCAGCAGACCATATTTTTAAAGTGTCTTTAAATCTTCGAAGACTCCAGACTTATCTCTGCAGTTCTGAAGTGTAATGCTGGGCTTTTGCAAAGTCCTGCCTAATGTGTGAATAAGGTCAGTGAATAACAAAGGAGTTTGCATGGCTAAGGCAGATTCCAAATTTTCAGTAAAAAGAGAAAGATAATTCTTGAAACAGACTCCCTATGTAACCTTATTATTGTTATAAGAAGCAATAGTTGAAATATAAGGTGCACAGTACAATAAAAGTGATTATTTTCATCTTTTAAGGGGTGTGGAGGGGTAAAAAGCTCTCACTAAATCAAAGCAAATTTGGTCGTAGAAACATTGATGCTTTAACTTAATTTTTCCTGTTTAGTGCAGGTATTCTGTGTGAGATTCACTTTAGTTGTCTAAGATTTGGCATCTGGTCAAGCTATTTAATTTATTTTCTCTTTGTCATTCAAAAAAGTGAGGTATCTAGCTGTTAACTTATCCCCACCCTATTTTAGACACCTACACAGGACTCCTCCTCTGTGTTTAACTTCTACTGACTCTGCAAATCGCTTCGATAGCAAGATTAGATTGAGCAGCTATGCAGGCTAGAAGTAGGTAAAATGAAGAGACACTTTTAATGGCACTCCACCTTTAATATACATAGCTGTAGCAATTTCAGAAGGAGTTCTGTAACATTCAAGTACAAACGGTGTACCTTTGTTGCTAGAGAGGTACCAATATCTCTAGACCTCTTATTTTACCTAACTGGTTGCTTATTAAAAACAAAGGAATAAATAATTAAGTTCTTTGCTTTCCTGTGGAGTTTAGTCTTCATATATTACCTCTAGTCCCACATCAAGACATTCTTTGTGTGGTTGGCAAGCTTATTAGGAAAAGGAATTCCACGGATTCATTAAGAAATTTTAGATAAATTTGTCAGGAAAAAAAGTAGTGTTCTGCAATTCAAACTTTTTTGTTCACTGATGCAGTAACATGCAAAAGGCCAGAGAAAACAGAGAAAAACACTAGCCAGAACAAGAACTCAGGGAAAAAGTCATTAACAGTGCCAATCATGGGAGTCATTACTCTGATTCTACCTAGCCTGCAGCTTCACAGTGCTATCTGCTAATAGATGCCGGCTGGCCTCTGAAGAACCAGTGCCTGGAAAGTTCCTATTTCAAAGAAAACAGAATCTCTCTAACAAGACTAGATATACCAGCTTTTATCATCAGCACTGCTACTACTGCCTGGCCAAAAGAAAAGGCAAATAATTATGAGCATTTGAAGCTTACCCCACACCTTTCAGTGTTTGTGGTCAATGACTGTGACTTTCAAAGTCTTTTATTTCTAATAGCAGTCATAACTAGACAAAACAAATTTTTTGAACTTTAAGACTGAGTGTACTTCATGATTGTAAAATAAAGTGAAGAAAGATGGCAAATTATTTCATGTATAAGAAAATACATATTATTTGTTGCTATATTTTAGTCCTTATGCCCCACAAAGCTGGAATGTCACAATAATGGAAAAAAATATTGCTAAAATTATTTTAGTGAGAATTTTTAACTAAATATATATTCCATTTCTCCTTCCTAGATTACATTTAAAATATTTTTTAGATCTTTAGCATATCAGTTCAGCATATCAGTGCTGGAGAAAAAGATGTTTAGGTTGGAGGAGAAAAAAATCCTAAAGCAAATTATTGCATCATTTTTCTGCGAGTGATGCTCAGGATACTTGTTGTGGTGTATATTTAGTTTTTGTATTTCTCCCATTTACTTATATTGGTTTGTTCCTATGTGCCCTTGTTCTCCTGAATGGTTTGTCCCAACTTGTTTACCCCAGTTGCTTCCCACCATACCCTATGTCCATGATCCTTGACTCTGCTGAGTCATTCCCCAATCTCCTCCGTGGACCTCTGTCCGTCACTCAACCTCCCATCCTCTTTATCCAGAACCTTCCCTCGAGGATGTTGAGTGATTGGGCAAGGGCCAGGTCCCTCCCTCTGAATGCTGCCCAATTCATTGTACCCATTGTCTGTTTTCCCCGGTTTCTCCACCCCTATGCTTCCCATTGGTTGTGTGGGCGATCCTTTCCCCTGCTACCTCCTCCCTTTAAAAGCTGGTGTTTTCCCCTTGTTGCTGTTCTTTGCGGCAGGTTCCCCCTGAAGTTTAGAGCTTCTCCGAGCTTTCAGAATAAACTTGGATTATAACCCCCGCAGAGAGTCCTCCTCTGTTTCCTCCACTGTCATCTGCAGCTGTCTCCTCCGAAGGCGAACCGCTTTAGCCGCCCTCCGGCACACCCCATGCGCTGGAGAGTGTCCCCCGCCGCTCGCTGCATCCTGAGCTGGCCGGGAGTGGTCCGAGTGACCACAGGGTGGACGTGGCGACAGCTTGGCGCCGAACGTGAGTCGCCAATTGCTGTGGTGCTGGATTTCTTCAGCCCGACTGGCTCCCGACACTGACAGTGAGAGTGGGCTGCCCCCAGATAGCTGTCGAATCCGGGGTGCGGCTGTAGGGCACTGCTGCTCTACGGCACGGGTGGATTGCGTGGGGGATAGGACTGCACCAAGGGTAGACACAAGGAACCAGGAGAGGTTTTTTGTGTGGTTTCCAAAGGAGTTTATTCCCCGGAAGGTCAGGGACAGAAGACATTGAATCAGAGACAGACACGAACTTATAAAGGGGGAGGTCCCATGGGAGGATACAATCTTTAACCAATTGGGAGAAACTGGGGGTGGAACATGAGGCGGGAAATACAATGTTTAAGCCAATAGGGGATTACAGGGGAGGAAAACAACTTAAACAAACCAATGGGGTTTCAAAGGATACAAAATTGATAGGGAAGTTTTTAGAGAAAGGGGCAGACTTGGGGAGGGATTGACAATCAATAGGAGGAGGAACAGGGAACAAGAGGGCAGGTCTTTGGGGACATGGACAACTACAGCAAAACCAGCAACACAGGGCGAAAAGGAACAATCCATTAGTACTAAAATATGTTATAATGATACAAAATAGGGAGGGTTACAAAACTGACTTGAATTGCAGTCAAAAATACAGACTGCAACATCTCCCCCTTGGCGACCAACAGTGACAGATACTCATTACTATGAGGCGTTTTTTTGGTTTGTTTTTTGTTTGGCTGGCTTGTTCATTTGTTTGGGACTATTTTCCTTACAAAGTTTACTAGAAATTCCTAAAGGCCATTTCACTAATCAGTCAAAAATAAAACAAGCCTGCAGTTCACATATGGCAACTCTGTCTTCATTCTGACATGTATTTTGCCATATTTTGCTTTATTTTCTTATATTTTAAATCTCTTTCACAGCCTTGCTGGCTAATATTTTTCTCTTTGCAGATGCAGAGAAATATTTTCTGTTGCACTTGACTTCTCCAGTCTCCAGGTCCCTCTCAATTTCATCATGTGTAGGGGTGATGCCAACTCTTCTTTCCAGGCTTCTCTTTATAAAGAGAGGCAAAAGACAGCGCTGAAACACTGCCCAGAGAATCTTTCTGACAGAGATAAGCACCAGCCACTGCATTTCTCCACGTTTTTTTTTTTTTTTCCAAAGGTTACCTCTGTTGGAGAGCTCAAAGTCTGACTAGAAAATATCAAAAGGAGTAATGATTCTGTCAGAGTCTGTCTGGTGTAAGAAGGTAGTGCAAACAAAGGGCTCACTTATGCATATTTTATCTAACACAGTGGTAATACCCTTTCTGACCTAATCAAATCCAGAACTCACACTAAATCACTCTTTAAAGAATGTGATTTGAGGAGAAATTTTGAGATAGTTTATTAGGCTATTTTATAATCTGTACAAAACATGTGCATGTTCATTATTTTAGGAAGAAAAAGAAAAAAACATGAGAAAATATGCTGCAATTACTTGCAATTGGCAATTTAGATGTCACTAATCTACTATGAATTCATTTGGCTG
Source organism: Peucedramus taeniatus (assembly GCA_013400575.1). NCBI lineage: Eukaryota > Metazoa > Chordata > Aves > Passeriformes > Fringillidae > Peucedramus > Peucedramus taeniatus. The sequence goes on along the minus strand of WBNO01019076.1, from coordinate 12,686 downwards.
TAGTGAAAGATCTTGACATTTTCATATATAAAACCAGCACTTTGGCAGGTGAATTTAATAAATCACTTTTCAGCTGCCTCCTTTCCTAAAACACTTAGTGGTAGGATATTAGGGCAGCATTCCTTCAAGTCACAATAAAGGGATGATGTTGTCAGTGAGTGTAAGTTTGCACTCCCTTTTGACAGATGAGAAACAAATTGATTGAATTTTCAGCCATGTCTGAAGATATAGCTTCAATTTATTCTTGCTTCTATAATTTGCTATTCTGGATATTTTTTCCTTTCACAAGTTTATTCTGATTTTGTTTAGTAATTTCTTTTTTTCACCAATGAAATCGCTAACGATATTAGATGTTGTAGAAGCAGATTTACGTCTGTTCAGCACACTCCAGATTCACACACTTTGTCCTATTTCTATCAAAGTGTGGTTATGCATATGAGAGGCTAATCTGTCCGTGTTTCTTTTCATGATAGCCTCCAGGAAACTTCCTTTACTGGAATGAAAACATTTCAAACAGTGAGAAATTGGAAGCTTGTGACCCATATGGCATTCCTATTGAGTCAAAAGCCCAAATACTCTTACCAGCTGATGTGACAAGACTGTAGCAAAATATTCACAGTCAGAAAGAACATGAACTCTTTCCATGTTGCTGTTGCTTTGTGCTGAGAATCTTCCTAAATAAAGTGTTCCAAGATGCTGAAAGGAGTGATTTGATTCTGATAACTGCAGGCATGCGCATTCTTTTTTTCCTGCTGCTATAAAGAAAATCCTTTCTTTATTTTTCTGTTTATTTGTTAGAGTGATATTTTCTACACTTTCAAGTTTTGTCTTACTGTCTCCCCAGAAATGATACAGTAAAAGAAATGGTAAACAACAAGTATAGTTCTCTGAGGTATGTTTTAGGGCTTACAGTTGTGAATATACATGTAGACATGCTGCCACTGGTATGTCCAGGAGTTGCCAGAACAAGGTCCCTACCATTACAATTAATTTGTTCAAATATAGCTACTTTGGCTTATGCAGTGTAAATCTAGTATATAGCTCAGCATTTATCTGTTTTGGCAATTTCTTAAACAATTTGATGGCTTATGTCCCTGTCTATCAGGAAAACCATTTTCACAAAATATATCAATCCCCACTACTGTTTAAGAAAGTTGTCAGATTTTCCTATGAACTCTATGCACTCCAGATTTTTCAGCAGGTGTGGTTAGATGTGAATGTAGTTGTACTCTGTGATGGCATAAAATGCAGTCATTTTTCTGTTGCAACGCTTAAAATTGTTGATTCCATAGCAGCTGGGGAAAAGGTCATAACAAAAACTTCAGGGATGCAAATTTACTCTAAAACCAACTTGAATCAGTAGAATCACTGAAACTCATGTAGTTATTTTCCCTTGGGATTTCTCGATGCATGTTCCAATAGTGATGATACTCAGTTAATTACCTAATTTAATAAAAAAGAGTGCCACAAAGCTATAAGCAGAACAACTATTCACTGTCATTGCCAAATAGGAGCCATGGAATGTCTTGGCACCCACACAAGTTACTCTTACTGATAGTTGTGGCCAGCTCCATACAATTCATTTAATATAGTGTTCCAGGAAACCACTGAAGTTTCATTGACTCAAGAACTTGCCCTGTTAAATTTCAATGGAATGGGATAAGAATATCCTTAGGTAGTCTACAGTAGCTAATTTGTGGAATATTTTAATATGGAAGTAATGTCAGTTAGGAATCAAATAACATGGCTTTCACCTCCCTCTGTTTTCTTCTCAAATTTTTTCCTGATGTTTTTCTATCATGACCTTCTCAATAGGTATAAATATGGAATAATAATTTCATGACCCAGTTTTCACTGAAATCTCCATCATGGGAGAATAAATTCCTTCTGCTTCGTTAATGGATATTTTTACAGGCATTAAAAGGGAGTTTTGATGTCCAGGTTAGAAGAGAAAATGCATGGAAAGCACAAAAAGTTTGATTCTCCTAATTCAGTGTTTATAGTATATAAATCCCAAGACAGAGACAGTTACTTCTTGAGGGATAAGTGAACTGAAATAATTTAGGAACCTCACTTTTGTATGATACCAGAAAGGATGTTTTTTTTTTGATTGGAAGGTGATTCAATAGGTATTAATAAAATCTGCCCATGGCAAGCCAAGATTGATTGATTGATTGATTGATCTTAATGAGAACCTGTCTGTCACAACGGAGGGAGACCCAGGGGCTCAGTATGAGTCATCAGCAAGGTTCCAGTTTATTGATAGAATGCAAGCTCCTAATATACTATGCCTTAATGAGTTACTGCATTTTCTGTAATACAATATTGTGATTGGTACATATCTTACAATATCAATCCCTCCACAGCTCAGCACCTGTGATGAGCTAATCCCCTTTTCTCATGGCACAGGCATCTTGTTGCTTCTTCCCTTATCGACCAAGGACGTGGGGTCCCTGTGGTTTCAGCATAGAGCCCCAATTCAACTCCTACACGAGATAAGTGCGGTGTTAGCAGGATCTTACTCTGTTAGCTGTAAGGGTACTACATGCCTTTGTCACATAACCAATTCCCCACACCTGTCTATTTCAAGTTGGTTTTCTCCATTAGGAAATATTTGGTATTTGTTACTGCAGGTTTGTTTTATCTCATTTTTTATACTCGAAGAAAAAATTTGGTTATTTCATATTCATGCATGAATGGAAATTCAAGGTTATGTAAGAGGATGGAAGCACTCTCAAAGATGCAGACTTTCTTTCTGGGTTGTGCTATATGTTTGCAGAATATGCTGGATTTGGAATTGAGAAAGTCAGAATGCTTAAGTGATAATGTGGATTATCACTTAGGCATTTTCTCTTTGCTTTGTGAATTTCTAAAAAAATGAGCAAAGAAATCAAAGAGATTGCAGAAATTCAGAAACATGCTTAAGAGGGAGGCTTTTCTTAAACTTGTGTGAAGCAGATGCAGTAGTTATGCTGTCTTTCATTGTAAACATGAACTTTATGTACAAGAATGCTCAAGCGTAGTGGCAACAATGTATGTCCTGAAATGACATACAGAAGAAGTCAGAAAGGTGAACATGTGAAATGGAATCAGGTAAACTATTGCCTTGACAGGCTAAAAGAATATTGCAAGAGTACTTTAAAATGGAAAGGGGACCTGCTCTTAATTCTCTTTCCTGTGTGGGAAAGGAGAAATGGAAGCAAGAAGATATTACTTTCCATATGGTTCCTAAGAGGGGTGAATGATAGTGTATATTGGACACAAAACAATACCTGTTTTACATTGAGATTATGGTGATTTCTTGGATGCTCAGAAAATGTATAAAAAATAAAGAAGCATAACATAAGCCTTTTCTCCAATTTAGGACACATCTATACATTTCTAAAGCTCTGAATGCTGCTCATAAGTTCTTAAGAACACAAACTATCATTGGTTTGAGAGTGAAAATATTATGAATTCTTAGCAACTTGGAACATAAATGTGTGGCTTGGTTTTGGTTTTGGTTTTGGTTTTTGTTTTGGTTTTGGTTTGGTTTGGTTTTCTTTGTCTGTGGGTTTGTTTTTTGTTTGTGAGGGTTTTTTTGCTGGTTTTTGGGTTTTGCTTGTGGTTTGGGGCTTTCGTTTCTGGGGCTTTTGCTGGGGTATCAGTTGTTGGTTTCTCTGGGTCTGGATTGAAGGCACTTGAGACAGTAGCTCATGTTTAGACTCAGGTGTTTATTACTCCTTGTCAGTAAAACAGTCTCACTACTGTGAGTTCGGCAGCTTTTCATTAGAAGGCACAAAATGTCTAACAATCTGTGGTTACAAAGTCTTTTAAGACTAAACTATCCAATTAAGAACTGACACCTAAATTATTTTCCCTTTTAACCCAATAACTGATCCCGAAGAGCCCACAATGCGGACTTTTCTGTCCAATTACAAAATGACACCCATGAAGAAGAAGGAAGAAGGAAGAAGCATGAAGAAGAAATCCAGGATGACACCCTGTGCCCTCCATCTTGCTTCCATCCACAACATACTAAAAATCCCAAAACCTAAATTTCTCACCAAGTGATACACCTACACTACTCTCTATAATCTATTTCACACTTTTGTGGATTCCAGTCCATCTTGAAGTCTAGGAAAATTTCTCCATGAATGAGGGTTAAAGTCAGTGCTCCCTTGGGGGTCAGGGCACCCCAGAGCAGACAGATAAATATTCCTGGTGCTCTGGGTTTCCACAGTTTTTGTTTTTGTTTTTCCCCAGAATTCTGAATTGCTAGAATTCTATCTGGCTTATAAAACCACTGTTTCCAAAAGTCCTTGCAAGGAAAGATGTATCACAGTCTGTCCCTCAGAGACCAAATACATTTTTTTTACTGAAAGCCTGAGAAGTCTTCTGGGCATCTTTGGAGATGTAATAAAGAAACAAGCAGGACATATTCTACTACTAAGTACAATCTTGTCTATATATTTGTTGGTAGCTCTAATACCTTGGAAAAACCTGTGATGTGAAACAGATCATATTTAAGACTGTAATGCGCAAGATCAAGTACCTGTGAACAAATAGGTTCAAAAAACAAAAAAAATATAGGTTAAAAAAAAAAATAGGTTAAAAAAAAGTAACCTACCCCTAGACCAAAAGAACTGGAAACCAATAATACGTATCCATGAATACATCAATAGAATATGTTAGAGAAGGATAACTAATATTATGTTGTCACTATAAAGTTGCCATGAAAAAGGGAGATGTAATGTGAGGAGCTACCAGGCAAGTATTGGTGAAATCATCAATGGTTTTTCAGAAATGACTGATAAGACCTCACCTGAACTCCTTTTTATGTGACAGGGAGTAAATGTTTAAAAACTGAGAAAGTCAACCCTCAGAAAGTGTGCAAAATGAATTTCAGAAGACCATTTCAAAGTGCTATCACAAAGGGGATTGAAAACTCATATGATGAAGCAATAGGAAAATAAGCCTAAATGTAATTGTTCTCTACTAACTGGGAAAAATGGTTGGAGATAGAGTTCAACACTATAGAACAATACTGCTGTAAAAAATATAAGCTTGAAATAAATTAATTTAGTGTTTAAATAAACTTATGAGTATTAATCTTCAGAGGCTTTTAGAAGTTGGACAAGTTTTTAAATAAAACTTGTTTATTGTATCATGCAAATAGAAGGGATAGAATCTGATGATCTGCAATTACAGTTCATCCAACATCAAAATATAATGGCACACATAGTTTACGAAATGTTCATACTGGTAAAATTTTATAAGCATACATTCTAGTCTAAATAAGACACGTTCAAATTAAGTTCTGGTAAGAGTTCTCTTCAAATTTATTTCTGTTTCAGTTGTAATTCCAGCCTTTTACCTGGAACTTCCTATGCTGCCTCTGTGATGTTCCTTCAGAGCTCATACAGCTCTTCCTGTATCACTCAGAATGTGTGTGCTTGTGTGGGCAGGTCTGACACCTGCACAGGTAATAAAGCTTGCCCAGAGGTTTAGCCAGCTTTTAAAATGTTCAGTAAAGTCCTGGTAAAGAGTCAGTCCCCAGTTCTTCTGCTCTATTCAAGTTAATTTTTAAATCAATAAACAGGGATATAAAAATTCTTCTCAAAGGGGGTAGATGTTATCTCATGCCCTTTTGTTTTTAATGTCAATGAAGTAGGAAAACAAGAAAGTAGCTTGTTTAACATCACACAGCAGGTTCATAGGAAAGTTGTGAATAGTTACCAGGAATATGAGTCTGGCTTTCAAGTCTTCAGACTGCATGGTCTTTAACAGTTTGAGTTCATACATTATTTATACTCACTCACAAAATGACAATATTCTGCAATACTGAAGAATTTAATTAGACAACTTCCTGCATTTTGCAAACATCAATTAGAAGCAAGCATTTTGCCAAGAGCTGGGAGATGTTTTTCTTGCCTGAAATCCTACATCAAGATTTTCTTATAGAGTTATTCTGGTGTGCAAAAGGACAGACTAGGCTACAAAATGTCCCTTAAAACTCAAATTTGCAGCATTTAAATTACAGCATGCTGATGCTTCTTTTTGTTAGTGGTAAAAAAATTTGCAGCTTAATGTTTCAGTAATATCAAAGAATAATGATACAAATAATGTAAATAATATAAGATCATCAACCAACCTTGTGAGACAATAAAAATTATATCAATGAAATAAGAAGGAATTGAGGTATA
>WBNO01019075.1:160-25819 GCA_013400575.1 Peucedramus taeniatus | reverse complement strand
CCGCTCCCGTCCCGTTATCCCGCTCTAGCTCCGTTATTCCGCTCCCGTCCCGTTATCCCGCTCCCCCCTCGCTATCCCTCTCCCGTCCCGTTATCCCGCTCCCATCCCGTTATCCCGCCCCGTTATCCCGCTCCCGTCCCATTATCCCTCTCCCGCCCCGTTGTCCCGATCCAGCATTCGGGCTGGTCCCGTTCTCACGGCCCGTGGCCCACAGCCAGGGCTGGGGCTGCGCGGCCGAGCACCCTTCAGCTCGAGGACTGCGGGTCAGTGTCCTTGCTGTGCACAGTGACAGTCCCTGAACTGTTTCCTCATCGCATCCTGCTGTCCTGCTTTCTCTTGCCTCGCTTGGCTTTTGTCCGACCACTGACAAACAGGGTCGGGCAGCTCCGTGTCGTGCTGCTGTGCCATGGCCATAGCCCCGCGTGGACATGGGGACATCATTTCTGGATGGTGGCAGCCGTTTTTGATGTCCATACTGATGTTATTATGAGGTGGTGCTTAATCATCCAAGAAGATGTTTTAAATATCTGTCTCAGCACTTTTGCATAACCCCACCCTCTAAAGCAGAGTCCATTTACTTTGGGTCCAAATGGATGCATCCATACAGGGTAGAAAAATGTATTAAGGGTGTTGGAGCCAGATTTAAGATTTGGCAAGTTCTGCTCTAATGAAAGGGAGAAGATGAGCCATAGGTGACTCTGGAGATGTCTGCCCAAGGTTTGAGAGCTGGACACATCCCAGGCAGAGGAAAGGGCAGGAGAAGGCAGTAGTGCTGGCTGAGGCAGCATGGAAACAGCAGTTTGCCCTGTGGGTTATCCACTTTACATATGTGGTATACATTGCATGGAGAGATGCACCCATAGGAGCTGTGACACAAACATATTGTGTCATAGAGACATGAATATGGATTAAAGTGTATACCAGAAGAAATTTCATTCTAGTTTTGCAAGTTTTTAATTTCATTTGCAGCTGTTTGTACCTATCCCACTATAATACAAAGATAGGAACTATTTTTCAAAGATATTGTGTGTTTTTTGGAGCTCACCCTTCTTTCTACATGAAACACAGAATGTTGCCTTTCTGCCTTTGTAGGTATCTTGAATTTGCTCAGTATTTTAGACCCACCTGCATGAATGTTAAGAATCACTTTTGTGTTTTCTTAATGCATGCAATTTAGTCTTTCTATTGATTTTAGGTGAATATCTACCAAAAATCATGAGTAACAACCAATTTCCCTCTAAAAACAGGGCACATTGTAAGTGTTATCAACTGCAGTTAGGGAAAAAAGAGAGAACTTCTTTTCTCCTATGAAAGGTTTGTTTAATGGGGTTTTGGTTTTAGAAAGTATCATAAATATATCACATAATCCTGAATATATATTAAACTATAGTTTTCCATAAAACATTCCTCAATCTCAAATGTCACTTTAAATCCTAGCTGAATATATATTTGAAACAGTAGATTCAAGTATTCACAGAAGTTTTTGATTATGGTATTTAGAAAATAGATACTATGGATTTACTATTACATTAAACTTAAAAAGTTTACAGATACATTAGAAATTTAAGACTTAAATGATGCCAGGTTCCCAAATTTATCTCAAGACAAAGATCCTCCACATCTTTCAATTATATTTGTATTTATCTTAGCATTGAAGTCTTGAAGTCTCACCTAAAATCTCCGTACAGGCAACTATTAATAGAACATGAAGCTATGTTACTTCTAAATTATCATATGTCCTTTTATAAAGCATGGGGTTTATTTTCTTCTAGTGCAAATGTTAAAGTAAACAGATATATGCATAAACAATACTTTTTCTTTCTTTAATTTTCAAATACATAAAAATGTAGAAATAACACTGATTTTGTAGAATCAGAGTGGTTTGTGTTGGAAGGGATCATCTGTTTCCAACTCCCCTGCCTTGAGCAGGGACTCCACCTACTAAACCAGGCTGCTCAAAGATCCATCCAGCCTGGCCCTCTCATTTTGCATTGTGTGTTAGTTGAAGAGGTGATACTGGGGTGATTTTTTATTTCTCCATTTTTGTCTCTTTTTTGTCTGGCAAAAACTTCATCTTTTTCTTTCTGTCTTCTTCAGGAGGCTTTTGAAGACAGTATTGGAGAGAAATGAACCAGAATGAAATAGTATAGTGCTAGGCAAGCAAGCAAGCCTTTGTATGTCAAGCATGGTAGTTCTGTGTCCTGCTGTGATAATACTCCTGAATACTCTTGTCCACAGAGCACTGTGTTCATGGGTCAACAGTTTCTGTTGATTAGTAATCACTGGGCCACAATATATTAATTTTTTTGACGCACAATGTTCTTGAAGCTCCCTTTTAAACCTAATTTCTATGAACTATGTATTTTCACCAGATGTTAACACATAGGGGATCCAGTTAAGTAAAATACCTTATTCTTTTAATCAGGTGTAGTAGAAGCACCAGAGGAATCGTCATGAATATCAATTCAGATTTTCAGGCGCATTGATTATATTACCTCCTTTTCATTTTTTTTACCTACAATCACAGGAAGGATTTTTCTCCCAATACCAAATGGGATTCACAGAACAATGTGGTTATTATTTGCTAATTGAAACTAAAGAAAGTAAAAGTATTAGTTTTCTTTAAGTTATGGCAAAAAGTCATTCCAATAACATAAGCCATCACAAAAGCTAACACAGAACGAACATGCTGCAAGTAAGAGAGTTATAGCTAGATGTGAATATATTTGTATATAGCACGTAAGACTCATGTAGATGTAGAACATTGTGATTTTGAGACACTTTTTAACCTTTGTAACACAGTTTGGGTTTTACCCAAAACCCTATTCTACAGCACATAGAACATAAACAATAACTTTCAGAGCTGCATATGAAATGTAAGAAAACTTGTAATAATAAAGGCACCAGGAGGCAGCTGGTTTGTTACCAAGTGAGCTGTTTTAAATGCATGAACTCTGAAATGATGGACATATTGACAAAGCTGTTCCTCAATTTTGCACTAGAGGCCTACACAAGTAAAGATAGCACAGATGCAATGTGACTTTACAGGTTCAGTGCGTATATTGGGAGCAAATATTCCCTGTGCTTTCAAAGCTTTGAAAGTATAGGCCATGCTGTAATACTAGCAAGTAAGTAAGATTCAGAAGTAGAAGAAATCTGAATTAATATGGAGAATAATAAGGCAAAGACAATTAACTAATAATCATAGTTCCTTTCTTGTAATTCTTAGATCAACACACTACTTTCATTTTTTTATTTAAGAAAATAGAGGTTCTTACTAGGTACATAATTCTAACCCTTATGAAAGATCAGTATCACTTGACAATGTTTTTTGCCATGTTCTCTTCCATAAGGTCGAATAGCTTTCTTTTTTTCTTCTGACCTTTTAGAAAACAGTGTTTCTTTTACTCCAGCATGCCATTTGGCTTATCCTGAGATTGGACTTTGGATGCAGAGAACAGAAAAAAAGGGAGTCATGAGTATTTCACAAAGCAATAAAGGTCATTCACCCTTGCTCAGTCTGTCATGTTTTCAAATCTGGCTTTTGATTGTAAAATTGTAAGTGTTGAGGTATGCCTTCTTTAGATATTTCTTTTTAAAAAAAAAAAAGTATGAGATCTTTTGACTAGGTAAACAGGAAACGTAGAAAGCAAGAAAATGGTGATTAGAGACCTCAGGAATGTTTCTTTCCAGTTTTAAATGTAATTTGATTATTTCATCAAGAAGCCAAGCATAAATTAACAAAATACAGTTCTGAAATTAGGCTAGAAATTGATCGTGGATTTGGCACTAAGACAAGATCTGTCTCAAGCACAGATCTCCAATACAGAGCCATTGAAAAAAATATGTAGGGAGTTCTTGTCACGCTAAAAGATAAAGTACATTGAATCTTGTCATGAGGTAAACCATGTTGTATTTGCAACAGATGAAGATTCTTCACTGCTGTATAGACACTTGGGTTTGTGACTTTGGCAGATTCTGCAAATCCTTAAAATCCCAGCAGACCAGACTCACACGTCAGGCCACATGACAGCACACTGCTGATGCCACAGTGGGGAATGAGAAAGCAGTTGGTAAAAGAGCAAGTCTGATGCTCATCACATGAGACCTGACAGGCCTGCATTACAATGAAAGACAAGCAAACAATTCTGTCAGGGATGGGGTTTTTTTACTTCTTCTGATTCTCAGAACAGAAGATACTGTTGGTGTATTCACTATAAAACTTTGCAATCACTAGACCTGTAACATAGAACTGAAATGCAGCTTTTCATCTTGGGGATAAAGAACCAGGATAAATCACCACAGTTTTGCTGTTGATGAAAAAGAGCATTGGGATAATCTGGTTTTGCACTCTTGTTGCCATGGCTACTGGGTCACAGCATCACACACACCATCACATTTCATGCATCCTCATAGTCTACATGCAATGGTTTCAGTGCTGTGTAGAAGAGGGAGAACTTGTGATTTTCACTTTCTATTGCACAGCACCATGGTCTTGTCTGCAGTAAGGTCACTCAGGTCTGTGGAGATCAAACAGGCTTTTCACACTCCTCCCTTTGAAGGCATCTCCCTATGCTCTGGGTCCCTGGGCTGAAGCACAGAAACATCTAACTCTTGACTCACCTCACCCTACTGTGAGCACTCACACCACTATGCATCTGCCAGCCCAGTGACTTGTCCAGGCAAGGGAGAAAATGCCACCTGGAGCTGAAGGCAGCAGTCACATGTCTTCACTCACAGATTTTGGTACCAAGTCTAACTTCAAAAATCTTAAAAATATCTTGTCAGCTGTTTCATGAAAAAGAGGCTTAACACTTAGAGTCTGCAAACCATTCAAGAAGAGTTCAAAGTGATGTCTATTCATCCTGATGGGCAGATCATGGTTAAAGATTATAGAAATCATGGAACTAAAGTCCATGCTTGGAATTGTGCATATACCTGTAGAGATATTTTCTAGCAGTGCGTGCATAGTCAAATTTTTACCATGCATTTAAATTATATGCCAAATGTATTGCTTATGTAATGCTTTTGCAACATGACTTCTATTCATGTTGAAGTGTCATCAACATAAACTTTCTGTATGTCAGAAGAATGATTCTTGTATTGTGCATGCATTTCTATAGCATTATTCACAAAATTTGATCTAGACGAGGAAGCTCTGATAGTAGAAAAGAGCATACATCAATTTGTATAAAGCAGAGAAATTCTTAAACATGGGCAGGTTTTGTCAGGTCTGTGATATTCCACATCACCAATCTGAATGGTCACTGGATGGCATTGATGGCTCAGTGCTGACAACAGCTCAGATCAATTAGATGACCTAGAGAGAGAGGTTCAGGGACTACTGCTCTGGTAGCAATTTTCACACAGTTTGTCCTGTCAAATAATTTCTGCACTGCAAAAAGGGTTGTTAAAACAGAATAGTAGCAAATGCTCTGTAATGAATTAATATGTTTAAGGTTTTGCAGAATGGTCAAGGGAATTAGCAACCATAAACAGTAGGGTTTAGGCTCTCAAACCAAGCCATCTGACTTTTTTTTTTTTGTACTCTTGATGAGAGGTTGATTGGTTAAAGAAAGAATCTGACCAGTTTTATCAGATATACACACAGTCAGTGAGATATCTGTATGCTGTATTCATTCATTTTGCATCTGACTTGTCTGTCTTCCCTCAGTATGATGTTAGCATAAAGCTCCCAGTAATTAATGGAAATTACAGAAATAGCTACAGTTCATTAATTTTTCTACCATTCCCTAGATTTTATTTTGAAAGTTTCTGCTATAGTAACTAAAGACTTAAGTTTAAAAAAAAAGGTGAAAAGAAGAATCAGATGAAGAAAAAACACATATAGTCAGCTTGTATATTTTCAGCCAGAAATATAAAAAACAATGAGGAACTAAATATATTCACATCTAGCTCTAATACAATTTAATTCTTCTTGCTTTTTCTCCTCTGATAAGCATTTCAAGACAGAGTCACAGTTGCTGCTAATGATATCATGGTGATTTTATCAAGTACTTTCCATGAATACTCTGCAGCTGTGTTAGAAGAGGCTGTTGTGGCAGGAAACAACCTAATAGATATTTTTGGGTCCCTTAGCTATGCATGACTCAGGAAGAAAAAGAATTATTGCTTGATTTTCTATTCTGCATAGGTACTTAAAACACCAATCATCAGACCTACTCAGACATCAGTCCTATTTCATCAGGGATATTAAGAATAAGCCTTTGGAGATCAAATGTGATGATGTAATTCTGTGAGGTGCTGGTCCCCTGTAGATCTCATTAGTTTTCAGTTAGAGGCATCCACCTTCTCTCAGATCTAATAACTTAGGCTGAAAATCAAAACCAAGGAAGGAGCTCAAACTCGGCCTTGAATGTCAGATCAACTTCATGATCATTTGGAGTCTTTAAAAGCAGGTAGTAATTTGTTTACCAGAGTAGAGATGTTGAGTGGTTGGCAGATTCCATACATGATTAATGACATATTGCCTGTCTGCATTTTGCTCCTTATTTCCAAGTTAAATGTTTCCACAGTTCTCTGTCTTGTTATACATGTAGTACATTATCATGGTAGGAAGCTGGCAATAGCCTCTAGCATTAGGTCACAATTATTTCCACTAAAGGGGAGCATTTTCATTGTTTTAGGGAAATCACCACATCCCATCTCAAATGTCTGCAAATTTCTCTATATCTATTTGGTACATTCATATTTTGGATGTCTATTTCCTTCTCCTGCTTTTACTTAGAGCAAAATTTTACACAACTCACCAAAATGAAAACAACTGAGTACAGCCATAAGGGAAAGTTCAGTCATAGTATTTTGGTTTAGCTCATCGTGCCTGGCACTCCTATGGGCATGCTCCTTTGGTATGCAGAGCTGTGGGTGCAGAGGAATTAATCAGGAAGAGAATTAATCAGTCTGTTTGCATAGTCTGTCCCAAGAGCTCTGGAACTTGCAAATTCTGAAGAAAATGAGAGCATAAAGGCAGGTAGATGAAGATAGGATGTGTTAGATTGATGCTTGCAAATGAACCCAGTTCTGTCATCATGACTTCTGCATAAGGAACTGAACAAAGTTCTGGCAGCTGGCCATAGAGGGCACAGTTGAATATTCACTCAGAAACCATTGTGTCATTTAAAGACATTGCACAGATCAGGCAAGTTTCCATCCAGAGTCGATGATGGGTCACAAGTAAATTCATTAGCTGTTCCTCTGCAGCAGCATTTTCATAACAGACAATCCTCAGGGAAGGATCCCTTATCCTTCCACAATGCAAAGAAACTCTCACTACAGTCAGCTTCCATGTTTCTCATTTTTAAGCTGCCTAATTGAAATCTAATCTGCATACATTCTCACAAGTGCAATCAAAATGCCAAGCTGCTTGTTATGGAAATGTAAGTGTGGTCAGAAATGTGCCTGAAAGTAGGTTTGGATTCTGTCTTTCCCACTGACTCATTGTTGGCTCAAGAAAGTCCCTTGGTCCCTGTTTCTTTTCTCATAAGATGATATTGTTACCTCATCATAGTTGCTGCTCTGCTCTGATAGGAATGTTAGTAACAAAAACACACAAAAACAAACAAACAAACCACAAAAACACAACAAAGACAACAAACAAACAAACAAACAAACAAAAAAACAAAAGTTGGAAGAAAAAAAATATGACAGAATTAATTAGATTGTATTCTTTGAAAATTTTGCATATTATAATCCATCAAAAGTGAGATACTTACAAATAAGAACAGAAAAATAAATGGGCAATTACTCCTAAAGAAGCATATGTCTATATATGATGAAGAAGAGAAATGACTTGTTCAAATGGAACTCCATTCTCTGAGAAGAAGATGCCCATATTTCTGGTAACCATAACAAAATGCAGAAGAATGACAATTAATACTGTGCTGTCAATAAATTTTATTCTTGCTTTGGATTCCATAGCATTCACTGATGCAACTTTTCAGACAGCATTTTGCCTGTTCAAATAATTGCAAGTAAAAATATTACTTCAAGAAAATTCAATATTCTAGAGAATATTGTATTTTAATAGTTATCAAAATCTAGCTACTTTCTCTGCATAGCAGGAGGAAAACAAAAGTCTCTAGGGCATACACAGTTCAAAAATTACCACTGAGCTATTCTGGTTAACTTCTAACAGGGTCTGATGGTTTGTGTTTACAATTTCTTCTAACTTAAGAACCGATCTTTATGTTCTTGGTTTAGGTACACTCAGAAAGAAGGATTTACTTTAGGCAGAACCTACTTCCTCATATATTAGTGCAGTATATTCTCATCTGGTTAGGAACATGAAACAAGATCATATGGCTCTAGTTTCAAGAATATGAAATGCAGGGTTTGTGCATGATAATCTAATTTGCCACTAGGATTGCCTTGATAATTACTCATCCGTAAATCTTGTAAAGCAAAAACATAAGGAATGTGGTAATGTCAACTTTTTTGTATTCATCCAGTGTACCAGATCATTCCAGTCCTTCCAGACAACTACTTAAATATATGACAAGTTCCATCAACCAACAATAGCAACAAACACTGCTTATGGACATGCAGGCAAAGCATCATATCAAGATCTCTACTGTTCAAATATGTCTTTTTGGAGTCAGAGTGCAGTGTCTTCCTCTTTACATCGGTAAAGAGGAAGGAAAAATGCATTTATGGGACAAATACATGCTTTCATGCACTGGTCTTTTGGCACCATTCCTCTGAGCTCTAATGGCTTGCAAGAAGACAGTGAAAAGACTTCCTCTGAACAGAGCTGGAGAAAGAAGTCATCTGTTAGACCCAGATCGTCTTTATTTTTTACCTTAAGAAATATGACAAAAAAGCCATATATTTTATATTTTATTTTAAAATTCTAGTATCAAAAAACTTGGAGTGTAACTAAGCAAAAAACTAATTTTCTGTGTATTTTTAAACCTTTTGATTTAATTTCTACTGGAAATAATGAGAAGGATGAACCTATTATTCTGCCTGAGACCTACATCCATGTAAATTATGTCATTGTGTCCTGGTTTAGGGCAAATCTGTGAGAAAACCTCCAACGGGGTCTGTCTAGAAAGCAGATTCAAGCGGCCCCTCCCCTGACTGGTTCGGGGAAAAGATTTCCTTGGAGGAAAGTGGGAAGAAACTGTTTATTTAACAGCCAAAACATTCACCAGCACAAAAAATGAACATTAAACAATAAAACCCTATTGTTTTATAATCCGAAGAGATGACAAACTCAGGAAATCCCCCTGGTGGGCTGTAGCTCAGCTCACCCAGTCTCTTATCAGTCCCTCCGGTGCTGGGAATGCCGTGGCCCAGGCCCAGCCTGGTGGGCCACAGGTGTGAGCTGACACTGCTCTTCTGTGTGTTCCTTCCAGAGCAGGTACAAGTACAAGAACAATAGAAACTACAGTCCAGAACTTCGCTGCTTCAGCTAGATAAAAACTAACTCAAGGCAAAGGAGAGCTCTGTCCCACCATCTATCCATGCTGCAGACAGCAGTCTGTGAGAAGGATGTGGGGAGCAAGTGCAGTTTATGATAACAAACTGCACCCTTCTTCTTCCCCCTTCACACTCAGAACCAGTCTTAAAGGTGCAAAACTTATTTCTGGGCTAAACAGACAAATGGGGATACAAACATCATAAAGTCACCCCAGGACACACGGGTACTTAATGATTTCTGCAACATATGCTTCTCATGTGCAAATGAGAATAGTTTCACTGTATGAACAGTAGGTTTTTACAGGGAACAAACATAATGTTGCTTTCTAAAGGCAATGCATCAGGAAGTGAAGATTAGAGCCAATAGGAGCTTCTTTTATACAGAGGGAAAGTAGGTGTATCAGTCAATACACTGCATGTATGTAGCAGCTCTTGAGTCAGCCATTCTAAAAAGCATTCAAGAAGCTAGCTTTCCTGGCTTTAGAGTCAAGATTTATCACAGAGATGGCACCTGCTCCTATTCTTCAGTAGAAAGTTGCTATATAGTCTATTTGATTTGCAGCAACAATATTGGGAAGAATTGCAAGAAACCTCTCTGACCTGCCTCCACAGTTCAGGAAAGTACACTGGTGCAGTGCCCAGACTGAATAACAATGAGACTGAGAAGCTTCAACATCTGAGCAACTGAGGCACTGGAAATTCATGTAAAAGTGGACAATCAGGGCAAACTGACTTTTTGCAGTGACTTCAGACAGAAGTTGATTTTGTTTGCCTTTGCTTATGTGGATGAGAGTTGAGAGAATAATAACGAAAAAAGAAAAGAAACTTTCCTTCCCAGAGACTGGTGAGCACTTTACACATATTTCCAGGAGAGAAGAGCTCTTACGAACTTTTCATGACCGCAGAAATATTCCTTAGAAGAATCTTTAATGCTTTCTGGAACAAAACAATACCAGTTGAAGCTGACAACAAACATAGTTTCTAAGTGCCACATATCATAAGTAAAACCAACTCAGGTTCAAATTCAAGTACTTACACTTGTGTCCCATACTTCATAACACTTTTCCATAAGAGAACAAATCTAGTTACCCAGCATAAGCTTTTCTTTGCTCCTGCAAAGCTACTTAAGACTACTTCAGCTACCTGAAGTAGTCTGCTTTCCCAAACTCCCTGGCTCTGCACTCCAGGGTTTTAACATGCAGTCTATACCAATATTTCAGGCCCTAGGCAGTGTAGGCAATCTTGTTGAGTATCTTCAGCAATAAAAGATACTTAGTACTGGAGCAGAGTTGGCAAAGGAAGAATGAGTGACTACTTTCCCTCAGCAGCTTTGGCCTAAATGGTGAACTCCAGCCATGATCTATCTCTAGGCTTTCTTCATGAATCTTCCAGCTCATCTCACCCTGACAATCACCTTCAGTCATTCCTTGGTAAAAGCTCTAAGTACAGTCAGAATTAAGCTCTAAAGGCGTATTCAATATGGAAGATTTTTCTCTGTGCTAACCAGAGTTGCATATAGACCACATATATTTTGTTTTTAACAGACACAGTAGCGATTTTAATTTGTATTTATATTTCATATCTGACTACTGCAGTTACAAGTTTAAGTGATGGAAGTCGGAGTTGGCAGCTCCATGTTATACAATACTTGTAGCTGTGCTGTATTTATGCTGCAGAATGTTGTATCTGCTCTAAATTCAGAAGTAGAAAAGAGGATTCATAACATTTAACTGTTTATAGTTAATTTTCCTATTTGATAATAATATAGGTGTATTGTATATCTATTACAGTCTCAACTGCTTGAAGACAAGAAGATTAAGCTATAGAGAATATTAAAAATTGTCCCTTGAACACACAAGAAAAAATCATAAAAGAAGTCTGGTTTTAGGTAATAAATTAATGCTTATGCTAGATTAGTAAAATATTGATTACTATTAGCATAAAGCCAGCAATATTTTTCAAAATATATATGTAGGCATCACAAATTTTTTTTTCTAAAATTTTTTATAAAACAAAGACAATTCTATTAACTATGTATCATTTAAACTGACTTCACTTAAAGACAGGACAACTGGGTACACAAAGTCTATGTCTCCTTTCTTCTAGAATTACTTTGACTAAGGTTATAATTATAGATGACTAAGGAAAAGGAGTGCTCATTTTGGGTCAGAGCCAAGCCATTGCACTATGATAAACCACCACACATTAGTGGTATCAGTATATTTTTGTCACATAAAACCTAGTTGTTTTGAGGAAAGAGAGACTGGCGGTTACTTAAGCCTCATGGAGCAACTGCAAGAAAATGTCATTTCTTTAGGATACTTTAAAACACAGTCTTTATCCCTCACATTCCCTTCCTGCCCACTTCTTCCCAGAGCTCTGGTAAAGGCTGATGTCACGTCTGAGCTGGCTAATATCATGATACAACTCTTCCACGTTGCTCACAGACTCCTCTGACTCTTTTTTTGCTACCATCTCTTTCTGCATTTGCTAACAGAACACATTTGTGTATACTTTGAAATGGATGCTGGAAAAGCTGGCAAGTCCCTTCTCAATGACTTTCTCTGAGGAAAGAGTGTCAACAGCACAGACCTCATGTGTAAAAAAAATAATTAAACAAATCATGTGTGCTGCTTCTTTAAATGTTCTCACCCAGCAGGAAATTAAAATAGAGCTTAATATTATTGTTCTTGAACACTATGACATATTTTTCTTTATATTCATTACCTTAATTCTCAGCAAATTAGCAAGCCAGGTCATCGATATATCCACCTATCATTCACCCCCTGCAAACAGAATTGACTTCTCGTATTTAATTATGTCCAGCAAATATATTTCTCTGTTGCATGCCTCAGATGGCTGAAACTCAACCTCTAATGCTGTATCTCCTTTAGCAGATTCTCTCATAACTGCCAAAAAGGAAATTAGTTGGAGCAGTGAACAAGAAAATATTAAGCAGGTAAGTAAGGTCTTGGCTTACGCTAACAAATATAATTTATGGCACTACAAAATGTTCTCTGCTGAAGATTTTTTGTCCAGAAGCTGAGATAACTGGAGGAAAAAATCCATGAGTATTTTAATCTTATTATCCTTCAATGATGACTTTCTCCAATGTCTCCTTTCTAGGATCCTGAATTTCATGTTCAAATGTTGTACAACATTAATTTTCAGACCCCAGTTCGGCAATTTGCTTTGTTTACACTTTTTCACCCCAGGTATCTTGCCTGTAAAAGCTGAGTGAATGCTTAGTTTATATAGGCCACACTATATTGGCTTGGCTATCTAGTGGTGGAACAGTGGAACAGGTTGCCCAGAGAGATGCTGGATGTCTTCTAGAATCACAGATTAAGAGAATATGCTGAGTTGGAAGCGACCCACAAGGATCATTGATTCCAAGTCCAAGCCCTGCACAAGACATCCCAAGAGTCACACAATGTGCCTGAGAGCATTGTCCAAATGCTTCTTGAACTCTTGTCAGGCTGCTGCTGTGACCACTGTCCTGGGAGCCAGGGCCTGTTCCAGTGCCCAGCCACCCTCTGGGTGAAGAACCTTTTCCTGACATCCAACCTAAAACTCCCCTGACACAACCTCAGGCCATTCCCTCAGGTCCTGGCGCTGTCTCACTGGTCACCACAGAGAAAAGATTAGTGTCTGCCTGTCCTTTGGGTATTTTCCAATAGCTTAATTCTTTCTCATACTGTGGTACCCAAAACTCCCCCAGCAATCCAGGTGAGGCCGTCCCAATGCAGAGCAGAGCAGGACACTGTAAGAGACAGTATTGAAAGCTTTACTGAAATGCAGAAAGTTCACATCAACTGGCTTCCCTTGATCGACTAGGTGGACTGCCTTGTCAGAGAAGAAATTAAGATTTGAGGAGCTTTTCCTGGATGATTTTTCCCATTATTTTACAGAGCACTGAACTGAGACTGACAGAACTGTATTTCTCAGGGTCCTCTTTCTTGTCCTTCTTGAAAACTGGGACAAGCTCACGTTGCAGGCTTCCAGTCAGCTGGGACCTCTCTGGATTCCCAAAACCATGCAAAAATCATCAAGAGAGGTTTAGCAATAACATCAGCTAGGTCTTCAAGGATTCATGGATTAATCCCATCAGACCCCACAAATTTGTAAGGATCCAGCCAGAGCAGCAGATCTTGCAAAATTTCATGGTCAGCTGATCATTCTCACAGTCATGGTCCTCCAGCTCAGGGCATTGAGACTGTGTTGCTCCTTCATCCCTGTTGAGGAAAGAGGCAAAGAATGTGTCAAACACCTCTGCCTCATCCATGCCCGTGTTTGTGAAGTGACCATCCTCATCCTGTAATGATTTTTACGCTGCCTTTTGCCATTCAACTCCAGCTGAGCTCTGGCTGCATGAATTTTCTCTCTACAGTGGTGAGCATCTCTGTATTATTCCCATGTCACCTGACCTTGCTTTCACTGTGCAGAAACCTTCCTTTATTGCCTTATTTGCAGGAGAATGTCTCTGCTCAGCCAAGGTGGCCTTCTGCATCCCCTGCTTGACTTCTGGCATTTGGGAATTTCCTGCTCCTGTGCACTGAGATGATGTTTAAAAAGTGATCAGTGTTGACAGATCCCTGCACCTGCAGAAACTTCTTCCCAGGAGGACTTTACTTATTAATTCTGAGTAGCCTGAAGTCTGCTTTCCTCATGTCCAGAGTTGAGGTTTTGCTAGCACTTTTCCTCATGTCAACAGAGATTTTGATCTCTTTGCGGTTGCTGTGGACAAGATGACCCCTATCTCCACTTTGTTCACAAATCCACCCTGCTGACAAGCAGTAGATCAAGGACAGCATCTTTCTGAGTCAACTCCCATAGGACTAGTTTAATAAATAAATTTATCATCCAGTTTCTTTGGAACCTTTTGGGTCAGTTTGTACCAGCTGTGTAACACTCCTAGTTGATTTCTGGCAAGTTGAATTCCCCCAGATTGATACAAAAGGATAAGGGCTTTTAACATGGAAGCATGTCTTATTTCCTCAAAGAATAATTCATCAGTGCCATTGTCCTGGCCAGGAGGTCTATAGTAGACTCCCCCGATAACATCCAGATTATTTGTTTGCACTTTGATTCCTACCCAGAGGTTCTCAACAGTGCCATTGCCACCTCTGAGCTCCATACATTCTACCCCTTCCATTACATACAGTGCCACCTCTGTGCCTTTTCTACCTTGCTTATCCCTCCTGAAGAGCCTGTAACCATCCAACAGGGCACTTCAGTCACAGGATTCATCCCAACAGGTTTCACTTATGCCAAATCCCTGGGAGAGAGCCAAAGCCTCAAACTCCTCTTCTTCATTCCTCTCCTGCATGCATTAGTGTAGAAGCAATTCCACATGGAGTACTTCGTAGCCAAAATGCAGTGAAGCAAGTTAAGGGTTCCCGTTAGTGCTCATTTCCTCGGGATTTGGCACACCATCCCATTGCTCATCACTGGCAATCCTGCTCTTTTGTGCCTTTCCCTCTTCAAAACTAGTTTAGAGCTCTGTCGATGAGCCCCTCTAGCTCCTGTGCTAGTGTCACACACTTAAATGACACACAAAAAATTATTTTCCACTTTTTCCACTAGCTGTTTTGGACACTAAAAATAATTTGCACTGCTTCCTCATCCTTCTTCGGTCAGAGACTCTTCTAGGCTAGAAACACTTTTTGGACAAGATTTGTCAGAATCTTAATCATCAGCATCAATGGCTGTGAAGATGCCTTTGGCACAATTGGCCCCTTGACTTCTCATATGCCTCAGTTCCCTTGGTTTGCTTGTTATGCAGAGATTATTCTCTTAACAAGGAGAGTTAAAAAGCATATGGCATTCTGCTTTTCAATTAGTTCAAGAATTACTTCAGATAGGCAGCTGAACTAATTTCAAGTCTATAAAAGCCAATAGTTTTTCCACTAATTTCCACGAGCTCTGCATGGTTTTGCTGCTGAACAGCATATTTTTAAATGGACTCAGGACTTGTTTTCTTTTACTTCTAATCAGCACTGCAGAATAATTTTACAGAATTCGTGTTGTTCATATTGTTTTCCCTTTGAAACCACAGAGATCTCTTTCACAAGGGATTCATATCTAACTTATTCTATGGCTTTATGATTTATTTTCTGCATGGAAGTCCCCAAATGCACAAAAAGGAAAATAAACACTTCCCACAGCCTCCCATTATATTTGGCTCGATCTCAACATCCAACTTGTTTACATTGTTTCAAATTAAACACTTGATAAACCAAAACCTAATCTCCAACACAATTTTAACGTATTTGGTTGCATTCACTGCATTTTAGCTACACAACAAACATTTTTATCTTGAAAACGTACCCTCAAAATACTCAGGTTTCGTGGCAATTAAGATCAATGGTGCTATTTACACCCTTCTGTTGCCATATGTTACTTTCAAATACTCATGTTGCTCTCTTCTTCAGAACAATCCCCATTACTTACTTTAGAATATTTTCCTATTTCTTATTCAGAGTTCTTTGTTATGAGTTTATGAAAAGATCAATATTAGTACTGTGACACCACATCACATTTTAAATATGCACTGAGGCAGCTTTCTAACTATGCAGCCAGGTGGAAATCAAAGGGAGTGGACATCTGACCCTCTTGCATCTTTGATCTCTTTGATATATTAAAATTTCACCTGAAGTTCTTATTCATAGATGCACATATTTTCTCAAGAGTCAAGAGTTCTTGGGTTTTTGTGCACGTCTATGCCCTGTGACCAATTTGACAGGGTTTCTCAGCTCTCCTTTCCAGTAGCTATGTTGCTGTAGTTAAATGAGATGGAGAAAGGAATCTCAACAAAGAAATCTGATGTTCATGGAAAATCAATGGCTTTAAACTACAAACTGGGAAAATACATTAACATATAATGCAAGGCTATACTGGCTGGGTTTCCATGTTTCTTCATATGTTTTAACTGACTAGTTTAGCAGCAACCTAATACCTAAATACCTTTCTTCTATTTCTCTCTGCAGTTGATGTGGTGTCTCATTTCTCCTTTGTGAGTAATTACCGTTCTAGTGAATCTTAGTTAGGAAATTGATTTTGCACAAATGTGTTAGTAAATACTTTCTGGATTTCTTAATTTCTTATTGGAAGTTAAATGTGCACAGGGAGATTTGCCAGCACAATACTTGTTAGAAGATTACTCCATCTCCTGGATCAATTACTAACAAAGAAGTGAAGTTTGGCTCGGCATAACAGTCTTTTGAAAGAGAATGTTTTTCACACACCCACGTATTCAAAAATGCCCTCATCCAAGCAGCTCCCCCTACCATCACCATCATTTCTTTACAGACATGAAGACAATTTCTTTTCATTTAATGCTGCTCTTTTCTGAGGTGTTTTTAATTAAGTTTTCTGTTAAGTTTTTGTAAAGCACTGAATCAAATCACTAGTCCAATCCAGATTGCACTGACTGCTGTCACTCCTTTAATTTCTCATGGTTGACCTCATATGTTCTTAATGCTCTCATTCTTCATACACTGATGCCAGTTACTTCTTTAGTTCCATTAACTTTGACAAACTCATCTTCTGACTGTCTCTTGTGCCTTAAGGGAAGGTAAGTACACCTTTTATTAAGCTTTTTTTCCTCCTAATTTTCTCATCACAATTAATTTAATAACTTTAAAAATGCCAATCTTGCCTAGTCCATGCTATCTTTATTCTTTTACAGTTATTGATTTACTTGCTTAATTTAAACACTGATTCTTGCCCTTGCAGCTTGACTTTCTACACAGATAGTTCTCTTCTCTCCCTGCTTATTACTTTCTTCCCTTGACTTTCCTCTGACCACGGATCCTGACCAATTTCAGTTCCCTCTTGGCTGAGCTTCAGATCTGAGTCTTTGATTCTGCCCCTCCTTTGTGCCCTTTATAAGCCTTTCAGGCTTCCGGGCCTGTGCCTGAATTAGCCACAGTATCCAAAGGTGTGTAACTCAATAAAACTTCTGAATCGTTTCTCACTGCAAGAAAACACAGGAAGTCAATTACAAAGGAACAGGCAAAATACTATGCAGACCATTTTCTCGGAAACACTCAGCCAAAATAGCTCAATACAACCATTATGTGACAGGACACGTATCACATTCTAGCTCAAAATACACTTACCAGGAAAACACTTAGTGCATGTTTTTCAACCTTAAATGTATCTCAACAATTCTTGGAAAAGAGAGTCTCTTTAAAAGAAGCTTAATTAACAGCAGATTTTAACTCCCCGTAAGGCAGTTTAACCATCCATTAAACAACACTGAAGTGGTCTGAAACATAAAAACTTTGAAACGTAAAGATGAGCAGCTCTATTCTGTAGGAATAATCCCTTTTTTTCTCTTACACTGATCAAGAATTTTTAATATAAGACAAGGAATTTTTTTACAATAGAAAACCATGAACACTTCAGAATCTATCATTTTAGCAAGCCAAAAGACTTAGACAATTAAAAGATAGGCTAAAAAGATTCTTATATTCATTTGATCATAAAGAATTTAAATCCATTTAATTTCCTACAATTTTTCAGAGCACTGCCTGCTTTTGTTTTTCAGCTTGCATCCTGGCAACAACAAACACACCTTCATTTACTTAACTACTATTGATTATCATTAGGGACTTTGCACAATGGTTTGGGATTTGGTGGGGTTTTTTTAACTATTTATTAAATACGTTGCTTAAAAGTCTGTTCAATTAAATGATAGCTTTATCAACAAAGAGTAGGCATAATATTGTTACTGAATGCAAGAATACAGTTGTGTATGTGGCCATTCTCAGTAATTGTTAATTTATGTAGATTTGAGCCCTTGGGGAAAGAATATTAAGGAAAATTGCTTTTAAAAGAAATACCTTGAAGATCAGATGTCGACAAAAGTTGAAGAGTCTGGCACTCTTCAACTTAGTTATCAAAGTTCAGTTCTAGCAGCTGCAGTAATCTGAAGAGATAAAGACTGGGAGCTTGTAAATAAAAACCTTTCTGTTCTTTCCTTCTTAACAACCATGGATTTCACAACAGGCAGCAAGTTTTTTAAAGTATGACTTACCCAGAAAGGGTCTAGCAAGATTATGATAAAGGGTAACCAATTTTTTGATCACAGTCTTGATTTTTTCTCCTTTTCTAGTATTTCTTTTACTTACAATAACCATTAAAAAAAAAGAAAAATAATAAAAAGGGAAGTTAAGCTTCTCTCCCTGCTTCACAGCAAGTTCTGCACTCACAGGAAATGGGACTGGCAGCTTACTCTGGTATTGCCAGACACCCACATTTTAGGACAGTTTTCAGCAACTTTTAATTTTTGTGAAATTCTGCTAAATTTTTCAGTTTCTGTGGGCAGAAAGTATCTCAAAATAATATTACACTTCCCTGTTGAAAAGTATTAAAAATCTGGTGTCCCCCAGTAACACTGTGATGTTGTCAAAGCTGAATGTTATTGAATAATAGAGTTATCTGTTAAGTTCATGAATACAGTATCTGCTCAGCACCAGCACTGTCTGTAGAGAAAACCATATAGGTCACAAGACTTGAGTAGTGCTACTTTTCTTTAGATTACAGCTAAGAGATCTGAAATTAGTTATTTAAAAAATTAAAAA
The DNA here is from genome assembly GCA_013400575.1 of Peucedramus taeniatus. Lineage (NCBI taxonomy): Eukaryota > Metazoa > Chordata > Aves > Passeriformes > Fringillidae > Peucedramus > Peucedramus taeniatus. The sequence continues at coordinate 6,788 of WBNO01019075.1, read as the reverse complement.
AAAACAAAAGTAGTCTCTTATCTGAGTCTTTGTCCTACTAGCTAAAAAAGGGGGAATGGAATGGCTAAATTCTGCCAGCTTTTTTTTTTTTTCTTTTTTTTTCTTTTTCTTTTTTTTTGGTAAATTTCTCAGGTTCATGTAATTTGACAAGAACTATTGAAAATCAAGGAGAAAATTCACTATATTGTCTTCAGGGCAGACTGACTTGTAGGCTATAATTACTACTTGGTAGGTCATCAACTGAGTGCTGCCTACACCTATCCTATACAAAGAGAGTGGAAGATACACATGCAGTCTGAAAGAGAAGATAATCATAAATACAGCTTCACAAAGAGATTGAATCATATTGTATAGACAGCCTTAATTTTGCCATTTTGGGCTACATGGCATGTATTATTAATAGTGTTTTCTGGTACTCATTCCATGCAATTTGGTATTACAAGTATTCCTAAATATATATATTTGTACAAACTGATTTGGGAAAAAAAAAATCCATTAAGATACCGGATCTCCAAAAAGACTTTTATTTACAGAGAACGAATCTTGGTCCTTTCCTCTTGTCCACAATGAAGATCATGTAACAATTATTTTGTGCAAGTGTTATACAATATATTGTCATCTCTCTTCTAGGTTTATGTGAGACATTGTCACTTCTCTTCTAGGAGACCTTCTCAGGCCAAGATCTGTATTTTTCCCAGTTCTTCTGCCCGATATTAACATACCTCACCTCAACTTGTGTTGAAAAAGAGTCCAAAGGAAAAAAGGAAATTTGCCCAAGACTTCAAACACCCTTTTAAGCTGTGCTCCTTCTTCCATAGGTTGGACTTAGGTACAAACACTCAGGGCAAGGATAAGCATGTAGATGGAAAGGGATAGAGAAACTTATCTCAGGCTTTCTTTCACAGCAGCATGTCTGCCTGCAGTGGAAAATCACAGCAGAGACAGGGCACCGATGGATTTTTTAACGATACAGAAAGAATGAATAGTCCACTCCATCACCTAAGGGCCTGAATTTTCATCAGGCCACATTGATTTGATTTTCCAGGAAAATGTCCCTCAGAAAGTCACAGGGTGATAAAGCAAAGAAAAACCACAAGAGCCACCTCTGCCTTCATTGAGGTATGAACCTCAGGAGCTCTTTGAGGATCTGCTGGCTCCCCTCCAGACACCAACACTTCTCAGCTCATGACAAGTTCCACACACAAGTTTGCCACGTTACTCATTAAAGCTGATGTGCCATGGCTGCTGCACTGAGTGACCAAGGGCTTTGTGCTGACTGCCAAGGCTGAGGCAGGAGTGCTGGTTGCCTTCAACTCTTTCGTGCCCTCCCTCCAACTATGCCCTGCCATGGTAATCTGGGAGAAAAACTGGAGAGCAGCCCAAATATTTCACAAATGTTTTCCCTCCCTTTTTGCAAATTCATGGGTGCAAAGAGAAGCATAATAAAGGAAAGGGAAAAGCAAGATTAGTATAGAGCTGCACTACATAGATGTACATTGCAGTGAAATCAAACCACCAATAGATATCCTCCACCATGATTTTTTTCTTGTGCAATTAGGAAGTTTTAAAGTATCAAAAGCCTCTTCTCTGCTTTTCTTTTCTCCCCACAGTTATGCATTTTCACTGACACTCTGCTTTCTGTTCAGTCAGTGAGTATGCCTTGGCAAGCCATAGTCTATTTTGTGGCTTCTGTTTTCTCCCTATTACTCTGCAATTGTAGTAAACATTTTGTATTCCTTTCTAATCAGCCAGCATCTGGTGCATCACATTAATAGACAAGTACAAGAAAAGGCTCTCTTTAAAATACACTCTTTTAAAAAGTGCAAATAAGGAATCTAGACTAATGAAACACACAAAGCTGGGCACATCACAGTCACAGAACTGTTTGCTTGTTATAAAGCCCTAAAGCTGGTAATCTCTAAGAGGTTCTCCATACTAATCACTCTGTTTACAGCTCAGTCTGTACACCCTAAACAGAATCCTTGATTCATTACAACTTCTTAGAGTGTTACTGAATAATGTGTTTCTTGTCCTTCTGAAACTTTGTGTCCTTCTTTCACACAGATCTGCTTTCCTTTGTGGTGGTGTTAGCACAGTAAGAACTGGCTTTATCATTCATCCCTTACAACATTCCAAATAACACATAACTTTTCTGCTCCTTATTGTTCATCTGAGTAGCTCAAGAACTCTTCTGATCTTACCAGCCTTTCAAAGTTTTGCTAGGCCATTTCAAGGGGTTATTTTTGATCCTGAGCAAGGTGTGAGTTGTTTAAAAGAACTCCTTTCTCACTTAACTATGATTTTGAAATCATGGTCATTAATTCTCCAGTTGGGATCCTATTATTTAATTTTTGTGTGACTAAACACTGCAACAGTGATAAATAATTGTCATAGAGACAAACACATTTTAAAAAGCCCACAGGTGACAGCATCAGGTTTTCCTAATTGTCCTTGTGATGTTGTGAAAGAGGCAATGGGCCAGGCATCACTACTGACCTTCAGGAAGCAGATCTGCAGAATAGATTAGACTTTTTACAAGGCAAAGGATCATTTTTCTTCTGGCAACCACTTTTCTCAATACATCAGTGTATCCCAAACTCTGCTTTCTAGAGTTGAGAGCTGGACTGGCATCGTATGTTGACAATAAGGCTTTTTATTTGAAAAGCATCAAGCACAAAAAAACCCAACTTCTACTGGCGCTCTGGAAAAGTGGTAACATAAATAATTGTAATTCACTGTGAATCCTATTTCCTGGGAAGACATAGAAAGAGCCATGAAAGAGCTGTTATGCTTCCATCTAAGACTAAAAATAAATATTTGCAGTTCTGAGTCCTCTGCCTCTTAGTGGCAGATCAAACCTAATTTACTCTGTCTGTTTGAACTGGGGAGGCACACACATACAGTAGTGTGGCCTATGTGCCCTGTTGATGCTTCCCTTACCTGGGTCCCAGGGTCCCCTTTGGCTTTTCAGACAAGGTGCCTTCGCCATGTACACCAGAGGCAGTATAAAAGATCAGGGTCCATATTTCAGTTTAAGCAACTGAGAAAATTAGATGCAGAGAAGGGAAAGAAAATATATGCCTGAGTGAAGGGACTTTAATTTCAAGGATGTTTTTTGAGTAACTCACCAGCTGAGATGAGACCAAATCCTCTCAGAAGTACCTGACAGTCTGTATGCTGCTTCTCAGCTGGGTGTTTTATAATTTCCCTCCTAGGTGTACTAAATCTAACCAGAGGTATACTCTACGTTTTTTTGGTTCAGCCAGTCTCCTAGACATGAAGGGCCTCTAGTGGCTGATGCTCTCCTTCTATTAAAACTAACTCATAACTCAGGCTTTTAAGGTATTAATACATCAGGCATTTTAAGATTATGTTTTGTATATAATCTTTTATGCAGTCTTAATAAATAAAGGTAAAAGGTTACTGAACTGTAGGATGCTGATGCTATTCCACATGTTACAGAGCACTATCAAAGGTCAGAGACTGAGTCTTGCCACTTAAGGTCACCACAGAGACATATGTGTCTCCCTTATATATTCTTCCTGTGTCCTTAACAACCCTCAATCACATAGAGTTAGAAGACCTTTATTTTCAGAAAGGTCAAAAAAAATGAGGCTTTTTCTTTTAACAGTTGACAGATTTCTAATTGAGTTAGCTTGTGAGAAACAGGATAAGAATGTTTTACTTGCACTCTGCAGGCATTGCTAAAAGACAGCTGAGAGTAGCACTTTATTTCAGTATAGCAGAGAAAGGCAACATGTAAGAAGTTAGAAGCTGAAGTCAGCAAGGCTCACACTGAAAATAATGCAAGATTAATAGAAAGAACAATTAAACATTTAAGGAGATAACTGGATACAGAAAATTCCTAAAGGTGGAAAACAAGCATCAACACTGGTTGACTTTCCACATTAAACCCCGCAGGTCAAGCAGAAGTTAGTTAGGGCTAAATTTATCATCATTAGGTGAAATTCTCTCATCCATATTTCTAGGACAGAAGAGACTAAATTACTTCCTCTGAACTAAAAAATCATAAGCAAATGGCTAGTATTGTTTGAGATGTGAGATCAATAGTAAGAAGAGAGAAAGAAAATGAAAACACAGGGGACACAAAACAGATAAACCATCTGTCTGAGAAAGACTTCAGGATGTCATTACTGGATGGTAGACACTGTAATATGCAATGAAGGGCATGCACTTCACTTTGAGACTGTCTACAGGATGCATCATCCCAAGATACAAAAGTCAACAAATCTGATGTAAATGTCTTGTAGGTCAAAGTGTAGAAATAGAACTCACCTCTTGCCATTATTATTGACATTAAGATAAGAGATATAAGCTCAACCTTTTTACACATGATGATCCTACTTGACAGCTGCTCTGGGACAACCTTTGAACGAGTTACCCAAAAAGTTTATGAAGAAACCATAAGCAACAAGAAAACAGTAACTGGCTTTGTTAGCCTTTTTTAAAACGTTCCCTCATTTGCAAAAGGCTTTTGAGTTGAAAGGTGTATTGGATATGTAGGTCAAGGTTTTGGTTGTGGGGGGGCTACAGGGGTGGCTTCTCTGAGAAGCTTTCTGCATTTCTCCCTGATTCAGGTTCCAGGACAGACATGCCACTGGCCCATCACAAATGGTGGTAATGTCCTTATGATGACATATTTAAGAATTTTTTTAAAATGTTACTGCACAGATGTAATTAGCACTAGAGAGGAGCAGGGTCAGAATATGTGAGAGGAACAGCCCTGCAGACACCCAGGTCAGCGCAGAAGGAGGGACAGGAGGTGCTCCAGGGGCCAGAGCTGAGGTTTCCCTGCAGCCCATGGTGAGACCATGGTGAGGCAGCTGCAGCCCTGCAGCCCATGGAGGTCCCAGGGGATGCAGAGATCCACCTGTATTCCATGGAGGAGACCCAGGCCAGAGCAGGCAGATGCCTGAGAGGAGGCTGTGATCCCATGGAAAGCCTGTGGTGAAGCAGGGTCCTGGCAGACCCATGGAGAGAGGAGCCCACATTTATGACATTTCCTAGTAGGAACTGGGAAACCTGTGACCCTGTGGGGGACCCACACTGGAGCAGGCTGTGGCTGAAGGTCTGGACCCTGTGGAAGAAGGACCCACATTGCAGCAGTTTTTGGAGACAACAAAAGTTGTTCATGGGAAGGATCCACACTGGTGAAGTTCATGGAGAGCTGTCTCCTGTGGGAAGGACCCAATGTTGCAGCAGGCGAAGGACTCCTTTCCCTGAGCAGAGGCAGGGACAATGTGTGATGAACTGACCACAACCCCCATTCCCTGTCTCCATGCACCACTGGGTGGGAGCAGAGCTGGAAGGAAAGGAGGGGTGGGAGGAAGGTGTTTTTAAGGTCTTATTTTATTCTAATTATCCTGGTCCAATTTTGTTAGTAATAAATCCAATTAATATCTCTAATTCTAGCCTGTTTTGCCCATGACAGTATGTGGTGAGTGATCTCTCCCTGATCTTATCTCAAATCATGAACTCTGTTATATTTTCTCTCCCCTGTTCAGCTGCAGAGGGGAGTAATAAGCTTTTGTGGGTGCCAGGCGTCCAGCCAGGGTTAACCCACTATAGAAGGGCAAGTGAATTTTAACCATTATTATTTGTTTCTAATCAAATTTTTTGGTCATTCCAGTCCAGGATTGCTCTTTTCTTCTTAAGAAGAGAAAGAATCTTGTTGAATGTGGTGCCTGTTAAAAACCAGCATTACAGATTAATAAGGTATAATGGTAGCCATGATGTGAAATCCTAAAGGTTTCAGTGAAATTCTCCTATTCATAAATACAAATTCTTTCCAAAAAGCACAATCAAAATGACATAATGGACTTACAGATATATACATATTTTTTAAAATTCTCATTTTCTAATCTGGTAGCTTGGTAGTTTGTTGTGACACTTTAGTCATTACAGTGTGGACATTTTTCTGTTCTTTTTTTCTGCACATCTGCTGAATAAGCAGTGTCCTTTATTGAAAATAAATTACTAGCATGGCTTTTAGTAGGAGTGACAGTAGTTGGCAGACTATAGGGATATAACACTCCTATACCTATTTCTGGAATTTCAAATGGCTGATGGCTGCTAAGTGCACTGTTACAGCAATTCCTTGGGTTTTCCTTGCAAATGTAAGGAAAATCATGTCCTGTAATAGTCTGGTTCCAGGGAAATTGATGTTACATCTTTAAATTGGTCCAGAGAGGTCTAGACAACAAATACTGGCAGGGCTAAAGAAATTGTGTGAAACTCTGTTACAACAACAACAACAACAAAAAAAAAAAAAAAAAAGAAAAAAAAAAAGAAAAATTAGATTTACTTAAACAAGAAGAGAGTGGAAGACAATACAACATTCTTAAATATTTGAAAAGCAGTAAAATCAGAAATATTTCTCTGTATTCACTGGAAATGGTGTTGGGAATGATGGGTTTATACAGCAACAAAATTCTGACTGCAAGAAAAGCTCTAATGGAAGGCTAATGAAGCATTAGCAATACCTGTCTGTGAATAGGATGGACAATAACTGTGGGAACCCAGGGCAAGGGGGATATTCCTCTGGCTGCTCTGGGGGACACTGGGGAACCCCAGCAAAGCACTGACTTTGACCCTCACCCGTGGCGAA
>WBNO01019073.1:1673-19166 GCA_013400575.1 Peucedramus taeniatus | reverse complement strand
CCACATTGAACTTGGATATATCTTCCACACACTCACTTCACGGTTACCAAACTGGGCCTGGATAAAAGAACTGTTCATAGTAGCTGTATAGTTGGGTTTTGTATGATAGCCAGTTGTGTAAGTGGGTACTGTGGTTAGATATATGGAGCACAGACTAGACAAAGTAGTCTTGTCAAGTCTCCAAAGGGGGGAAATGATGCTAAATTGATTTTTACTTTTATATATTCTTCATATATATTTGTAGCTCTGTAGCCTGTTATCGTTTAACTATATAGATTCATAGCTAGTATTTTCTTATCCTGTTAGAAAGAAAAAATGCATTCCTAAGACCCTATCCTAATCTTCTGAGAAGCAATGTCAAATCACTGTCCCAAGACACTTTCTCATAAACAAAGTACAGCTAGTAGCAAAAGGGGGGTTTCAGAAGAGAGTCGAACCAAGAGGGGGACTTACCTTATCATCTATGTTTCTAATTGGAGATTCTTGTCAATCATGCTTATTTGCTAAACTTATAAAACTGTACTTGCCCTATGTCATGAGTGCATCTTCAGCGCATTTTCAGTGTGTATTTCGGTGTGTTGTGCACCTGGGGGGACCCTTCATAAAGGTAAACACATTTTATCACCCAACTGTGTCTGGCTCATGATTTTAGGGGCCAAAAAGGCAACACAAGTGTGGAAGGGGCTCACAGCTGGTCTGTAAGTCAGAAAGAGTTAGTGAAAAAGAGGAGCTGATAAGTTGCCTTTGCTCCTGAAAGGAGCTTTACCAAGGCCGTCGGCATGGAAATGAAGGAGAGAGAAACAAGGGGCAGGCCACCTTGCTCCAATGAATACTATGCTTATTTACTCTGACCAATGAATAAGTATAAACTTTGTGAAAGAGTATAAAGAGAAAGCATGCTGTAAAATAAATATAGAGAAGCTTTCTTAAATACAGTGTGTTCTTCAGTTTGTTATGACCGTCTCAACAACAACACACAAAAGGCCAGGAAATTAACTTTGGTACAAAAGATAATAGTGTATACTCTGCACCCTGTAATCACCATCTTAGGCCAAAAAGGGGGGCATTGGCTTTCCCCAAGCCATATGTTGAAATATCAGACTGTTTTAATGGAGCGAGAAGACATGGAGTTGAAGGTAACCACAGCGGTAAATCCAGCCCAATTCCTGTACAGCCCAATGGAAGGGGATGAACAGCTAATCCATTATTTCTTACAGACTACTGAGCAAATTTATGCAAGCTGACCAGACTTGCAAGACACACCTATTGAAGATCCAGAGATAGAGCTCTTTACAGATGGAAGTAGCTTGGCGCAAGATGGAAAACTAAAAGCTTGCTATGCCGTAGACATGTGAGAGGGACCAATCTGATTTTTATTTATGCCTCAATGTATGTTATACATGAGGTGAAGGATTCCTGTAGGGACTGTACACATGCTAGGAGCCCTGTCCCAGGGGAGGCTTTCCCTGACAGCCAATCAGGCAAGAGAAAGCTTCCACAATCGGGCTGCAAGCAATCCCATACTTGCTAGTGGAGCAGATGCCTGGGAAAAAAATGCCTGGAAAATCTGGCTGTGGGAGGAGCCTTAGCTCATAAAACCAGCTAACTGCAACACAACCAGGGGTCATTTTTCTGTGGGTTTCTTGGAGGGATTGGGGACTTGCCTGGAGGGTCAGCTTGGCCCCCCTCCCTCCCTCCCTCACCTTTTTCTCCCTGCGGTTCTGCTTCCCTGTCCGCCCCTGTCCGGCCCTGCTTCACCACTTCCCTGAGGGAGCTAGTCACCACAACAACCTGGTGCTCTGCTGTTTCTCCGACGAGCATCTGCCTCTGCCCGCAGCCACCACACCCCAGCCCTGACAGCCCACAGCTTCTCCACAAGTGCACCTGTAGCCACGGCAGCCTGTTCTTCACTGATGGGAGAGACATGCAGCCTGCTGCTGTTTGGAAATCACGCCTAGCTGCCATGGGAGCCATGCAGACGCATTACAGCTTGCAGCACACACGCTCCATCTGCTGAGCTGACGCCAAAAGAGCGCCCCTGGCTTCTTGCGATGACGCTGCCCCTGTCTTCTATTTCTCTCTCAATCTCTCTTTTTCTCTCTCTACTCTCTTTGCTATCCTCCTTTGCTAGGAACACTTATCTTTCTTTATCAATAAACAGTTCTAAGATATAATAGTGCTGTGTTCATGCTTAATTTTCGACATAGAAATCTATCAAAAAGAATCCTCCCTGACTCCTTTCACAGCGGGATGGGACATGTCAGCGGAGGTAATAGAAGCTGCAGCACTGGCTGACACTTCAGCACAAAGGGTAGAGCTCATAGCACTATGAAAAGCCCCAGAATTGGCAGCACAAGAAAGAGCAAACATACGGACTGACTCAGAATATCCTTTTAGCACTGTTCATGTCCATGGAGCCATATTGAAAGAAAGAGGTCTATTAACAGCACAGGGGTCTCCGATTAAGTCTAAACAAGAGATATTATCCCTCCGTGATGCCATTCAACTACCCATAGAAGTGGCTGTACTACATTGCAAAGCACACCAATGTGGGAATACCCAAATTCATGCACCAAATAGACTTGCAGGTAAAACTGCACAAGAGGTTGTGCAACAAGACATTTTAGCATTAATACCTGAGAAAACTATTTCCCTTCCAGAAGTTAGCCCTGGATATATTAAAGCACATTTAAAATTAACTACTTATCTAAAAGCCCAGAATAAAGAGGGCAGATGGCTAGTAACTCCCAATAACCGGGTCATAGTCCCACCACAATTGATGTTACAAAATGTAAAGGAGAAACACCAGCAAACTCACTGGGGAATTGATGCTATGGTAACCAGCCTACTGACTCAGATACTCAGTGTCCGTATGACGAAGATTTTCAAGTCTGTTACAGAAAAATGTCCAACATGTCTTAAGAATAACCCTCTGAACTTTAAAAGGTATCACTAAAAGAGGAACTACTCCTGGAGATTACTGGCAAATTGATTTTTCTGAGCTATCACACCAACAAGGATACAGGTATCTCCCTAGTGTTTGGAGATGCCTTTTCCATGGGGCCAGAAGCTTTTCTCTGCCAGACCAACAAAGCTACGGAAGTCATCAAAGACTCAAAGAGATCATACCCAGGTTTGGAGTGCCTATAAGGGATGTCATCTGATCGAGGACCTCATTCTATATCTGAAGTGTTACAGCAACTTAGTGAGCAATTAGATATCAGTTGTGATTTGCATACTCCATGGAGACTGCAATCTAGCAAAAGGGTTGAGCAAATGAATCAAACTTTAAAGAGGAAAATTAGCAAAATGTGTCAGGAAACCACTTTGTAATGCCCACAGGTGTTACCACTTTGTTACAAATTACAGTACAACCTCGAGCTAACCTGAAAGTGAGCCTGTATGGGTAGATGTTTGGGAGACCATATTCTGTTAAAACTTTCCCTGGCTCTGAAGAACAAATTGGGAATCAGAAAATAAAATGATACTTAACTTCATTAGGGAAATCCTTAACTAAACTAAAAAGTATTATCATTTTCTCACAACCTCTTATCCTAGACAACCCAGTTCATTCATTTCAGCCCACGGAAAAAAGTGTACATCAAGACCTGGAAATCAGAACCACCTCAGGATGTGGCAGGACATCCCCCCCTGCCCTAAGAGGGCCTATCTGTTGCCTGTCAGTTGGTGCAATAACTCAGGGCATCTTACCCCTCACATGAAGTTGCTAATTGGTGAAATAATCAGGAAAGTTTGTCTTGTAGTGAATTATTTTAGCACCATGGAGGTGACATTCCCAGCTTACAATAATTGCCTTGAAAGCAAGATTACACAAAGATAAGCTGGAATTTCTGACTAACAGACACTTCACTTTACAAATTATAAAAGCTACACCATTGTCTTGGTTTAAAAGACAGGCGCCTGCCAAGAAAGGCAGAAACCTTCCTGAAATGGAAAATATGACCCCCTTCCCTCCAGGAAGGGCTTTCAGGCAAAGACATGGGAAAAGGAATACCAGTTCTTTACTAGCAAGTATTCGTATATCGAGACAAACAACAACAATGGCAGCAACAACAAAGAAAACAGAAACCCAATAATAGCCTTCTCTCGTCCGGCAAGAACTTTCCCCTTTGGTGTAGTTATGACCACAGCTGGCAGGGGCAATGTTGGCTCCTGGCCAAGCAGGGCTGGTGCACTGATTCCCCCATGGCTGCAGGGGGCACTGTGGCATGAGCTCAGCTACCTCTCCACATGGCAATGGCGACTCAGGTGACAGGGGAGAGACAGGGTGGCTCCCTTTGCAAACTCACAGGGAGCAGCCAGTCTCAGTGCCACTCCAGGTGGCGAAATGGACTGTAGCAAGAACCTTGGAGCAATGGGCTGAAACAGTAGAGGTGAGCACACCAGGGGCGGCAAACAAAGTGTAGCCAAAAAAAAACCCAAAGTGGTGGCAGGAGCAGTGGCGTATCTGGGCGGACATGGAGTGTTAAAGTGTAGCAAAAAACCTGAAGCAGTGGCAAAAAACAGCAGGGCTGGGCAGTGGCAGACAGGCTCCCACAAGCAGCTGCTGCAAGCAGCTGGGAGATGCTCCCTCCAGAGAGAGTTTGGGGGTTGGGGTCCCAGGTTTTCCCCTGAGGCACGTGAGCAAATGGTGAGGGTCCCTCCCAGTGAGATTGGATATTGAAAAGGTCCCAGTTCAATGGCAGCTCTTACAAGCAAAGGCTCACCCACGATAAGGGGAAGCAGTGAAAGACAAAACTCTGCAGTGGCAGCGAATCCTCTGGGTAGCAACAGTCCAGCACCAAGAGCGAGAGATGGCTGAACTCAGCCCCTGACCCCCAGCCAAGTCTCGAGGTATCTCTGCACTTCCCCATAGAAAGCCCCAAGCTAAGAGACTGCAGCCAACTGCACTCCTTCCTCCCTCCTCCCCATCTCAGCCACATCTTTTGTCTCTTTTAAGTACCCATCATTCCCATCTCTTAGGCAACAAATGGGAGAAAAATTCCCTGGGAGAAAAGGAAAAAAAAAAGAAAAATCCTAACCTCTAACAACCATATTTTCACAAAGCAGAAGTCTTCTGACATTCCCTGGAAATGTGTGGATTCTTTTCCCCAAAGTCGGGACACCGTGTTATAAGTAATAAAATTATACAACCGAATTAATGATCAAAAATTAGAGATTTTATTTCGCGACCAAGATACGTTCTCTGATAGCCACAATCAAAGAGACAATGTTGAGCCCGGGATCAGCCCTGGGTGAACTCTGGTTTGACCTCTACTGCCTCAAACCCCCTCTGTTCACAAATGCTGACTCCATTGGGTTGGTTTTTATACAGTTTTTTTCGCCTGGGGCAGAGGTTCTCCTATTCTTTTTCTGCTTCACATATTCATGTAGTCTCTTTTTCTCTGTGCTGGGCTGGACAAAGCTATTTCTGGGAAGCAATGAATGCTGATGTTGACTTATGGGAACCCGGCACTGAGATGCAGCATTGAGATGCTCATGTTTTGACGACCCTGGCTATCTTGACTGTGGATACTTATCCAGTGATCATCCTCAGGGTGGTTCCCAAACTGTCCCGGGGAAGAGCCCATCTCCGCTGGAGCTGCATCTTTTAACATGTTAATTAGTTTTTTCTCTCCGCTGCCTCCCGTGGTTTTGTANGAAGCAATCTTTCCCCAGCAGCTGCTTGTGGTTTAAGACTTTCAAAGATTTTTCATACATACACAACTTATTATATTAATATTTCACATGAGCATGAATTATTCCGTAACATATATTACAACCGCTTTGTGGTTACTCTCTCGAGGGTTGAGTGAAAGGACTCTGTGTACCTCATCATCAATTCGGTGCTGTTACATTGACTCCTACCTAATCTATACTATTTCTTTGCTAGCTGTAATATAGGTACCTTAATGTTGTGCACTGTTTTATGTTATCTACTAGTAGTTCTTTTGTTTTATCCTGTGTAGTAAGTAACTGTTAAAGGCCCTTTGTCTATTACCTCATGTCTATTCAATAAATTACTCATTTTATAATAGACCTGACTGGCCATCCATGAGAACTTGCAAGCCAGAGTGATTTAGGTGCAGGTCACCTGAGTAGAGCTGCTGCCAAAAATCTGAGCATAAGGCAGGGCTTGTCTAAAGCTCTCACTCAATCCATAACACAGGAGCAGTGGAAAGGACCTTATTTGGTTCTGTTGACTAGGAGAACAGCAATGAAAGTGANAATTACTCATTTTATAATAGACCTGACTGGCCATCCATGAGAACTTGCAAGCCAGAGTGATTTAGGTGCAGGTCACCTGAGTAGAGCTGCTGCCAAAAATCTGAGCATAAGGCAGGGCTTGTCTAAAGCTCTCACTCAATCCATAACACAGGAGCAGTGGAAAGGACCTTATTTGGTTCTGTTGACTAGGAGAACAGCAATGAAAGTGAAAGGACTTAACTCCTGGATTCATTGCACACGGATTAAGAAAGCTCTAGACTCGGAGTGAACAGTGGAAAACACCAGACCCCTACGATGGAAAATTTCAAAGACATCTATGAACAAGCAGGGAAATGTATACATTAATGTTTATGGGAACCTTTTTTCCTTTAGGTGGGAGTGTGGGAGAAAATTTGATATTAATGTTAATTCAAGGGTTTGGTAAAATGTGCATTCTGTCCAGCTTTACAAGCCTGCCTCCCTATCCCCAGTTCAGCAGGAGAACCCATTCCCTGGGGAATTATCCCTATAGATAATGTAGGCGACAGGGAGATGGCCTCCTTGAAGATCCAATAGCTTGGAGACCAAGAGATAACAATTATTTTTGGAAAGGAAAAAGGTAAAGAGTACCCAACAGCATCCCAGTCTCGACAAACGTTTAGGATTTTGCCTTAGCCACTTCAGGAGGCCAAGCAGCCAAACTGATAGATTTATGCGTTACTAAAAACCGCATCCAAAACGTTTCAAACTTGCCAGAGTGTCAAACTCTCTGAAGCAAGCCTTTTACCTGAAGAAAGCCCTTGGAAGGACAATGGAAATACTTGGGGAAGGTGGGGTGGTGTCTAGATTGGGGAATCACACCCATGTGTAATCTAAGAGTCAGTGGGGGTGTGGAGAAAAACAAAACCATACAAGTCAGTCCAGCACCATAAGCAGGATGGACAAATCAGTTTTAAATTGTAGAAACAAACCTTTAGATTGTGTTAAATCCATGGAAGTTCCTTCCCCAGGTTACACTGTTTGGACTACTTCAGATGGATACTGGACTACTCACCTTACATTTGAATCAACCACCAGGCAAGTTACCCGAAGGTTATTAACCCTATGTCCAACTTGGTAAAGAAGCCCCATAAAGGCCCAATACTGGAATAAGGCAAAACAAGATACTGAGGATGAATGGACAGGGCCTTCAGCTTCCGCACAGTTTGAATGGGTCTACAGAGTTTTCTCTTACCCGGAGTCATGGCTCTAGAAAATAGGATCTAGTTAGATAATCTGACTTGGCAGATAAGGAAATTATCTGAAGCTATGGAAAGGGGATTTCAAATTATGAATAAACAAATACAGGCAAACACTAGATTTACATTACAAAACAGACTGGCCTTAGATTTATTGCTAGCCAAAGAACAAGGGGTTGGTGGATATTTAAAACTGGATAAAGAACACTGTTCTGTACACATTACAAATATAACAGATCTCCAGAGATGACAGAATGGAATAAGTTGCTGAAGACAGCAGGGCTATTCAAAAGGCCTCTGAAACGAATTGGCTTAACAAAATTCTCCAAGGAATAGGGGGTTGCTCCCTGAGAGGATGGCTGGCTGGAATGCTGGAAACCATCATAACTGTAGTACTTACTGTAGTAATTATTGTATTTAGCAGTGTTGCTGTTAGCTGCATTCGTAGAATAATCAGTCATGATCTTGAGAGAATGTATATGACTCTAAATAGAAATCAAATTGAAACCTATTGAATGACCATAAAGAAATTGAGACCAAAAGGTTTAATTCAATTTTTACTGTGCCTGTGAAACTTTTAGCAGAGGAACAAGGCCTGCAAAAGCTGCTTTCAGCAAGGACAGTTGGAAGATAAGAAGAAGAGTCCTGGCCCAAGAATGCAGTTGTTATAGATGGGTAGTGTGATGATTGGCTCTTGCAATTAAGAGATGAATATTGTATGCATGTTAAGAGAAGTTTTATTGCTGTATGGTTATGTTATTGTAGTTTGTTGTTTGGACACCCTCTGTTCTCCCCATAGTTCCCTTTCCCCCCCTCTGTATTGTTGCCACCAGACAGCCTTGATTGTCAGGGCTGTCAGGGACATGTGGAGGGAGGGCATGTACATGAGCCCCTTACATGGGGCAGTTGGGAATGGGGAAAGCTTGTTGCTGGGGAGGCTTGGCCTGACAACACCTCACCTCCAATAAAGTTGCAAGAAGGTCTCCACCAATGGACAGCAAAGAAGAGTTGAATAACAGACTTTGGGAAGGGCCAGGGTTGGCTGACGCAACACCAGGGTTATATAAAGTGGAGCAGCCATTTTGTGGATGAGCTTGTGGCAGTTGGTCACACTCCCAATGCTGCTCTTTTTCCNTAGTTTGTTGTTTGGACACCCTCTGTTCTCCCCATAGTTCCCTTTCCCCCCCTCTGTATTGTTGCCACCAGACAGCCTTGATTGTCAGGGCTGTCAGGGACATGTGGAGGGAGGGCATGTACATGAGCCCCTTACATGGGGCAGTTGGGAATGGGGAAAGCTTGTTGATGGGGAGGCTTGGCCTGACAACACCTCACCTCCAATAAAGTTGCAAGAAGGTCTCCACCAATGGACAGCAAAGAAGAGTTGAATAACAGACTTTGGGAAGGGCCAGGGTTGGCTGACGCAACACCAGGGTTATATAAAGTGGAGCAGCCATTTTGTGGATGAGCTTGTGGCAGTTGGTCACACTCCCAATGCTGCTCTTTTTCCTTATTCAGTCCTTTGTTGTGTTTGTTGAGGTTTAATAAACCTTTAAAATTTTTAAGTGAGCTGTCGTTTCTCACACAGTGACAGACAAAACAAAGGACTGAATCTGTAGGAACTTGGGGTTGGATTTATGGTAACGGGTAAATTGTAGTATGCATGTAGCCACTGTATATAAGTAACCCTCTGACAGAATCACATGTCCACGTTAGGTTAGAATCTCCTGTATGCACCACAGGCCTGAATAAATGATGCCTTCTTTAACAGACTTTTACTGTTGGAGAGTTTGATTCTGATATTTCAGGCTTTTGATAACAAGATAAAGAAAATAAACAGTAACAGCAACAATACTAAGAACAACAGTTTATAAATAGGGTGATTACATGCAAAAAATGCTTATGGAAGTCTGACCAACCCGATATTACAGCAGCCAGTGCTACATGGTTTTCCAAGACAAAGGAGAAAATGGCAGATGCCACTGCAGCTGGTGTCCTTCCCCCGAGGTCCAAGACAATGAAAAAGAATGGCAGACAAATCATCAGCAACTGCGCTCCTCCCCCAACCCTAAAACAATGAATAACAACAATGGACAAACCCTCCATGTTTCGCCATGCCACGCCCACTGCTCTGCACCCTGTTTTGCTCCCTGTCTTGGGGTGATTTTATGATGATACTCTATTCCCTAACTGATTACTCTATGTCCAGAAATGGTTGCTGCAGCTTTAAGGGGGGCTGGGGTGAGCCTTGGGGCTCTTGTGCGAGCTTTTTTCAAAAGCCTGACGCCTGGGCGTGCTTGGTGTGATGCAGACTGGTGGTTACTTTGATGCTTAGCTACCTTTGTTTTTGGGTTTTTTCCTTTCCCTGGCCTTGGAGACTGCAACCCTTTGGCGACTTTTGGTTTTTTCTTGAGCTGTTTGGCTTGGTTTTGGTCCGAGATCAGACAATCGAGGGGAGACGATTGGCTATGACTGGTGGGGGAGCCGCAGGGCTGCGCCATCTCGGCCAGACCTTGGAAAAAGCCAACCGAACGAAAGAAAGGACCCTAAATCCACCAGCTTCACTTGCTGTGAAGAGGAGACCAACATCAGAGATTCACCAGACTCATATGTGGTTTTTTTCTGAGCTGCTATGTGAACCTTTAGGTTTTTTCTTCCCTGGGACAGAAGCCAGGCACCATTTTGTTCCTCCCTGCCACATGGCCAGCCACTTTCGTCTTTCTCTGGCATTTTGGGGTTATTTTTGTTTTGCAGGGGAAAGGGGAGGGGGAGGGGTGTGTGTGTAAGGTTCTGACAATTCAATATCTAGCATTTGTTCTTTTTTTTCCTGTTCCGTGTGGGCACTTCATCAAAAAACAATTGTGTTTTTTCACTTTCATCGACTAGTATTTATTTTTTCATTGGCAGACAGATTGTTGGAACCCCCTTTTTTCTTAGAGGAAACACTCATTCCAGAGTGTTCTCGTAAACTTGTCTCAAAACCAAGACACTCACACAGAAAAAAGAACAAAATGGCAGAAGTTCTGTGTAATGTTCCCTTTTTCTTCCACCTGAAGCCACGACTCCCAGCGATGATGTGATATAGAATAAACAACCCAGACACTCATGGCTCCAGGCTCCACCCCCCTTATGGCAACTGCGAGAAAATTTACTCTATCCTAGCCATAACTAGGACAATGGTGGACTTGGCAGTGCTGGGTTAAATGGTTGTACTCAATTATCTTTTCCACCCTAAATGATTCTATTGTCACCAAATATCCTTTCTGTATGCATCCCAAAGCTTTCTTGCAAGACACCTGCTGAAATAAAGGCAATTGCAAGTATTCAAGTGTCACAAATTTTTCTGTATAAAACCAGCTAATACTAGCTCATAAATTCTAAACAAACAGTTTACACAAAGAAACATTTACTTGTGTTATAAATACATATTATGCTGTTGGCTTTTCGCAAATATTAGGATGTTATATGTATAATGTTAACTTTGCTTTTATTTTGACTATTAACAAAAACTTAGTAGTAGTGGTAGCTGAGATAGTTAGGAGTGAACTGTCTGTTCGGTCAGGATTACATAGAGTGAACATAGGATGAGGACACCTGCTACAGATATGCCAACTATCAGCATCTGCCATCTGAAGAAAGTATGGACCAAGGCACAAACTGGAAGTGATAAGAAGGAGCCAAAACCACAGCCAAGAAACACGCATGCTCTAAAAAGGCAGACCCAAGGAGGGGCCATGTAAAATAGTTCCTGGAATATGCAAACTAGTTTATGAATATGCATAAGGGTCTATGAATATGCAACAGGCTGATGTAATGGAAAAGGTATTTAAGGGGTATCCCCGAAGATGAAGGTGTGCTCTTGGCTGAGTGCCAAGACACACCCGGCCTAATCTTTGCTTTACTGTCTTTGTCTCCTATTGTCCTTTATTAAACTGTTTAAGTTTTCACAAGAGAGTGAATGTGCTTTTCACACTTGGCTAGTTACTAAGGAAGTCCATAGCCAGCTCAGGTCTCATGAGTCATAGCTGTCGGCATTGACACAAAATCCTTCCTGCTATATAGCTCTTGAGCCTGATGTATTCATGAAACAAGCTTCATAGTGGTATCTGCTTGAAAAATACTAGTTCAAGTGCGTAAGGCAAATCACATATGGAGGTTTAAGAGTTTTTATATACTTCAAAACCTTCAAGAGTATTCTGAGGGAGGGGGAACTTGAAGAAATTTTTGCTTGCTAAACCAGTCTCTGTCACTACTCTAAACGGTATTTCTTTTTTCTCTATAGAGTCAAGGCAGACCATAGCAGATCAACTCATGTTTGTACAATGCAACTATTAAGTATGCTTGTGCTGCTATGCCCATTGCAGAACTAAAACTTGTCTACATTAAGTTATTTCTAAATTTTTATTTTCTTTTTTTGTATTAAGGAAATATTGAGCAGGGCACTAGGATACTAGACAAAGAGTACAGGCCTACAGAAAACAAGAACCACATTTTTTTATTTCTCTCTCAGGCAGAAACATCACTAGCATAAATATGACAGGTGTTATCTATACTAAGTCCACAGTTATTAACAAAACAATACCATATACTGCTATGAAGCATACACTGTAAAAACATATACAAACCAAGTGGAAAGAAACACTGTACTTCACCTCATTCAGCAATACAAAACTATTTATCAATACCAGTTTTTATTTGGGTTTTGTGATGTTGTCTGGGTTTCAAGTGGGCTATTTTTTTTTCTCAGTAGCTGGTATAGTGCTGTGTTTTGGATTTTGTATGAGAATAATGTTGATAACACACTGATGTTTTGGTTGTTGCTAAGTAGTGCTTACCCAAGTCAAGGCCTTTTCAATGTCTCATGCTCTGCTAGTGAGGAGCTGCACAAAAAGCTGGGAGGGAACAAAGGGAGGACAGCTGACCCAAACTGGCCAAAGGGATATTCCACACCATGGAACATCATGATCAGTATATAAACCGGGGGAGTTTGTCGCCCTGATTTTCTCAAGTTTTACCAAGCCTTCTGATGTTTGCATTTTTGCACAGAACCTTCCCACAAACTTTATGTAAATAACTTATTGTTTTTCATTCCTTTATGGGGGACGAGCAACCTGATGGACTGTTGGGTTGCCCAGTGACATTGAGGAGGTGGCACTATAACCCTCCAATGACACTGGCATTTCAGAAAGAGACATATATGGAGTCAAATGTTTTAATAGTTTTTTAGTTTGCTTTGAACAGGACTGCCCGTGTCATTTGTGTGTCGCCCCACGGTGACAGGAGTTATCTGGAATAGGGGGGATCAGGAGGCAATTGCAGTTTGGGGATGGGGTTTAGTTTGGCATTGGTCAGTGGGTGGTGAGCAACTATATTGTGCATCACTTCTTTTTCTCGGGTTTTCTCCCTTTTTTATTTACTATTATTCTTATTACTATATTTCAGTTTCTTTCAATTATTAAACTGTTCTTATCTCAACCTACAAGTTTTACTTTGGATTTTTCTCCCCATTCCACGAGGGTGAGGGGAGTGAGCAAGCAGCTGAACATTGCTTGGTTACCAGCTGGGCCTAAATCACAACAATCCTTTTTGGCGCCCAACATGAGGCACAAAGGGTTGAGATAACAACAGATCTGGCCAGAGTGTGTTCAAATAAACTTGTCATAAGCATTAATTGTATTGGCTTAATAGTCACTGCTTACAGTGTTGATTTATTTACTCCCACAGTTGTTATGCTTATTCTCAGGGTGGTGTTCTATAATACTGGTAAGACATTACTTGCAGTATGTGTTCTTCATGATGTTTATTGTCCTTGGGGCCTGGGCTAGGACTATCATTGTGGGGTAACTTGTAGTATTGATATGATAGTGTCACTGGTCCAGACACCAATCTGGTGTATGTATTCAGTATTGTAGGCACCTCTGGACTTTGGGAGTCATCTACTGGGAACAATTAATAATCACACCTTTGGCCTTTTCTTCTTGGAGAGTCAACCTACGGGGAAGATACCTTCCTGCATCTTCCTTCTTTCCTTCCTTCTCCTCCAGGCCAATTACGGTAGCATTTGAGAATTTTAAAGATCTTGAATATCCTTTGAATACCCTTGAAACCAAGCTGGTCTTTCTGCTAGGAGCCAGCATGTTGCTGAATATGGTTCATGTCTTCTTCAGGGTCAGAAAATAATTAAGAACATCACCCAGAGATCTGCCCCAAGGCTGAATAGTTCAGAGTGGTGGGGTGTGTGGGATTGTATGGGCAAGTACCTAGGGCAGTGGGCACCTTCAGTGTGTTTGAACCTCACCCCTGAACAAGTGCAGAACCTAGAAAAATGAGTAAAACATTTGGAAAAGGTGTACCATCACCCTGGCAATTCCAGAGAAACACAAATCACTGCAAAGTGCTGGGGCCTGACCCAAGCCTATCTGGCGGAGCCATGTTCAACACTGCTCAGTGCCCTCAGGGGGAGAAGAAGGTCTTTGGATCTGAAAATAAGATGACATGCCCTGCAGCTGCTCCAACCACCATGATAGACACTGCAGGTACTCCAACCTCTATCACAGGCCCTGCAGTTACTCCAACCCTGGCAACAGACACTGCCACTGAACCAGAGAACCAACATGGGCTGCTGTCAGTTGTTCCTGCAAAGAAACAAAAGAAATGCACATGAAAGTCACATGGCAAAAGAGCTTTAGTGAAGTAGAACAAGAAGGTCAAGAAGGAAGAGGAGGGTGAAGAGAGCCGAAGGTAAAGAGGGTGAAGCAGCAGGGCCATCATAAGGATCATTTTCAATGCCATTTCCAAGGCCATCACAAAAACAGGAGGAAGACACAGAAGATGTAACCCTCACTTGATCCCTATCCTCAAGTGAGCTGTGGGAGATAGAAAAAGACTTTAGCCATCATCCAGGTGAGCATATTACCATCTGGCTGCTCCAATGCTGGGCTAGCAGTTTGGAATTGGAGGCTAAGGAAGCCAGGCAGCTGGGATCACTTGCTAAGGAACCAGGCATTGACAAAGCAATGGGAAAAAAGACATAAGCCTCTAGACGTGACTGGTATCAAGTGTGAGGGAAATGTATCCCTACAAGGAAGATATTCGATGTCACCCAGGAAAATGAACTGCAACAGAGATAGATAACCAATACCTGAGGGAGTTGGCTGTATAAGAGATGATTTATTATGACCCGAAGAATGGGCAATTATCCACAGACACAGATGAAGTCCTATGTCTATGACCCATGTAGCAGAAATTTGTACAGACTGCACCACCACCACTTATCAATCCATTGGCAAAATTTATTCAGAAAAATGATGAGCCACCAACAGTGGATGAAGCAGTTTGTGAGCTCCAAGAATATGAAGATAGCATTTCTTTCTCCTTCATCTCTGCTGTGGAGAAACTGTCCCAGGAGTTCCAGCAATTCAGAGAAACTATGTCCTACTCCCCATCTGTACAGACCTGTATCTCAGTAGTTGATAGCAGGTGTCCTTTTGCTCAAGAGAGAGGATATAGAAGGTACATACCACAGGATACCCTGTGGTTTTACCAGGGGGATTGCATTTGGTCTAGCTGAGCTGGAGTTCATTTCCCCAGAGCAGCCCTCATAGTGCTGTGCTTCGCATTGGTAGCTAGAAAGGTGCTGATAACACACCAGTGTTTTGGCTACTGCTGAGCAGCACTGGCACAGCATCAGCACTGTCTCTCAACGTTTTCCCCCTCATCAAGGGGCTGGGAGTGGGCAAGATCCTGGGAGGGGACACAACCAGGCCAGCTGACCCAAATTAACCAAAGGGATATTCCATACCATATGATTTCAGCTCAGATATAAAAGCTAAGGGAAGTATAAGGAATGGAGGAATGGAGGGCATTCATCATTTACAATGTTTGCCTTCCAGAGAACTGCTACATGTGCTAAAGCCCTGCTTCCCAACAAATGGCTGAATATCACTTGCTGATGGGAAGTAGAGAATAAACTTTTTTTTCTCTTTGCTTATGCACATGCAAGCTTTCACTCTTGTTTAATAAACTGCCTTATCTCAACATACTAGTTGTTTTCTATCGATGCTGGTCCTCTGACACAGGAATAATTAGCATTGATTCCATGATTCAGAAGGTTGAATAATTGCTTTATTAAGCTACACTATATTATACTAAATTATATTATATCATGTTATACTAAAAGATACTATACTAAAGAAAAAATGTGACTCTCCGAATGTCCTGACACAGTTTTTTCCCAATTGGCCAGTCACTCAAAACAACCTTCACTGGTGTCCAATTAGGAAATTACTGTTCGGTAAACAATCTCCACAACACATTCCACATGTGCTAAACAACAGGCGCAGCAAGTAGAGATAAGAATTGTTTTCTCTTTGTCTGAGCTTTCTCACAGACTTTCAGCTTCCCAGGAGAAATCCTGGGAGAAAGAATTATGTCTCTCTGTTCAAAGAGTATGTGAATACCACCGTTTTCCATCTTATTTTCTCTCCCCTGTCCAGCTGGGGAGTGATAGAACGGCTTAGTGGGCACCTGGCATTCATCCAAGGTCAACCCACCACAGGGACCATGGCAAGGACATGACAAAGTGGGATGGAAAGCCTACCTCAATCTTAGAGGTACTGGTACAGGAATTAAAGGGAAAAAATATCACTAATGGTGGTTCATCAAAAAAATTTGCTGCTCCAGTCTCCAGCAGAAAGTTTTCCAAGTAGAATGGAAGGTGTGATCATACTACTGACTCTATGGAGAGAAGTTCTAGTCCATTTTTACAAGATGTTGGCAGGGAACCTTGTGATCAGTATTAGAGGGGCCCTGCCTCCAGCCAGGTGGAGGAGAGGGATAACTGGGTTTACTGGACTGTGTGGATTCAATGGCCGGGCACAGCAGCCCCACAGGAATACAAGGCTTTGGTAGACACTGGTGCACAGTGTACCATAATGGCATCAAGCTATGTAGGGACAGTATCCATTTGTATTGCTGGAGTGACAGGGGGATCCCAACAGCTGACTCTATTGCAGGCTGAAATCAGCCTGAGTGGGAATGAGTGGCACAAACCCCCCCTTGTGAATGGACCAGAAGCTCTGTGCATCCTTGGCATAGACTATCTCAGGAGAGGATATTTCAAGGATCCAAAAGGGTATCAGTGGGCTTTCAGTATAGCTGCCATGGAGATGGAGGAAATTATGCAGATGTTTACCCTTCCTGGTCTCTCAGAGGACCCTGGCATTGTGGAGTTGCTGAAGGTCGAAGAACAGCAGGTACTGATTGCTACCACAACAGTGTACTGGCAACAATATCACACCAACCACAACTCCCTGATTCCCATTCCTAAGTTGATTTGTCAGCTGGAGAGCCAAGGAGTGATCAGCAGGACCCGTTAACACTTTAACAGCCCCATATGGGCAGCATGAAAGTCTAACTAAGAATGGAGACTAACAGTATATTATCGTGGCCTGAATGAAGTCACACTGCTGCCAAATGCTGCCATACCCAACCTGCTAAAACTTCAATATGAACTGGAGTCAAAGGCAGCCAAGTGGTGCCACAATTGATATTACTAATGCCAATGCAGAGTGCAGGCCACAGTTTGCTTTCAAGTTAACAGCTGTCCTATACACCTGTGTTAGAGACTGGAGAAAATGGTTACTGGCTCAAAACAACTGAAGTGTGTGTGTGTGTGTGTGTGTATATGTATGCGGGCAGGGCAAGTTCTGTGAAAAGTGGGACAGAGCACTGTTCCACCACCCTCCCTCCTGGAGCCTCTAGTCCAGCCCCAGAATGGATATCAGCCACTTGCACACCAGAAGCCCTACGTGGAGGGGAGGGCCCCAGGAGATCAAAGCAGATAAAAGCTGTTGCACAGACACATGGTCATGGTCCATCATTTTGGATTTTATAGTTGTCTTAGGGTGACTCTGTGATGCTTGTATCCCCAATCATCTGTTCTGTTTATGCTGGACATTAAGTTCTGCACCTTTAAGACTGGTTCCGAGAGCAAAAGGGGAAAGAAGGAGCGCGGAGTTTGTTATCAGAAACTGCACTTGCTCCCCTGCAT
>WBNO01019066.1:172500-175135 GCA_013400575.1 Peucedramus taeniatus | reverse complement strand
ATATATATATATATGTATATACACAAACATATAGTGTCATTGAACAAAGCTCCTAAGACAGAATTTTCTCCATGAATCCTTCTGTAAATACATCCTACAATACAGCAAAGTAACGAGATCGTACTTTGGGCGGTTTTGGTGGGAGATTTTGGGTGGTTTTGGTGGGACTATCTTTAGGACCAGTGGAAAGCCTAAAAGTCAAACAGAGGGAAAACCCTTTCACAGTGTGGATCCCACTTCCTTATTCCCCAGCCTTAAGCCTGGCCAAGGCAAATATCCTGCAGAAGGAAAATTCATCTGTTGTTGGAAATTCAGCCTCTTCACATCTCTCAGTGAAAAAAGGGGTGGTACTGAGGGGGAAGATGACTTCCTATTTCAGCACAGAGAATCTTGCAACCACCTCTACTGCTTCCACCAGGCAGTCTTAATGTGTTCTTAGAAGATAAAGTACCTGTGTCTCTTATATCTTATTTTTTGAGGTCTTGTTTGTGGAAACTGGTATAGGTAAAATAAATAGTGACCTCAGGACTATATCACATCTTTTCTGAAAGGCAAAAGCTATTTCAAATTTTTCTCATCTTTTCCAAACTACTCTTGCTTTTCTTGCTCCCAAAATGCAGTGAAGTGAAACTGTTTTAGTCTGTTCAGCCTTATCAGCACTGCCTTCACATCCCAGCAGGAATCCTGCTCATTTTTGGGTTTCTCCAGACAGTAGGTAAACTTCTGGATACCTGTCTGACTTAACAAAGGTGTTCTTTTGATGTTTGCCTTTAGGAACCTTACACTTTGGGTCCTTCTATTATTTTGTCCAACAAGTCAAGGCATTGCTGTCAAGGGAGATGTTATTGTGGAAAGGACAGAATATGTTCAAGGGCAGTGAATAAGTTCCCTTTCAATAAAAGCACACATTATGTCCAAGAACAGTCAAAAGGGTTAAAATACAATCTTTCCAGATAAGTTTCTAGCCATATGAGGCTCAAAAAGTCAAAAGATTTGAAAGCTATTAGTACTTCTGTAGATCATCCTCTTCCAGACACTCTTTTTTCTCTCTCTCTTTTTTTTTCTCTCCTTTAACTGACAGGTTGCAGTTAAAAATTAAAGTAAAAAGAGACCCTCTCTTTCTTACATACTTTTAATGGAACTCAAGCCAAAATAAGTCAGACTAAATTATGGGAGTAAATGACCTCCTGGGAAGTATAATACCAAATTCTGAAGAACTGTAAAGAGTTTCCTTTGATCTTTTTAGCTTCGCAGCCTGAAATTCAAAATCTGTATTTAATTTTAGATTGCATATGCCAGCTTTTAAGTTTCCTTTCTAACATGATATATCATTTTAAATGATAGGACACCTTTAACTTGTATTTCTTGAAAATGCTGACTATCCTTTCTTTATTCTTTTACACTATAAAAACAGATATAAATATTACTAATTGCAAAAATAATTTGAGGTTGGGTGCTATAATGGAGAAACCATTGACCTTCACTTAAGAGACTGTGCCTTCAAGCTCAACCTGAATTTCTAAGTGAAATGACTTTGATCTGAGACACAAGTAACTTCAGTTCAATGCCCTACAGGATATAGATCTGGAAAAAAAGGACAAGCTGAGCACTTAACTATATATTTCTATTACAATTTAGGAGCTAGACAAAGGATGCTATGTTTCAAATGGGGTAGAATAGGCCTATTTCTTTCTATGGCCACACAGTCACATTGCGAGAACTGTATTCCTAAACCAGAAATCTCAGAAGGCACAACAAGCTGTATTAGCTCTTGGCTGGAGAATTTTCTGACCTCTGCACTTGAGCACAGACTTTAGATATAGGCAGCTGGAATAATCTCCCTCTTGAGTCCAGAAGAGAGCCACAAAAGTCTTTATGCCTTATGCATTATGAAAGAAGCCACCTTTTTGAGGAAAAGTAAGTTGTATCAGGTTGGCTGGAAACAACATGAAAGAACAGCTGCTAACCACTGGACTTACACAGGCAAAGCTCTAGAAAATGTGCTTACACATGTGCTTTGTTATGTGTCTGTCTCATGATCAGCCAAACAAAGATACAAATACAGCCCAGAATTTTGAAATATAATAGCATTCTGAATTGAATCCTGAGGGAATAATTTGTAATGCATAATTTATCTGCTGAATTTAGTTTCTCCTACTAACAAAATATCCATTAACTAGTCATGGTTGCCTTACATGTTATTTTTAAGTGAAGCAACTGATAAAAGTTCTCTCCGACTATTTGGAGCTATTTGAGCTATTTAAAGATAGTTCTGACTGACTGGCTAATTTAAATGATTTTATTTCACTTTCCTGATTATGAAAACCAACCAGTCAACCAAGACACCTGTGTCCCAAAGTATTTCCTATATGGAAATACCTGGCATGAGTACACAAACACAACAAAAAGCTCTGCATTTCTCCGTTGTTTTGAAAGGGTGGTGTCTTTTTGACTGTTAAAGAAGTGGTTTTGAAGCAAGAGGCTGAACTTTCTGGGGTCAATCACTGCAGAATTTAATCCAACCCTTGCTTCTTATCACAGCCCACCCTAGAGAGCAGTTACTGTTACCTTCCTTCTTCCTAGTGAATTGCTGACAAATCACCTGGCTGGTCTATGAAAAATAGAAAAGATCAAA
>WBNO01019066.1:102500-167500 GCA_013400575.1 Peucedramus taeniatus | reverse complement strand
GAGAAAGCTGCACCTATCTGCAGGAGTTTCTGCTCCCTTTTTTAAGCAGATCCCAATGCTGAAAATTAGATAAGCCCTCTAAAAATA
Source organism: Peucedramus taeniatus (assembly GCA_013400575.1). NCBI lineage: Eukaryota > Metazoa > Chordata > Aves > Passeriformes > Fringillidae > Peucedramus > Peucedramus taeniatus. Next base: position 167,413 of record WBNO01019066.1, on the reverse strand, counting down.
ATATTAGGGAATTAATCTTTGCTATAGCTACAGGATTCAGTTGTCCCTTTTGCCTAAAACCCAGCATGAAAGCCACCAGCCCCATGCCCTTCAACCCACTAGGGATCTGAAATTTTCTCTTACTATTGCATTTGGCTTTAAAAATTGTATTCTCTAGTTTAGTTTGGGTTATTTTTTGATTGTAGATTTCCTGCAACAATTGCTGTAATTAAAATTACTAATCTGAACATTTTCTGTGGAAGAGCCAAGACCACTTTTTACACCACCTCTTGTCACGCCAGTCATATATAATTAAATAGTAAATAATGTGTCCAGGTGCTCTCTTTATCATACAAAAATCCTACAATTTGGTCTCCTCTTGGTTGTTCTCTAATTCTAATTTTAGTGCTGGCAGTCAAGGGCTAGGCAAGGATATTATAGACTGCTTGAGACACATAATAGGGAGACTTTTCTTCTAAATCATGCAGCTCAGGAAATGCAAATTTCATAAGCATATAGAAAAATAATTAACAATTTAAATAGTAAAAAATGTCTTATGACCACTGTGGACTAGCCTTATGGAAAAAAGAGGGAAACACTGATTAAAGAACTTGAAACTAAATGTTAGCAGGCTACCCACTTAACAAATAGCATTCCTTCTTTGCTTTCTATGCTGTCACTGTAGCCGTATAAGGCACAGCTTCTGCTCCCAAGTTATTGTAATTTCTGTAGAAAACAGGAGAATTCAAGTAAGTAAAGAGAAAGCTGAAAATATTTGGGGAAAAAAGCAGACTTTTATGCACATTCTGCTCATCCCAGAATTACTGCTGGGTTCTCCTCTTTCCTAATCAGATATAGAAGAAGAGTCAGAAAACTTGCAAGCAAAGTAGGGACCAGCACCTTTTGTTCCTGGGCCTCAGTGAGGAAACATCCATTAAAGCCAAAAGCTTGACCCCAAAGAGCCAGAGGAGGTAAGGGACATGAATGAGCCATAAAGTTATCACTGCCAGCTCTGAAAGACTCCTCAGCTGCAAAGAGTCCACAGAAACTGCCCAAGCCATCAGGAGCCATGTCCAACAAGCTGAAGACTTAAAATCCCAACAGACAGATTAAAATATGTACCAGAAGATGGAAAAGAGAGGAAAGACAATGTAAAAATTTATTTGCAGTCCTAAAGTGTCCTGCCATGTTTCTGAGGAGGAAAGCCTTACGCTGAAACCTGAGTATGAGAAACAAACCCACCCCAAACCATTGCTTATAAAACAAAGAATATCCATGGTTTTCTCCCTGCAATGCTCACTCTCTAAAATCATTACATCATTACCTCTAAAAACTCTTTTTTCAAGCCAAACTTCTGAGGACAAATTCTCACAACAGTCTCTGATTCAGCATCTGGGTCATGCATCGTTTCCTGTCTGCCCACACAAAGCACCTGTAAGCCATGTCTATATCAAGGTCTTGGTTATTCAAAAAACACAGCCAGTTCTTTTAATTAGTTTTTCCTTTTGAGCAGGCACATGGAAGTGACCAAACTTTACTTAGGACATGCCGTGTGCTTGAATGTTAAAACCAGCATGATTGCTGCTGCTGGAAGGTAACACAGAGATTCCAGTGGTCTGTTGGCATAATCATCATACACCTGACTCAAAACACCTGGGACTTGGAAGCATAAAATAAAAAATAAGATTAGAATTCCTCCCCTAATTCTGGAATAAATTTCTATAAGTACTACACAGTACAATTTAGCTAAGAGCCTGCAAATTGTATTGATCAGCTACGTATTTCATACCACACTTATTTTTTCTAGTATTACATTTTGGCCACTCCTAGTGTTACTGGACAGACAATGTCAGCAAATACAAACTTTTGAGGGTAAAGTTTCTTTTAAAATACAGTTTGACTTTGACCTTTGCAAGGACATTTCATGTAAAACTAACTCGCTTACAAACATTTCAGTTCTAAAATGTTAATGCACTACAAGGTTAACTGCTCTTATTAATCCATTAAACAAGAACTGTATGCCCTTTCTTATATTAACCATTATTTACTTATTTAATTCTTATGTCCAAAGTCCAAAAGCTCTTATCTTTGTTACAAAAACTAACAAAGAGTTAGTTAGATCTTACAAAACTTCAACTGGTGTACTTCATTTGTATGCCTTCATTAGTACTAAAAGTCTTGGCATAAAAAATCCAATGTGGCAAGCAGGGTGGTCAGCAATTTTTTGAGATCACTTGTTGGAGCAGTGCAAGTCAAAGAAGCAAGCAAGCAAGTTTTTTTTTAGTTAAAAAAATATTTCTTCTCTGACCCTTGCCTGTGATTTGAGAAGAAGAGAGGAGATTTTTATGTGCATATGTAGCAATGGTAAGCAGCTGTAAAAACCTCCCACCCTAAAGATTGATGAATATGTTTCATTAACACCAGCACATCTGAAAGACATTTGACACTTTGGAAGACCAACTACGGTTCTTTAAAATGCCCCAGATGAAATGCCTCGTAATATGATTATTAATGGCCATCTTAGGAGCCTCTGGTGCCTTCTCTATTTAAAAAGTTAGAAAACCTTAACTTCTGATTATACCTGACCACAGTCTAAATGTTTATTTTGCTAGGAAATCTTGAACTATACTTGCATGAAAAGTTGTGAGATCTGCCACAGCAAGATTTAAAAAGCCTTTTTGAAATCCATCGTTTATATTCTTTTTTCTATTTACGACATTAAAGACTCACCACATCCTTTGACTATCAAACAATAGAAAACCACAAAGCAAATACTTTGTGGCAATCCCATGCCATATTCATTGAATTGCTGTTAAGACTGAACACATCTATGAGGTTCAACATCTGTTTTGGAGTGTAGTGCAAAGGAATTCAGAACCTGAACCAAGTGGGCATCTGTTTTCTACATTTGCTGAGTGCTCCTAAATCTGAGGCAGCTCTGGATGGAGGCCATGCACCCAGAGCTTGTAAAGGAAGAGTTCTCCTCCAGGTATCAGTGGTCTGGGTGGAGGACCCTATGGGATGCTTGTCTCACACCCCGGAGAAAAACTGGCCTTCACTAATACACATGGTAGCAACTGAGGACAGCCAGGCAGACTCAGGTAAGCTTGAAGGCTTTTGTCCATTCAGAACAAAAAGTACACTGTACTTGATAATAAACCTGCCATTTGAAACCTCAGGGGTTTTAATCTTATAAATAATAGAGATCAGAGAAGAAGGGTTTGCAAGGCTGCATTGCACTGCCCAGAATTCAGATTTATGCAATGCACTCATGGGGACGTGGTGCTGAAATGCGTGCAAGTGTTAGGGCACTTGAGATTCAAGCCAATATTGCCCAAAAATATGCAATGCAACACTAATATTTCTCTCTGTTATGGTGTTCTCCCCAGCTGCTGTGAGAACATCCATCACTCAATGGCAGGTCAGAGCTATCCAGTCCACTGCATGCACTAGTACAGCTTTTTGTTTTCTGTTGAAGATGCTGTTAGCTAGCATGATGTCCAGGCCAGAGGAAACTATATAAAATGAGCCAAAGAAGGTGCACATTACTGAGCACACTCAAACAGTTTTTACTCATTAGGGCTGATAGCAACTTCTTCTTTGTATATACCAGCCTACATATCTTGAGAAAATTAGAAAAGTAGGGTTGCTAACTCTCCTGAATTGAACAAGCATTTGAAAAGATTGGTTTATAAAATATATAGAAAGAGCTATGGTTTAGAAATGTAGTAACAAAGGGTATGAAACTTCAATTATTCTTCTTTGATCATCAAGAAAAAAGTTGCAGTAGTTCTGCTGCAAAATGAATTAATCCCTCAAATGCTTTCAGGCATCAAAATAATTCCTACTGTTTTAGGATGTGAAAAATTGTTTTGAAAAATTCAGCAGTATAAAAAAAGAATCTGTTAAGCACATTAAAGGCTGTCTTTTTCTGCAAGCGCATTCAGAAAATAGGGAGCATTTCTTTAGCTCCCTATTGCACTTTAAAAATGCAGAGTACTAAAATGGCAAGCATGAAGCTAACTGTCAGGCCATGTAGTTTCACTGTGGGGAGGTTATCACATGCAGCTTTGCTGCCTTATTTATTATTGCTTGCAGTTCTTCCAATCAGATAACCTTAACAAACATGGTGCTATCAATTGCCAGATGTGGTACATGCTATGCAGCATCTAGTTTTTGACAGACTAAAATGGAACAGACAATTCTTCTCTTTATGTAATCAACCATCAGTCACACTATGAGATTCACAAGGAGTATCTGGAAGTGCTGTCAAGTGCCAATTAGTGATGTTGCTAACCCAAAAGGTAAAGAAGATTGTAGAAGAAGCAGCCCAGTATAATTCTCCACTCCAGTGTCCTTAAAGTGGGCTATCATTTATGAATGTACTCCTACAGATGAAAGAGAAATGGGAGGTCAGTGGTTCCTGTCTTCAACAATCTTCTGCAATCTTGTCATAATGAATTGTAAATAGTGTCACTATCAACCTCCTTTTCCTGCACTGGAAACCAGCACAAATGGCTCCACAGAGCCAAACACTGATAATGCTGCTCCTCAGGACACCCAGCTGAAGGCTGCCCTCTGTCCTCTGCCTGTCATGCTGTGTGTGGTTCTGCATGGCTGGGGCTCACCCTTTCTGCCTTGCCACATCCCCCCACTCCCTCATAGTTCTGGGGTACGTTCACACCACGGATATGCAGGGCTGAAATCCTGAGCTGTTTATCATTTGAAGACAATCTGAAGATTGATGAACAATCAATGGAAACGTCTTCCTCCCTCTCAGAGCAATTCTCAGCACAATCTGGCAAAATGTCATTATCACCTAATATGGTTTTATCATGAGGTGTTCCTGCTTTCAGAACAGCAAATGATTTTTACAAGGTCAGAAGCAGAATATCATGCCTGGGTGTTGGCCATCTTGAACTGCATAATGAAGACACGTTCTTCAAAAGGCAGCATTACTCTGGCACACAGAGAATACCTGACAAGCCTGGATTTGAAATGACCAGCCTATGAGCATTCTTTCCTTTCAAGGGTTACAGTATCCACTAGTCCAGTGTAGATACAATGCATTATTAATTAGCATATACAAATCCTATTTATATTAAAAAAGCTTGCTTAGTGAAGGAGACATAATTCCTGTTATTACCATTCCAAATAGCAAAAAACAAATATTGTCTACAGAGCTAATAAAAACACAAGATGAGTGCAACAAGCTTGGAATATATTTGTAGTCTACACACGTTTTCTTTTTTTTTAATGTGGGACCACTATTTTCCATAGTAAATTATATATGCTAACAGAATTTTTCTGAGTGTACCTATGTTCCTGAATGGCAATGTTCTGAAGGAGCAGTGCTGAAGAGAGTTATCATACGGATGTATAATACTTATATTACACAGCTATTGTACATGCAATAGGCTTGTGACTTCTTAAAATATACGTGCATGGAAGGGGTGCGAAATTACTTCAGAGCTGCCTGGGCAAGCATAAGTTGGTGCAGAAAACTCCACACCATGAATCCCTGAAACAGTTTGTTATCAAACCAGCAACATATATGTACAGTCATGCTCTTCCAGAGTCCAATGAATCTGGGGCATCTCTCCACTACCACTGGTGCAAATACCACTGAAAACAGATGTTGTATAAACACTTAAAAAAGTTGAGCAAACTCTGAGCTTTTTCATGTATTGGATTCTATAGGAATGCAATGAAAAAGTTTTGTTAATGCAGAAAAGACCAGATCAAGCTGGCAAATCATCTCCCTGTGTCATAAATTAGCAAACTAGCAGAACTATTCCCTGGAAGGTGCCAGACAATTAGAGGACAAGGCACAACAACAAAGGTGTTCCTACCAAGTGTGAACACTTTGTCAAGCAATAGAAACAATTTACAGTGTTTTCAGAACTGTAGTTCAGGTCAGTTCATTTTTATACTCTCCCATATGGTTCTGCTCCTTCTATTTCCAGAGTGAACCCTATTTACCTAGACGGGTAAGACAGAAAATATATTGTTTGCAGAGAAAGTGAGAGTCATCAATAAAGAAAACTTCTCAGGATAGGTATATTGAGTATGTGTATTGGCTTGATCTGACAAGGGACGAAAATGGCAAATAACTTGTTTTCTACTTGAGAGGCATCTGAGAGCAGAGAACTGGTCAGGTGCTGTATTGTGCCTCAGCACATTGAGGCTCGGCAATAAAAATACAGTTTGGATGGAGTGAGCAAATAAAAGTGGCTACCAGCCACATTTCTGTCTTTAGGAATCTGAGCCTAACAACAGACTAAGCATCATTTGCACCAGGTTTTCACTTCCCCCAGGCCTGTAAATAGAAAAAATCTGTTCAACCCTTCCATGCATAACTGCCAGCATGGACCATATCAAGCAGTCAGAGTTCTGCTGTCCCCTAACGTGAAAGCAGAAAGGACCCTTGGGATTAACAGCAAAATCTCTATGCCACACCACTCCTTATGGGTCTGGGCTTTCCTCACCACAAATGAGGTGGTGAACCACCTTTCACAATGGCTTTCACCCACTGAATCACAGCAAATGCTTCTCTTGTTCCTGAGCACAGACCTCCCACCCAAAATACTATAGCTCTTACAGTCACCCTTGGAAAAATTCTTTCCATCGTAAAGTTTAGGAAGCCTAAACACAGAATAATGATTGTTCCAGGTCTACACTAGATTAATACAGAGCATCCAAAATGCTTAGGAAATGGGATGTTTTTTCTTCTAACAAATTGTTCTGTATGTTTTCCATACTGAAGTGACACATTAGGTTGGAGTTTCAAGCTTTTGGAAGGCAGCCATGGTAGACAGAAACCATATGATGCCAGAGTGCATTTATACTCGTTAACTTACATGAGACTGGCACAAGCCTCTAAATATTAGCCTATGATTTTTGCAAAAAAAAGAAGCAGGACTTTGGGGTATTAGCAGAGCTTTCATTACTAGCAGCTGCAATGGATTCATCTTAGACAGGGAACTACAGTATTTAGTTAAAGATGGAAAGGAATAATAGTTTAGTACCTCTTTCAGAAAAGGTGAAGTTAAATGCAAAAGCAGAATGTCTTCTCCATGAAGCAGCATTGAAAAATACTTTTACATTCATGTGACATTGAGAAACAAATGACAAAGAATTTTCCATTAATAATTTAATTTGGGGGCCAAAGGGCCCTCAATAACATGATAAGCATATAACATGGAGACAAGTTTATCCCTGAGATAAGCAATCACTATAGAGTTTCTTACAGCGTGTTTGAATTTGACTCTATGGAATGCAAAATTAAAAAAAAAAAACATAAATAACTGATAGGGACAGCTGCCAACCCACCTCAGACAATCATGACTTTATGCTGAACACTAGAAGTGCAGAAAAATGAAGCTGTGGAACTTGAAAGCAGCATATTAACAGGAGGTTCTGAGCATCTCCATCTCCCATGGAGATGGACAAAAGTTGACACAGAAACAACACAGTCATCATCTGGCAGGATCATTAGAGCATTAAAATTCAGCCCTGGTGTCTAAAACAAAACATTCAAAGATGTGATTTCCGAGGAAAATTTAGGCATCCAAGTTGAAGATCCAGATTCCTTTTGTGGTACATTCCTACTACTGGAAACAAGGATTTTTATCAGAAAGTATGTGGAGTTGAGGTGATGTACAAATCTGCTAGGGAGTTATGAAGAGAGGCTAATAATCCAAAATCATATATCCTATAAAACTAACCTGTGCACACAGAGCCTCCAGTTAAGCATTAAGATGTAACCCTCATTCACATTCAGCAAAACCCTCTGACTCATCAGCGCTTTGTTCCTTGAGGGCTGGACAACTGGATTACTCTTTATTTTTAAAGATGGATGGTGGTGATGCTGCTGCTCATCTTTTATAGCAGTGGTTAAAGCACTCACCCAGAAACTGGTGAGCTGACTACGGTTCAGTGACCTCCTCAGTGTGAGGGGGTTCAAATCTACAGCTCCAGCCTAGGCTCTGACAACCAAGTTAAGCCACAATTGCTGGAGATTTGGGGAACGAGGGCAGAGAAGGGAGAAGAGGGGGGCAGTCTGCTTCCTGCTGAAGCTGCATGGCTGTTCAGCAAAGAATGCAAGATTTATTGGGTCAGAAAGAAAGAGAACTGGAAAAAAAGGAGCTTTACTCTAGACTAAACATGAAGGCTTCCTCTGGGAAAAAAAGAAGTCATCCCCTTCAATGTTTTTAATGTTGTTAATTAATTTAGTTTTAAACAAGATTTTACAGTGATGTTTCCAAATTTGTGAGATGGAAACACTTTTATACAATTATAAAATTTAATGAAAATTTCCATTTGCAGCAAATGCCTGATGAAAGGCGGTGGTGGGATGCAGAGCCACATGCCACTCTAAGTGTCACACTGCCCAGCACAGTCACCCCAAGAGCTGCCCCACATGCCTGGGGAGTGAGTGTTTGAGACATGTGGGGAGCTGGCTTTGGGCTGCAGTCCCCAACAGGCTCTCTGCTCTCTTCCTGCCAGCTGAAGGACACCTGGGATACAGGATGCCCTAAGACTGGGGGCATGCAGCTACACCAGTACCAAGTGCTGGCCCTGATTACTAAGATTCATCACCAAAGGGGGTGTACTAGTAGCTGGTACAATAGAAATCCAGCAGTGGAGCATGGACAAAGGGAATGAAATTGTAGGTGGAGCAGTAAAATCAGCTGCTTGCTGGAGGCAGTCTGCTGTGGAGAGGAGCTGGACTCCTTGGCACGAGTCTCCTCGCACGCTGCTGCCTCCGCAAGCTCAACAGAGACAGCAACGGGGGGAAGAAGTGTAAACGAGGGGAAATCTAGGACAGACCAATGAAAGGTTGTCTAGTTTCTTAAAGCAGGAAAAAGCCTAGTGAGACTGGTGTCTTGTACACCTTTCAGTGTATTAAAATACTGTTTTGTTTTCTTTCCAGATTCGTTCACCAGGTTACAACCCTTAAAAGGACTTCCTAATTTCTTACTATTATACACTCAGGCACTTTAGTTAGTCACTATCTGGGGCAAAACATTTAGTGATGTCACAGGTTTACTGATTTTCTTTTTAATTCCATCTCTATTTTATTTAATCTTCGAGAGTTTGGAGATCAGGAGCTATGCAAAGAATTGTCTCTTTGTGAAAAGCTTACTTTGGTTGGCTGTCAGTGAATTTGTAGCCACAGCAAAGGCTCTGATACACCAGGGAGAAAATCATGCTTTTACCTAATCTAACCAAACCAACCTTGGTCAGATTGATTCAGTTTCCAGCCTTGGCTCTGACCTCACCCTTACCCTCAATCCTGCCTCACTTTCACACTGAGTATTTTATACAGCTTCTATTTTCTCCCTGCATTGCTTCTACCAGCCCCCCGCTGCCCCCCCACCCCCAATTTCTATGTTCTACTCATCAACCATTGCTTTAGAATCTTCAGGCTGGATGGGCAGGCATGCGGTGCTGGCAGGTGGTGTAGCTGTTAGGCAGCCTTGTGTATCACAAGAGATCTAATGCTATCAAATTTCTTTTCCCCCAAAGACTAAAGAGAGCAAGCCTTTGTAAGCATGCAGGAGGGGGATGAAAACACTTTGTCTCCTGAGCAGCCAGCCTTTGTCATTTTACAAATGAAATCACTTTGGAAATTTAGAGAATTAATATCATAATGAAGACGGGAGTACCCATTAGGGTGGTCTAATGTTGCTCTGGAGATATATGATGGATGTCCAGTTGCTGTAAGCCCTTATTTGCAGAGAGTCACCTCTGTAGTTGCCATTATTAGGAAGATGTCTGAAGCAGAGGATCAGACACAACCATTGCAAGATGAGATAGTGTTTGACTGGTTTCCAGGGAACCGAAGGATACAGCCTTAGTTGTACCTGTCACTATGGCTCCCAGCTTTTTTCCCCCTTAATGTCTTTTTTAGCTGTAGGAAGTTTCTCTTTAAAGATTCACTGCTTCTCTAATAGCACGAAAAAGCAGGAATAGGAACATAAAAAAATATTACCTGGATTGCAAAGAAGCTTCCACTTATTGCAAAACAATTGGTATAGTTCATCATCAAAAGACTGCAATATGCTGCACTAGCCAGCTTTTGCAAATAAAGATAACCACGAGATCTAACCTGTAGTGTATTACTTGTAGTAACTGGAAATATTCACCTGCTGTGTCCACTTCTGGAGCTACCTAACGCACTGTCAGAGCACTGATGCCATGATTGCCATTCCTGGAAATACAGCCTCAAGAAAGTAGTACTTCCTGGAATTATCTTAATGGGCAATTGAATCATCATTTCTAGCACTCCAGCATCTTTCCCAGAAGGACAGTTTTCCACAGGCAATGATTCCAGTTAGAAACAAATGTGAATATCCTAACTTTGATTCTTTTCCCTTTCTGACTGGTTTGCAGAGAACAGAAGCTTTAAGCAGATGTTAAAATTAGGGAGAAAGGCACCTAGGACATAAGGCTGGAAGGTGTCCAGTATAGTGATTCACCTGCACTTCATTTTATAGTAGCTCTTCTACCCAGGTCATTTATTTTCTTCCAATTATCTGTGTTCCTTTAATAATTCTCTTCTGGTCACTAATGTTGCTGCTTTGTTGTGTTATTTCCAGGGAAGCTCAGGTGCTGGTGTAAGTTGTCATAGCTGCAATGTCTTCCATGAGGATTTACACTAGTGGCATGCCTGTGTTTTAAGAAAATCAGGTTAAATTCAGTAATGTCTAGATTTTTTTTTCAGCTATGGAGGTATGCAAGGCAGCATGTTGTTACTAACCTTTTCAAATAAATGTGACATGACGAGTCCACACTTTGCTCTATATATAATCAGTACTGATTTTGGGGAATAATCAGTGGTAAATAAATTGAGTGCTGTTGAAATACCCTTTGTGTGTGTTCTCATGAATTACTCATGAAACAGGGGTTACAAATTTCTGCTTCTGATACCCAGTATTGGATATGTACTGCTTTTTTTTTTTTTTTTCAACATATGGAGATAGAAGGTGTTCGGATTTTTTTTTATGTGTTGGGTTGTTTTGTTTTGGGATTTAGGGGTTTTCTGCAAAATTCGATTTGTTTCCCCTAAATCTTCAGTTTAGTGGCCAAATTCACCTTGGTGGGAGCAAATGCAACTATATCAATAGCACTGGAGTTCTCTCTGCATATGTCAGCGATGAATTTGTCCCCATATTTATTGGAAATACCTGAGCTGCTGTGATATGATGTGGTAAATCATGCTGAGAGCAAATCAAACAGACAGGCTGTGGCTGCATCACTATTTCATACAACTCAGGTCATAATGGACAGGACAATGCTGTAGTGTGAAATTCAGTGCTAAGGAAAATACATTCTTTCTAACATTTTATGAAAATACTCCTCATCCTTTAAAGGACAATTTAGGCAATGCGACCACTGCTGGAACCAGGGCAGGAGCATTTAGAAGGGAAAGAGGAAAAACACCATTGCCCAAGAGGAGAATAAGTTGGCTGTAGATATTCCCATGCTTTTACTATTCCAAAATTCCCATCAACTGTTGCATACAGCTTCCAGAAATAAAGCTATTGAGTCTTCCTACAGTAAATGAAAGCAATGCAACACGCCAGTCTTCAAGCCCAGCAAACTATAAATGTAATATCAGACGGAGAAGAGCTAATGAAAACAATCACATTAAACATAGCTCTTCAGTGCTTGGTGCTCAATAAGTGAGCAGCAGGCTTTCTCTGTCTAGCTTACAGAAAACAGGAGGTAGCAGTTTGCAAGGAGCAGCGTTTTAATGTGATTGGACTATAACAGACAATCTATTTACAGCATGCTCTGGGGAGCTTATAAACAAATGTTGAGTAATTTCAGCCAGCAGTAATTACCCTTGCAGCTGACAAGGATAGCATGATACTTTCTCCTTCACCTTCAGCCCAGTCCAGAAGGCACTGTACACAATGGCACTTCTAATTATTTCTGCATTTCTATGGCTAAAGACCAAAGTGTGTTATTAGAGAACATTTTAGAAGCTTTTAAAAAGCTTGTTTATTGGGACAATTAAAAGTCATCACTATGACAGCAAATAAAAGGTTCCATTCCCAGGCACGCAGTTGCAGCTGGGGGTCTGCCTGCTTACCTTGTAAGCCTTGTCCACATGAGGCAAAATTTACAGCCACCCCTCACTGTTGCTAATACCAGTTCAATGGCATCAGTGCTACCAAGGTGGGCAGCCTTCAAGGGTACAGAGAATGGGGCTCTGTAAATATCATATTATCTAACCCTGATTAGAGAACATTGAATAAACATAGTACTTAAAATGCTGTCCACTCACCTGTGCTCCAGCTCCCAACACAGTCAAACATAGTGGGGGTGAAGCCCTTGTAGCTGTAAGAAGATATTTTTGCAGTGTGCCTGTGATGCAGTCAAAGCTTCAGACAACATGGCATTTTGTCTTCTGTTGAAAGAAAATTAAAAGCATGTTCTAAGACATCCATTAGCACTTAATTACTGGTGAAATACAATGGTTTGGATTTTTTTTTTTTTTCCCAGGCACTGGACACACAAATAGGTGAATTCTGGGCTGGAATCAGCTGCCACAGTGAGTCGGTAGGAAGGCAGGGGCAGAGGCAAAGAGAGACCTGGGCTATGCTCGGAGAAGGTCAGGGGATGGGGGTGCTCCCCTCTGCATTCCTCCCACTGCTGGTGATTAACCCTTTTCCCTTCCCATGGCTATGTGAAGGCAAATCTAGATCTTTTACTTTCCCCAAATCATCAGTAACCTATGCAATACTTCAAAAGCCATCTCCCCACTTTTAGAGAACACCCCAGAGCGTTCAGGCTACGTTCACCAACATGACAAATGTCCACTCTCCATGGCACAGCCCTCTGGCTCCTCAGGCACCCATGGGCACAATCTGCCCAGAGCCCTGCTCTGAGCCCAAACCCGCCCCTCCAGAACTGGCAGGAAGCACTGGTGAACTGCCACTGTGATATAAGGGTGCAGGGCCTGTCCAATCCTAAAATGTAGGTGCTTTTTGATGAGTAACTTACAGAGAGATACAGCTGTGCCAACTAAGGAAGGAAGGTCTCCAGCCTCAGGGAGACCTCAGGAGGTTACAGTGTCCTGAGCAGGCTCTTATTTGGCCCAAAGCACTGTTTTTTCTCCCCAGTTATGTCCTATTTACTACATGATTTTCTGCTCACACTGTGTGTTTTGCTGTGGAAAACACTACAGCTATTTCCAACAAGTATATTTTAAAATGTACAAACAGCTACTCATGGCGAGTCATCATTGGAGTGATTGCTGTAGGCAGTGATAATTAACGAAATTATTGAGTCACAAGACTGTTCACCACAAGAACTTCTATTTAACATCGTAATACAGTCATATAAGAGCCAAACTACCCAAAAGCAATTGGGAGAGGCAGTGAACTGTGATGTGTGCTGGTTTGCAAACACCACTGCACAGTTCGGCGTTCGCTGAGCTCCCATCCGCCTCAATAAATTCAGTTCAGGTCCCTGCTATAGGAATTGACAGCAGATATCTAATCCCCAAAAGTGGATTATTTACATTTTTTTATATGTTACATTGCATTACATCCTGTCATGTTGCATCTCATCACAAGCAGATATAATATCGCATAACATGATGTGACATGATGACAGACATCAGAAATGTTTTTTGTTGTTTTGGGTTTTTTAGAGATTTTATACCTACTATCCAAAATATTTCTGAGTGATTTCTAGGAAGATGGAGTGGATAAGGTGAGTGCCTGGCTTACATGCTTGTCTGGCAGCTGCTGCATGGTCTCTCCCAAGCATTGTTTAAAATGAGCCACCTTGTTTTGCAGCTTCATGAAACCTCAGCAATGCAATTTTACACGTATTTTGCAAATATTTTTAAAAGATTCATTAGGAGGGAAATCAGCAGAACACATGTTCAATAACAGCACAAACCGACAACAGCTGCTGCAAATTACCTTGTCTGAAAGGAACCCCCAGCAATGCATTGCAAACTTTAACAATGTACTCGAGCTGTTGATTGCTCGCGCTGCCGCTCGCCACTCGTTTCTGAGACACAGTTGGTGGAGGAACATTAATTTGTCCTTGTTCTTGAGACTGGCAGGTGTCACTTTGCCCAGTGTGGGACATGAGTGACAGATATTTTGCAGCTGATGAAATGAGAATGCAGAAATTCAAGAGTGCCTCTGGGATTTCACTGGTCATTTGTGGCCAGCACAAGGGCAGGGCCCGCTGCCTCGCTGGCGCAGCACTGGCTGAGCTGCTGTTGCTGCAGGCTGCCGCAGATCCACACCATTTTAAATAATATTGGTATTATGAAGCCCTTCCCACACACACACACACACACACTTGAGGGTATTGTGTGTGCTTCGCTTCTTCCTAGGCTGATACTGGCTGGGAGATTGTTCTAATTGTTTGGTTTTTTTTGATTTGGGTTGTTTTGGTTTTTTTTCTGTCCTATGCTCAAGCCTTCTTCAAAAGGATTTTACCTGCATCTGCTATCTTTAATTCTTTGGATAACATAATAAGTGATACATAAGCTAACCTAGAGGAAACTGATTAAAAACAAGAGCAGCATTAAAAAACGCAATTAATAAATCCCTCTTGTGATACAGCGGTTAGGAAGAGAGTGGGTAGAATTATATCAATTGAAATGTTTCTTTCATCTAATTTAAAAAACAGAAAAATGTACAAATTCCAAGCACAAATGCACAAAGCTTGGTGAAAATAAAAAAGATACAAGGAAATGAACAGCATTGCAGTGTTAAGGAATTAGGAATTAGATTTGTTGAATTTTAACACTATCCTGCAGTTCACCTTTATCTTTCCTTCAAGTCTTAGAGCATTTTCTTTGCAAGCAATATAGGGGCTGGGATTACTAACACCATCCTCCTCCTCCTCCTTCCCCCAAGTCCCCCCCCCCCCCCCCCCCAACCCCCCCCCCCCCCCCCCAAAAAAAAAAAAAAAATTAATTATAACTACAAGGAAAAGAAATTGTCCAGTGTTGAAGCCTCTAGATATTTTCAACCTCAGTTTAAATAATGTTGGGGTTTTTTTCCATTCAACAATTTTATGTGAAAAAAAAGGGAAGGGATTAAAATATTCTGTATTTTCTAAAATACTTTCTCTACAAACAAGAGTGCATACCAAAAAGAAAACAATTCTTTAAACTATATTAGCTTTTTATTTAAACTACATATTATTTTAGAGGGGGTGATTTTTGAGTTTCAGGACTCATTTTGTTAACTGTGTTAAATGTAGTGTATATAGAACAGTGTAATCCATAGAACCACTAACAGCATTTTCAATCGTGATAAAACCGTATTAACATATTTGCCTCTATAATGATTAACTGTCTTTGAATATTAAGAGATTTTTAAAACATCTTATTCACACAGAGGAGACTGCAAAAGCCTGGGCTTTTTCTCTATTTTATAAGTGAGGCTTGGTTTGATATGCATTCTGATTTTAAAAGAACCGTAATATTTTAATCGATCTCTCTGTAAAGATCATGATTATTATAAATGAGATACAGTCATGCACATCAAGCCTGACTGGTAGATAGGAGGTCATGAGTCAGGAATTATATGAAGAGGGGAAGTAAAAACTAGAAAATTTTCCAACATGATTGTTTAAAGGAACAATTATGTACATTGGTACATGAATTCAAGCCTTCAGTTACATTCAGAGTTATTAGCCTTCATTTTCTATTAATTTCCTTTAAACTAACCTTGAAAAAGTATCATTTGCAAAAAAATAAAATTAAATCCATACATTTATTATGACAAACATGTAATTTCATACTGAACTCTTCACATTCATGAAACAGTTGGCATTAAAAATCATGGCAGCGAAATATATCTGATGAGAACATTGATACAAACCTAGACTGTGAAAACACTGGTTAATGTCATTTGACAAATGTCAGTTTATTGTAGATAATTACTTATGTTAAATAATTTGAAATATACATAAAGATATCATCTGATATGATGCAATATAGCCCTTTAAACATAATTTCATTATCAGAACTGGGAAAATTCTTTTGAATAGATTTATTTTTTTCTACCAAACCTCTAGTCTCCCCAAAACAATACTACTTTGTTTATACCTTCATACAAACACACACAGACACACAAACAAATACATCTGCACATTTTTCACTTAGTATTTCCACCCCCTACTTACAATTGCAAAGATATACTGTTATCCTTTGCAAAACAAATATTTTTTCTAGGTGACTTGTTTCTTTAATTAAACTGTATTATTTATAATGATCAAATATAATTATCAGTAACAAGTATTTAATGAAAACAAACCGCTTTCCTTTCAAATTTTTCCAACCCATTGTACTTTAAGGCCATAGCTTCCCTCAGAAGATCACTGTATCACAACAACTAAAAACAAGTATATGATTAAAAGACTGTCAGGTGCTGCTTCGTTTCAGACAGATGAAAATAGAGAAGGTAAACACTGGAGATCCCAATTCATATCATGAATTCATGTCATGTACAAATCCTATCATTTAAGGTATCACTTCCAATGAAACAATACTGTTAGTGGTTCAATGTGCTTTAGAGGTGTCTTTTAACTACCCCATTTGATATTGTTATGCACTGAGACATTACCTGAGTATCTTTGATTATTACTGAGCGAGATGAGAGGAATGTGCACTTTCACTGGACTCATTGACAGCGAGGTGCTGTAACAACTCTCCTGTAATTAATTGTGAGTGAAAGGGGGTTTGGTTTTTGCAGCCTCGTAAAACTTTTCCCACATGGCTGAACCCACGGTCAGGAGACGTTAGGCAACATTAACTGCCTGCACATTTCTGCAAGGCTCTGGAGGAAGCGGCTCGGCACTGGGGCTCCAATTCTGAAAACCCCGGGACACAAGACATCAGCGTCTACCTTTCATCTTAGCTGAGATTTGGAGAGGGTTCAGACCACAGAGGCTCCTTAATTCTCACTAATTCATTTGCTTTCCTGATTCACTTGGCTTGGGATAACCTGCGAATGATAATGAACCTGTAAGGGGAGCGCTTAGTCCCTTGCCTTTGAATGTGCTCGGCATGGATTGAGGGCTTTCTGTGAATCTTGCAAGAGGAAAAGAATCTTATTAGCACTGATTGCCAGTCATGAGGTTGCCTCTAAAAATTGCTCTTGTATTTTTAACTCTTGCTTGCTTATAACAACCCCAGCTAAGGAGAGAGATGTGTTGTTTACACATTGAACACGACATTGTTCTCAACATTTACTCATTTCTCTTTGCAATTTGATCTAATCATAACACATTTGCTTTATGTATGTCATTACTATACCACTATGAACACTTCATCATTTTTCCCATGATTATTCTACAAGTTCATAACTGGCCAAGTCCTCATCTCTTCACCCCCAGCTAAACATCCTCTTTGCATAAATGCATGCTCTCTAGAATAAAGGGTCTAATTTCCCTTTTTTTCCTTATCTTATTAACCATTTCAGCAGAGCACAGCTGTACTGCTTTTTGTGTTACTAGGGGATTTTTAGTAAAGTTGTTGTCTCATGTTGGTTCTAATGGTTTTTTTTAATAAACATATTGTAGATCTAGATACAAAAAAAAAATCAAACTCTGGTGAGAATATCTGAAAGTAAAACTGGAAAAAATGGCTTATTTTTGCTTCTCTTTGATACATTAACATTCATACTAAGATTTTTTTATTTAATTTTTCATTCATTTACGTGAATTTAGGTGACCGTAAAGAAGAAATGAATGAAACCACAAAAGAAATCTGTGTCAGAGTGATTCAGTTTAGACAATCAAACTCCTGCTCAGGTCAGCAATTGCTAATGGCTGAGGATTCAGGGTCCAGTTTCACATGGGTCCTTGTTATTACTGGAACCAAATTCTGACTCCTGCCCCAACCCAGGGAGATCCCAGTATTAAGCAGCGTGTTCTGCCCTCTTCACATCCTTAAAGGTATAGATTGCTTTATTGCCCAACCCTTCCTAGCAAGATTTACAAATGGGCAACCCATCCTTTCTGCAAAAATGTGGTGCTTTTCTGTTGTTTATAGCTATTTCATATGACCAGTGTGCAGTTCTAGAAAACCAGTGCTTCAGCTTTGGCATTCAGTAACAAGAGAGGCTTACACATCTTCCACATCTGGGACACCTACCCACTAGCCAGAAATGAATGCTGCTTTGCTGAGACAAAGATAAATTCCTTGTGTGATGATTTATTTACCCTGTGTCTAGGTGGGGGCAGTACAGTGTTTGACTAAATAAAGACAATCACTTCCAATTTCAGCTAATGAAATAATTTCCTAAAATCCTCTTGAAATATGATTTTTATGCTTTTCCCCTCTGATTTGCTGTTACTCAAAAAAACCTTAAAGTGACAAAATATTACACCCACTCTTTCTCAACAGAATTTGCCAAAAAGGATAATTATGTGAGACTGCTAGAATTCAAATTTGAACTGAAACTTCTTGTGTGGAAATACAAATTTCTACTATGTTGATAGGCTCAGCTCTTCCTCAAAGGGCATGAACAAGAGCTGATCAGCCAATGGAATTCATGTTACATGGGAATTCTGAAAGTTTGACATTTGCTTGTTGAATCATAAAACATTTCTGCAGGACATTTACCAAAAAAATCCTAACTTGCTCTGGAAATGTCACACAAAAATATCTATTTTTTGCATCAAAAATGTCAAAACAAAACAATGATTTAGGCTTCTATGTTTCAAAATGTCATCTTGGTGCTTTTATCAGTATTTTGGCTGTCTATGATGTGTAAATTTTGCTTAGAATTTATTTCAGAGAATGTTATTGAATTTTAATTTCTATAGTATATCACAATTTTTTGTTGAAATATTAAAATAATTTTTTGTAAAAAGTTCTTCACAGATAGGCTTTTTGTGCATATATATACTTTAAAAATATATAAATATACCAAATAAAGTATATTTCACTAAAATTATTAAAAACCCCAAATATTATAAATTCACTAGAAGTGTAGCCAACACCACGAAAAAAACTCCAACCCAACCCTGTACTCTCACAAAAATATCCCACTCCCTTTTTTATTACTAGTTAAACCTAGTTAAATAATGACATTCCTCTCTGAACAACATGTCTCAAAACTCCCATACTCATTTTAACAAGAGGAGGTCCTTAAGAAGAGTCCTCTACCATGAGCTGGAAGGCACCCAACAAGGATTATCAAAGTCCTGCTCCTGGTCCTGCCCAGGACAACTCTAGGAATCCAAGCAGAGGCCTGAGGGTGTTCTAAAGCCTGGCTGCACCTCTCACAGAACACCTCAGCAGGCTGTGGGAAACACGAGAGCATTCCTGTCTCTCGCCACTGTCTTACTGCTCAGCATTTTGTTTATTTATCTGGCTGGGTATTTTTTTCCCCCACTGGAGCTCTCTGCTTATTAAACCTTCTCTGCTAGGATAATCTTCATTTATAGTCCCCCAGGTTAATTTTAAGCACACGCAAAGCTCTGGAAATTTTGGAACAGGATTTGGCTGGGTCCTGCTCCTCCATTAATCAGCAATTTCCACATTTTCCTCACCACTAGCTTTCACTCATAGCACTTTCAAAAATTTTGCACAATGTTGAGCAGTTTTACAGCAATAAAGCACAACTCTTAACTAATCTGTTATCCCTCTATGTCTGAAAATGTGAGTGAAATTGGAAAGTGGAACTCACAGGCATTTTTCAGCTCAACTTGCAAATGTGCTGGAGAAGAAATTATTTTCTCCTCTTACACTCGAGTCAAAAAGCATCATTTGGCAAGTTACACTCATTTACATACATTTTCTATTAAACTTTTCTATCATAAAATATTGCCTTTATGATCCAGACAGATAATTTATTATGCAATGCACCACCACCATCATCACAGTGAATTGCATTTTACGTGTTTATACTAACAGGGAAGGTGATCAGCTTCAGCCTCCTTTTCATTATATGCATCATTCATCCTCCACTACCAAGATCTCTGGATTCTGTAGCATATCCATCATTATCTAACTGCCAACTGTTTTCAGAGGTTCCACTGCTTTAAGCTCATTATTTCTTTAGATTGTGAATCTACAGAGGATCTTTCCAAAACATACAGCAGTCAGCATGGCACATGTATATAGATGAATGGTGGGGGTTTGTCCTTCACAGTCTCTTTGTACCTCTCTTTTGCTCCAGAACTGCAGCATGTAATGAGCAGAAAATGCATACTTATATATCTAAAAATAATAAAAATTTAAATGGCCTTAAAAATAATAACCAAATAGTGGGATCCTTGTATGAAAAGGCTGCTGTGAAAAAATCTAGTATACAGATTGCTCAGTAGTTTGGGGTTACCATCTCTTATAATGCAGACTAAAGCACATAGACAAAGAGCTCTGCTAAGATAAGGAATTTTTCCTGTCCCCATTTACCTTGCTGCATTTAATTTAATCAATAGCTGAATGGGGAAGAGGAGGAGAATTTGATGGTTCAAGAGACTGATAATAGGATATCGAACCTTTCATCTCGGTTTCATTGATTCAACATAGGAATTGACACACTGGATCAGAGCAGTGGTCCATCTCCTCTGATATGCTCTCTGACAGTGGCCTGTACCAGGTGTGTTTCAGGGAGAGGTGTCAGAAACCTTGCAGCAAGCATTTATGAAATAACTTGCCCACAGGAAAGGTTTCTTCCTAACTCTCTTTATAATTTGGCTAATGTTCACCCTTAGTGAACGTTAGTCTGTAACTCAAAAAAAACTTTTAGGTCTTGTGGATTGCAGAACACATTATATATTTATTTAAATGCATATCCAAGTCTGCATTCAGCTGAAGTCTTGGCCACCAAGTTGCACTGAGTTCCAGAGAAAAATAAAAATTACTTATTAATTCCAATAATTACTAACTTCATTGCACTTCTTCTTAACTTTTTGTCTTATTAAATAACCTATTTTATACACTGTGTACCCATTGTTATTAGTGACCCATATAGTTCATCTTCACTCTCACTTTTTAAAAAATTAAACTTTTTAATTTGTCTTGAATTGAAGGGCTTTTCATGCTTCTAATCAATTACACTGCTCATCTTTATAATTCATCTATTTATGATACATTCTCTTCAAGGCAGGGTAACCACAACTGAATACAGTACTCCAGGTCAGGGCATACTACTGATTTATTTAATGACAGTATACGATTTTGGGCATTATTTCTCTCCCAATCCTTTTGTATCCTAACAGTTTGCTTGCTTCTTTGACCTTACTCTATACAGAGCAGAGACTTTCATTGAACCATCCAGTAGAAGACACAGGTCTCCTCTTGAGTGACAATAATGATGTATTTGGCTGGTTTAAATTATTCCTTCTTATGTCACATTTGTCAACACTGAACCATTATCCTGACCATTCAACTAAATTTGTCAAATTTTACCAGTTTCCTTGCTCTTTTTTTGATCTTGAATTTTCTGAAATATTTGAGTTTTCTTTACTGTCTTTTTTTTTTTTTTTTGGGTGCTTACAAGTATCACATGCATTTTCCTTAACTAAAGTACAGAAAAAGTAAACCAATTTCTGCTATGAAGTCTGAAAATCCTCCCACATGTATATACATGCATACATTAACCCTCTATAGGTTCACAATGCTTTTTCTTTTCATTATTCTCCTTTACTTAAACAGCTTCTAGTGCTTTTTTGTGCCTTTCTCTCATGGCTATATCCTGGCATTATTTTCCAAGGAGATTTTTTCCCAGAAATTTAGTTAAAATACATTTTTTTTTTGGATGACATAACACATTCTGGTAGATTAGGAAGAAAATGGGCTTTCTTTATGTGTCTATGTCACTTTCTGTCACACTGTTATGTCACAATTATATAACAGGAAAATCACGATATGATCATTCCGGTCCTAATTTTAGGTTAGAAAGAGACATACTTGAGAGTTGGCTTTTCTAGAAACATTCCTGAAGTCAACAAAATCACATTCTGCATTTGCAATTTTATCAACAATGGCTGTGTTCAATGGGATATAATCTCAAACAGGTTTTTCTTAAATACTGCTCCAAGTCTCATATATTTTATCAACCAGTACAATTGTGAAGGCAGTTGTCCTTGCTGGCCTGAGTAAAGTAAGTTAGTGGTCTTGATTCAGGTCTTAATAAAATGCAAGCCAAAACACAAAGAGGCTTGTTGGTAGCCTGAGCAAATATATTCTGCACCAGCAGTATAACAAAATGAACAACTCTTTCACTGAAGGGGGTATCTGGTCCTTTGATATTAGAATTAAGGAGTTTCTACCTCATACTAAACAAAATATTTTCCTGTTTTTCTTCTGAGTGCTTTCCTATGTGAGGTAACAGAAGTGCTGAGTCCTCCAGTCTTTAAAATATTCTTAACAAGAAGAATAATGGTGTGACACTAAGTATTTTAACTAGACTGCAGGTGGAGAGCTTTTAATGTCACTCTAACACTATCTAAAATGTTTTGTGTTTGTTTCTTTTGTAAAAAAAAACTGTGTAATCCAGGACCTACCATGAACGTGCTGTTCTGCCTCTGTGGACCCAAAGGCCACAGCAGCTTCAGATGTGCACAAGTCCCTGCCTTCATTCTCCTCTGCAGATCCTGATGCATTCAGAGCAAACACATCAGCTGGAAGAAAAAAAGACAGCTTAGTTACACTCCAGATTTGCATGACTTCAAAGACGTTGAGGATAAAGGAAGTGTCTGTATCTCCACCCTTCACCCAGCTGAGGAGAGATGAAGAGACAAAAATCCTGGGATGCTTCCTGAGAGCATGTGCCCCCTCTCCTGGCACCAAGGCTTTGCAGTGCACACAGATGCCAGGCTGGGAGCTGTGGGTGCAAGGCATTTCTGCTTTATCTCTGCATACACATCCCTCACAGGCACAGTTGGCAGGATGGAAAATTTAGCCCATAGCAAGGGAAATGTACATCATTCTCAACATTACTCATGGCAGAAGTATTTTCAGGTTAATTTGTAAAAAAATATGACCTGAAAACCTAAGACTGAGTTTCAAATGAGACAGTTATTTTAAGGCTTGGTTTACTAAACCTAATTTATTATGTGAGATAACAGACTTCTGCAATCCACCGCATGGCTTCATGGCTGCAGTTAGTAATTCATGTGAATAATGCTGCTAAAAAAGAGATGCTATGTGACCAATCCATGGCAGTCAGTCATGGTGCCTAGACAGCAGCTATCTTGCCTGTTTTTCCTGCAGCACAGAATAGCTGAGAGGACTAGTTATCTCAGCTGCAAATATCCGAGTTACAGGAGCACAGCTGGAACATCACGGCTCCCTACCCCTGCACAGCCTATCCTATAGCTAGAGCAGCATGCCACTATTGAGGGCTAAAGATGAAAAAGTTTTTTAACTTGCTACTGTCATGCTTACAATAAAGCGTACTCTCATCTTTAGCACTTTGAAGTCTTTTGGTGTTTAAAGCATAAATGTAGCATTCCTGGATGCCACCCTTGGTAGATAAAAGCAAACAACATTTTCATAAACAAAGAAAGTGCTGCAATTACACTGAATGCACTGAAAGTGCCAGATCCAAGGCCAGGTAAAAGTGCACCCTTGAATTGCTGGGCACTCCAGAAAATACTTAATTCCAATTGAGTAAAGTAGAAGATTGGAAGAAAAAAAGTATTTCTTTAAGCAAAGAGCAGTAGAGTTTTCTCATGCATTAGGGCAGAAAATGATACTCTGTGGGAGTCAGAAGGTAATTTTTCTCCTTCAGATAAGATGTTGCACAACTGGCCAAGCAAAACTATGAATGATTTACCTACAGTGCATAAGATACTGCGTTTAAGTCACAAGCACTGGTCAGATCTTCCTGTATTCAGGAAGAGCTTCTCTGCCACTGGTCAGCTTCTCTGTCTCCTGCCTCCACATCTTACATTAATGTGGGTAAAAGGTAGTTAGCTTTTTTGGAAGTGCACTGAAAAATCAGCATTAAAAACACTTTCAGACATGGTCTGATATTGTAGTCCAGCTAAGTGCTAGGATACTAGGATGAATGCATGAAGACTTTAGGAAGAGGTATGAATACTGTGTTTGCATTTCAGCTTCAGTAAACATCAGGCCCAGCTACAAAGGGAAAGAGTGAACTGCTTCAATAGTAATTATTTACAGAAGAAAATAGTTCACAAATGGAGTAAAAAAAGTAAGCAACTTACTTTTGTACTCTGTCCCTCGAGGGAATGCATTGTATCTGTATCTCACAAGATGCAACTCCTGCAATTGGTGGCCTAGAGTAAGAAATACAAAATTAGATAAGGAAATGTAAACAGAGAAGGATAGATTTGGCGGTGTATGGGGTCCAGTAAATATCTAGTTTTTCTAGTACTCTATCAAGGATATTTATAAGTGCAGAGAGAAGAGTCAGAGGCTAAAAATATTTCAGGAACCTTTCCCAAAGCTGAATATTGGCAATGGCTGCGTTGTAGCATCATCTAAAAAAAATGCTGAAAAAGCTGAGAAGGCTTTCCTGCAAAATCTTGTAAATCTCTGGCTAAAGAAATCACCTTACCCAACCTGTGGAGGGTCTGCCAATAGCATCTTCATTATAAACATAGGCAAGTGCACGCCTGTCAAACTCACAGTCAGGGCTGTCTGCGGCACTTGGAGGAAAGAGTCCCTGCAGCACAGGGTGTTTGATGAGAAACTCAGCAGCATCCTGGACCTCGTGGACAGAGCCTGCTGGCACTGCTGCCCCACGGTACACCAGGCAGATGGAGGCACCAAGCTGGAGGTGGCAGCAGGAGCAGGGATGCTACAGGGAAGGTGGCTTCTCAATAACATTTCTGCTTCAAGCAACTTGTTGTCAGCAGTCAAAGTTTCAGGTTCAGGGAGCTGTGGCCTCCTGAAAACAGCTGCAGGACTGATGTAGCTGTTAGTTTATTTGGCAAGCTCTAATATATGGATGAGGTATTATGAAGCTTGATAAGGAATTCTGGCTTTCTGCATGCACAGCAGAATGGCTGGTTTAGTGGATTTTCACTAAGTTCCCATTGCTTCAGCACAATGTAAGGATCCTGGAAAAATCTATCAGACAATAACCAGCTTCCTGTTCTCCATGTTAAAAGCCTCTCATTTCTGGTGTGTTAATAGCTTTCATTCCAAACATTTGCTAATATTCAAACATCTGAAGAAATCACAGTAATTTCTCCCTATTTTATTTTTAGCTGGAGATGAAAAATGAATTGGACATTCTCAAGACTAAGAGGCACAGAAGACAAGGACTTTTCGGCACATTCAGTGACAGTAAATCTTTGTCTTTTATCATTCCAGGTGGAGAAGTATTTGCACCTTTTTTCACGCTTTTAATCAAATTGCAGATGTCTCAGCTGACAGACACTCCTCCTTTCGTGAGCCTCTTTCAACAGAGGTACGGCTTAAAGATGATATAACCTCTTAATAACCTTAATCAGGCTATTTTTCATTATGTTTTAATTCATTATAATCCTAATAAGTCTGTGGAAATCTAGAATTAAAATTTGTTTCTTTAATGACTTATCTTTAAAACATTAGCTACACATGGAATTAAAATATTATTTACCAAGAAAGAAACAGATGCATTGGTAAGACAAAACATTACCCTGTTGGATCTAGAGGTTTTATTTAGGGAGAACAAAACAAAATCCATAAGGAGCTGCCCTTTCTCCTCAGCCTAAGCCCAGAAGGTAATACTGATTTGTTACTAACCCTTCAAGTCACTATTTCATAGCTACTCCAACATCTTTTGGCAGCACATAAGATGTCCTGCTGCGTACAATTAACCAGTGTGCTGCTCGGGCAAGTGGTACTACAGCTCCCAGTGTGTGCACCATGGTCTCTTTGTTCTTTGTTAAACTACTGATCAATGAGGTCTCAATGCAAACACAGGGGCAGTTCTTCCATATGCTTTGGGTCAAATGCTTGCTATAGGAGCCTACAATGAAAAAAAAAACTTTCTGCACCCAGCCCATAAAACCCAAAATACTCCAAAGAAAAGTGTCTCAAAGAGTGCCCAAAAGTGAGAACATTTTTGTGTATCTTAAGTAGCCACACTCCAGCCATGGTCTGTTTCACTTGGGTTTCCCACTGAAAAAAATAATTATGGCAAAACCCACAAATATGAACTTTAATTCCTTGGGGAGGAGGTATGCCTGGAGTTATGGGAACAGTGGGAGTTTTGTTTTCAGCATAACTTGTGGTCCAAAGTTGAGGCAAGCAGATCTTTGCATTGCAAACAATATCTGTGGCAGATTTCTGACCTCCTCACTGGCACCTCACACTGATTAGTTTACAACCATCAGTCACTACCAAACAACAGGGCCCAGATATAAAAGGGACTTTGAGGGAGGTATTGAGATATGGGTTATCAGGTAGCACTAGATGCTGTTTTCAGGAAATATATTCAGCATTATTTATCTGTCCTGGATTTAGTTCAATGTAAGATTACTGACTCTTTAAATGTAGAGGAATTTTTAGTGGGATTTTATGAGTTACTAGTCTACAGATCCAAAATATTAATATTGCATGTGTGCATGATAATATTGTAGCCACAACAGCACTCCAGACAGAGATCAAGCCTCAAAAAATGCACTCTGCCAAGTTTTTATACTCCAAACACCATTTAACCAGTATCACATGACTCAGAGATAGTTCAAATATTCAGTAATTTTCCCACTAAAGTCCAAAATGTAGAAAGCATCACACTTCAGGAGACAAAGGGCCAAAGATATATAAGAGGTAAGTGAAAGGAAGAAGTAAGGAGCAGGAGAAAGACAGGATGATTTTACAGTCAGATTCTATACATTTAGACTGAAAAATTATGTACATTTAATACTCTATTTGTGCCACCCTCCTCTGAAGTACTGGCTATTGTCAGAGACAGGAAATTGAGCCAGATGAACCCTAATCTAATATGGTTTCTCCTGTAATCCTATTTCCATGGAGATCTGATATTTTACTGAAGGCAGCAGAACTAACAGATTCTGTTATTTGATAATTGTGAATCTGTTTTTGAGGATCTAAATGCAATAAATTGTCTACTTTCACTTCCCCAGATAACAAATTCTGCCTAGGGATCTTTTGAGTCAATGTGAGACACACGAACAGGGCCAGCCTTCAGGCTCATGGCCTGTTACTCCCTACAAGTCAGTCTGTTTTGTGCATTTCTGCTTATCCAGCTGGAAATGAGTTCATGGAATTTTGAGGACTCATAACTTTTAAACTCATTACTGTCTATGTTTAAAATACTGCATTTTAACATCACACCGGTAGTTTAGTTGTTTTTCTAAATTCCTACTGTTTTCAAAAATATGATACAGACCAACTGAAAGGACAGAGTTTGGAAGAAAAAAATTTTAGAACCTCAATCCCAAGAAACAAAAACCCCTATAATCTTCGCGGATGTTTACTTGCAACATAATTATCTACTGTTATTACCAAAAAAAAATTAAAAAAAAAAAAAAAAGGATAAATAAATAAATTTAAATCTGCTCTGCCCATGTCTCAGAAAACCAGGCTTCTGCTGCATCTGCCTGGCCACGCACACTCGGGAGGCTCCTGTAACAAAGGCCGGGCTCTGCCGAGTGTGAGCAGGGCGCAGGGCTCGCACAGGCGGCGCAGGCTCCGGGGAAATGGAGCTCTGCTGAGCCGCTCTCCTCTGCCTCTCGCAGCTTGGGGGATGCCGTTTCCATTTGCTCACGCTCGCTCACTGAGGCTGTTATGAGGCAGTTAAAAAAATAATGAATACTGTTAAATATGTATTAGTAACTTGTTGTTAACAATAAGAGCTAATGGGAGGACATTTCCGAGCAGTTAATGATTGGCCAGAGGAGACGACTGGGGTCCTTAACGCAGTCAGTCATTAAATGTGAAGCAATACCCATGCTTTCACCCACTATTGCTATTTGCATCTTCCCTTCTCTCTTTACATCTCCAGCTTTCTGCACGCCATTGATGGGAATTTTATTTTCCTTTCTTATGTGCCTGCCCTATTCCCAGTCCTTAGTAACTAGCACAGAAAATCTCCACTCACCATAGTCTAAGAGGTTTCAAATAAATTATGCTTGTATTGCTGATTAAATTAAGATTATAACTATTAAATATTAAAATGAAGACTTTATCCACATTTAACCATTTATCCATACTTTATCCACATTTAACCACATTTTAGCAATCACAGATGAAAAAACTACACAGATCAGTGTAATCCATTTATTGGTTTATAGTGGAAAAGTCCTATAGGGAGTGTCACAATTCCCTGTGCTGTCCCTGAGTGCATTTTGCATTAAGACCTGTGATTCAGCTGAAGGATATAAAAAATCACACACAGTCAGAAAGATCCCTCCTGGCTACACATCTGAGAAGGCTCAGGAGCATAAGGTCGACACACAGCAACTTATGCTCACAAAATGAGCCCAGGACCACCTGTTTCAGATGTTAGTATGCAAAGATTTTCAAAGTCTGGAGGTTTTGACCAAACCACACCACTCTTGGGGGATCCATTCTCTCTCTCCCTTCCCCTCCCTCCTTTCTTCCTCCTACTAACCATGCCCACAAAAGTAGTGAAAGTTTGAGGACAGCAAACTACTTCATGGAAGTATGCTTTAAGTAAAGCTGTTTATCTTGTTCCAGGTGTTTGATCCTGAAGTTGTTCAGCCATGAAAAACAGTTTTTTGACACCAGAGTAATCTCTGGTGTTACTATAGACTGACTTGTCACTAATAGTTACCTTTTTTGACTATTATCTTTTTCCTTTTTTCATGCATTGGTTCTGAGCTCTGCAGCTTAGTTCTAACTTGAAGACAGTCACAGTGCATTTTCCTAATTACATTAACTCTATTTACATAACGAAAATGTTCCATTGCATTTCATGCAAACTCTGCTGCTTACTGTTGGACTTCTTTTTATACTTATAAAAATGATCATTTTAAGTAATGAGAACATTGCTCTTATTTTTCTTTTTAGGTTCTTTGCTATGCATTTTTAACTTACGACCTAGAACTATCTCTGCAAACAGATAAATCAGTATGTTAGTTATGGGTGTATTTATACTCTTCCATAACACAAGCCATTCCTATTTTTAAAGTCCATTCCTTTGGAAATCAATCTCAAAAGAAAGTTTGGATGGTTGACTGCAATTTGTCAAAACTGCACAAAGAAACCAAAGGAAGCAAACAACGGTATTCCAGGTAAACATAATTTCTTAAGAATGCAGATGAAACATGAACACACAAAGTTTGGGAAAGAGCAATCTAGTGTTTCATTTAGTAATTTAAAAATACTTTTTCTTTAGATAATAAAGCACTGGAAGTGGACAGAGTATAGAACTACTGATGCCTTTCACTCTTTCTTTAGTTCAGAGCAATACTAATTACTAATGCAGTAATCACTGAATTTTACTTTCTGTGAAATTTCACTGAATTACTTTCTGTGTTTTGCAAGATTTCCGTAAAAATAAATTTTATGAATTTGTATTATTCAAAGAGATTTAATGAAAGTTTTGACTAAACAACTGCTTCTTCACAGCCTGTATTCCTGTCATTAACTATTGCCATCACTGATGTAAGAAGCACCTCACTTTTTCCCTAATTGGACAACACTAAAGGTAATAAAGAAGAAGTTGTTGAAGTCTTGTAAGGGAATCTTTAAGTCCCTTTTAGAGGGGAACAATTCATAGACCAGGAAGGGCAAGGACAAGGGAGAGTGGCCAGAACATTTTAGGACTTCTAAATACTCCTGCAGTTACTTGGCTCAGAGATTGCCCATGTCTGCTTTAGGTCACTGGAATACTTTTTGGCTAATTTAAAAAGTAAATTTCCTTGATCCCATAAAAGAACTATTTGGGGTGATGCAGTTTAGAAAACCTGATGGTGTGCCTGTCACTCATGGGGACAGCCAGCACTCTGCTGCTCAGGAGCCCTCACTGTCAAGTGTCCAACACATCAGTAACTTCACTCTGCCTTGCTTTCATTTTGAGACTGAGTATCTCTGTTTGAGTCATATCTGTGAGGCACAGCAGAGTCAGGACTTCCTTGCGGTAGGTGCTTTTCAGAGCGATCGCTCCCCGCTGCCTCAGAGAAAGGAGCTTACGTGTGGGATGAGTGGGTACACCTCCGACTCACGGCCTCTGTCCTTCCGCTGACCCCTGCCTCTGCTGCTCCTTCTTCCCTATTCTGTTCTCGACCTCTTTTCACAATTGCCCATCTTCCTCTGCAGATGGTCTCTCTGCCGTTCTCTCACCTAATATGGATTTTGATTTGTCACAGGGAAAAAAAAAAAAAGACAACCAAGAGAAAGAAGGTTGGTTGTGAACTTCACATTTATGCTCCCTGAACAGAAACTGCACCTGCATGAAAATCAAACAGGGAAGGGAATAAAACATGGTGATTTTGAGACCAGATTTTCTCCGATTCCCTGAGAAGCCCAGAAGTCAGGAAGTCACTGTCAGCTCCCTGTTTCTGTGTTTCAGCCTTATTTTCAGCACAGGTTAGAATTTTTTGCCACCACTTTTGGCTCTTATTCGCCTTTCCTGGAGAGGGAAGCATATGGGAATGCTTGACGGAGCTTAAGATTCTGCAGTCCTGAGGTAGTGAATACTATTACAACGTCAAGCAGCCCTGAAAGTGCTCCGGCTTCTTCCCAAGGACAGCCCCAAATCTCCTTACAATCTGCCCGGGCTGTTCTCAGCAAAGCTCTGCAAGACCCCAGGTTTTTCCCCCGGAGATTCACAGGGTGTTAAAAAAGAGCAGTGCTCTGTGTGGCTAAGCAGTGTTGAAGTGAGACCATCCAACGACAAACACAACGTGAGCTGAAGTCGGAGGCAGGAGCAGCCCTCCCTCCCCCTCAAACCCTGACTGTGCTTCTGTATCACTACAGATACATTATCTTATTTACAGAATTACAAACTAACGATAGGGTATGAAAATGCAGAGTGCTGTGCTAACCTGGAGTCTCTCAGTTTCCTCCTTTGGTACATTTGTCTCGTAATAAGAGGGATGTTTTTTGTCTGTGAATAATAAACACTTTGAGCTTGAATTAATTCAAATATTTCTCTCCTATCTCACTTGGTAAAATAATAGGGATATTCCAGGCTATCTCCTATTGCCCATTAATGTTGTGTATATAAATAAGCCAGGTTATCTTTTTCTTGTGAGAAATATTTTATCTAACAGGCTCTTGTCTAGTGGTTCCAGTACTCTACCACTCTAAATTAGGACACTTTATCTTAAGGCTTCATAATCTTACGAGACTATAATTGGAAAGTTTATAAAAAAAATCCTGCTTTGTAAGCTTGGCAGCTGAGATAGAAAGAGGGAATGAGAAGGGCTACAGCAGAATTACACCATCACTGCTAGCCTGACTCCGCTTGACAGAGCCGTTTAATATTTTGACAAGACAAAATATAAAGCAGCATTTTATTCTGTAGAGACTTCACTAGACACAAGCATGGAAGTGCTTGTGATCAATAAAGTTTGCGGTGGAGAGTGATTTATTTACAGCAGGGTATTATGTAGAGAAAGAGCTGTGATATTTCCACAGGCTTTGACGGCATAATGGGCCCCTCTCAATCCTTACATGGAAGGGTTAGATTGTCATGGTTGCTCAGGCAGTATTCAAAACGTTATCTGATCAGCCTTAAAGACTTCAGAACGAGACAGATGATTAGTTACCCTAAACGATTCTCATCATGCAGAAATTGATGATTTAATATAGTCAATGACAGACGATTCCATTTGTACTAGATAAAGTGTCTGCGGTTTGTATCAATCATAATAGAGTTATTATTGAGCATAAAAGAAAAGCATGTTTAATATCATTAATTCCAGATATGTCGCTTTCCACATCTGGCATTCATCCATAGAGCAGAACCACTCCAGGCTATCATTCCTGCCTGTGTGCTGGTGACTCCAGTGTTTTTTGTAATTTCAAAATGTTTTTCAGCACCTCCAGCTAGGTGCAATAACAGTTTACAGATTACCTATGTCATCACATTTTGACAAACTTCTCAATCTGATGTGACCTTCATCTTTAGCCATCTGCTTGCCTTTGTTTCTGCCCTTTTTTTTTTTTTTTTTTTTTTTTTTTTTTTTTTTTTTTTTTTTTTTTTTATATAAACCTCTGCAGCTTAAAGCTGTAGTGGTTTGTTCCATATTCTTCTAGGTCAACATTTCACCTGTGTAAATCCAGAAACACAGACTGAAATGTGCAGACAGTAACCTGGGTTCAAGTCTCAAGGTAGCTGATGCTGCTCAAACCTCCCAGGTAGATGTTTTCATCACTTATATCAAATGCTTTTTAATTGTCAATTATTATCAACAATCTCTACATAAACATCAGCATTCAAAAAATAACCTATGTGCAGCCAGTCCTTCTGCAGGACTTTTCTGGTTTTGAATTTCTAGAACATGTGGGGCAGAGTCTGGATGTTTCTATAACCAAATCATAAATACCTATAAGTGACTGAGCAGAAACCATGCTGAAAATGCAGCTCAGTCCACTGCCTGTGCAATTCATGCATTCAGCCATGGAATCCCAACACATACACCAGAGAATCCAAACACATGTGCCACTGCTGTCCAGGAGGGAGACTAAAATCCCAGAAAACTGCTGCATCTATGCACAGATATTATTTCTCCCTATTTTTCTGAATCCCTGCTAAAACTTCAAAGAGGAATGGGTTTTGTATATTTATTTACTTAGATCAACAATTGCATGGTTTTAAGTGATAAATGCTCAAAAAAAAAAAAATAGAGTTATAAAAGAGTGTGAGTAAGCTTGTTTTTAAACACTGAGTCCAAGATTTTCTGTTACACTATTCAAATAAGAAAATTGGCGAGGCATTCTTTTATATGCCATCATAGGGGCCTCCTCACCCTTTTTTCCCTCCTTGCCTGGGTGTTTTATACCAGTGGGGAGAACAGTCCAAATGAGTTGGCCAGCTGCCAGTTCAAACAGCAGGAAGTTTATTTATTTTGTGTTTTATTTTGGAAGGTGGAGTAAAGAAGGCTGGTAGCATTTCAGGGGCAAAGAGTTGTCCTGCATTTCAGGCTCTGCTGTCAACCAAACATTGGAACATCTCCTATCCTGCAGAGTTCAATTTAAAGTTCAAATCAGCTATTTACCTCCTCCTCTCTACTGTCTCTTCTCCAATAGAAAAAAACAAGAAAATTAAACTATCTGAGTAACTACTACTGTATATTCAAGTATTGTAACCAGGGGAGGGAAGGAATGGTAACTACTGCATAGGTGATGCAAATTAGTTGCTATTTCTGGGCAAAACAAGAGGCAGAAAGTTAGGCACAGCCCTAAACTGACCTCAAGGCCCAGATAAGGCTGTTATGAAGATCAATTATTATTAATTAATAAAGGTCTTGACCTTCCTACTTTATTTTTATGCTCTCTGTATTTACTGATGTTTCCTTCAGTGGTGAAGCCATTCTTTCCAATAGGGAAGAGATTGTGGCTGCTAATCCCCAGTCCTCCCCATTCTGTTTGTGCAGATCATGACCCATGAAACCAGACCGAAGAAAGGATGTTGTGTTACCACCAGACCTCTCAGCTCCTCTGCCTGGCTCATTTTGGCAATCTGCTTTGCAGAACCACCCCTGAAACTGCTCCTCTAGAGCAGATGAGAGAAAGGAGCTGCCCTGATCAGGTGAGAATAAGCAGCCAAGGGAAGTAAGGAATGTCCTAGGAAGGCATTGCTTGCAAGGGACATGCTCCAGCAGCTCCATCATCAACACCACCACTTCTCAGGGACTTTAGGCAAAGACCTTCAGCCCCAGCCAAGACTGTTTACACATCTAAGACAGAAGTCATCCCTAGGAAACTACCAACAGTTGCTGACCTGATTATTCACCCCTGTGACCCAAATTTCTAAATACAGGTGAAACGGGTCTAAATTTGGTCAACCACTTGAGAAAAAAGGTAACAGATATCAAGGATGGGACAAGGAGCAATCATCACCTAATTTTGGTTAGTGTTTTTCACATTAAGAATTCTTTCATTGTGAAAATAAGATGAAAATATAAGTATTCAATACAGGAAGCTATAAATATAAAATATTGGTGCAGAATATAGCATATGGCTTAAAGCAGTAATGATAAATCACCACAATAACTCAAGTTCACTAGACAGCTGAAACTGCCAGAGCAGAGTAACAGGTGACTGCGTCCTCAGTATCATTAAATATTTTAGTACAGTTATTTCTTGCTGCAAATAAGTGTATGCATATGTGCATTTCTATGTATGTATGAATATGTAAGTGTAAATGAGAGGAACTGCTACCAGTGAGCTATAAAAATAAAGAGAGCATGTTTTCAATTCTTCAGGAAAGCCCTGAAAGAAGAAAAAAATATTTTCCTCTAAATCTGCTTACTGGAAATTACCACCATCTCAGAGGACATCTACCTTTGGGCTTCAATTTCTAGCACAAGACATGGGGGAAGATGGCTGGTTTGACAGGTGCCAGATGATGTTAGCATGCTCTCACATATTCTCTAGGAATCATCTCATGGCAAATCTATCCACCATCTTTTGAAGGAAAAACAAGAAGAAGCATCTTAAAACCTGAAAGGGAAAAAAAATCATTCAAATTATTTTCCAGCATATAAAAACTTCCTATTGAAGAAAATGACTATTGGCAAAAATAAAAATAAATGAACTCCAAAGGAAGATTTAGGAAGAGATGGAAGAATGAGATATCCTGGATCACAGCAGTGAATATATAGGTAGAGATTTTTAAAGAAGACTGAATTACTGTCTGAATAAGATTTCTAGTCTTGAGAATTAAAAGGTTCAGAAAAAGCTCTTGAAATCAAAAATATTAGAGGGTACTGACAGAGCCATATAAAATGCAGAAGGTGAAATTTTCTGTATTATTAGGAGATTAAAAAAAGAATAATGACTGCTTTAAATGGGCAAGGCATAGAAAAAGAGCTATCATATAAACTGAAGAGTGAGCCAAGAGGAGGTACAGGCACTGGACACTCTGTCCTCTGGTGTGTATATCTGGTTTACTCCACCACTCAGCTGGCCATGTCTTGGCCACAGTAGAATGCAGCTTTTGACTCCTGCAGAGGGCACAGAGATCCAGCCTCCTCCTCCACTGGTTCCTACTCAGGTGGATATAGGATCTGTGAGGACAACACACTTCTGTTGGCAGTCCCAGCTGGTCCCCAGACCAGCAACCTCGCATTTCCCCTTGCTTTGCCCCTGGTTCACTTTTCCTGATACCTTGTATTCCCTGACTTTGGAAGAGCTGTCTCCTGCATCCCTCTGATTCTTCTCTTGAGCACTAGATTTCTACACCACTTTAGTATTCCCAACTCTCTCCCAGAGTTTTATACACAACTCCTAAATATAAAACAGTAACTCCATTCACTGGGCCAGTCTCTGGAGCCACTGAAACAATGGGAAATGGCAGGCAGGCAGCCACATGGGCAGTTTCATTTCTGCATGAGTCCTGGTGGGCTCAGCCTTGTTGTCAGTGACCACAGCTTGGCATTAGCCTTTATAAGATCTGCAGAATGGCTTCCTTGCTGCACACAGGGAGATTCCTCTAATGGAAAATAAAACTATTTAGAAGCTTAAAATAAGCAATGATGAGAATGACGAGAGTTGTTTTACAATACTGGTGGGAACTGAGGGATGTCAAAGACACCTTGGGAAGATGCTGGTGAGAAAAAAACACATGACAGCTTTAGTGTTGGGTGGGTACTAGCAGTAGAGTTTGTCCCAGATGCATTCAGGTGAGCAGTGGAGCTCAGGCCCTGCAAAAGCTGGATTCCTTAGCCTGACAGAGCCTAGCCTCCCCCCTTGCCAATTTAGAAAAAAAAAAATTAAATAAACAAAAAAAAAAAAAATCTGTTTTCTCACTAGTTCTATAAGCCAGCTGTGATTTACATCTCCTTGTCCAACAACAGGATTTTCCCATGAGAATCAATCTCTTTTCAGTTTCAGACCCGTCTCCAAAATCTCAAGATGTTTGGTTAAAGCGACATTTCAGCCGCTTTCCTTCAGCAAAAGTGACACTGAGCACAATAGCAGAGAGACTGAGAGAGGGCTGTATGTAGACAGGTAAGAAAATCAAACTCAAGAATCAGTGCTGTGTGGAGCCACTTAAAGTCCAGACATATATTTTATTTCTCACCTTTCAAGAAAATACATGTCTTTTGTGTCCACTCTTTAGGGTTACATGGAAAAGTGAAACCTTGGAGACAGGAAAGAAAGAGACAACAGGTTATTACAGACCTCACTGCTGTCCTGAGTGACTCTTCCTTTTCTCCATATAGTGAATTAGCTCTTTGTAGAAGAATTGAGTTCAAGTCTTAAGACATAGTGAATTACTATTCTAATTTGCCAGTGTCAGCTCTGTTTCAAACCACTGTTAATCATTTAGTTTTGTGTGTTTTACGAAGTTGGAACAGATATTTCTAAATGTATTGTGGGGCACATGGGGGTACATCTTACATACTTATTGAAATACACATATGTATTTCAATAAATTCATAGTTATTAAAATTAATCTATAAGAAACTGTGTTTGAGTTCCAATCCATCTTGTGGTCAACACCATGCAGTAATTTTTCCTTTCTTCTTTTTTTCTATGCAAGTCATCCATTCAGTTAAAATTCTGTCAAAACAGTGCAGTTGATCTAATTCCTCGTAATCAAAGCAGTTACTTTGAGTTTTAGTTTGCTATAATTGTAGTGCTACAGACTTTAAACACTCTAAAATATCAGGAGGGGGTTTGGTGTTGCAGCCCCAGCAAGCACCATCCCCAAGTCTCTGTGGCCTCTCCGTAGCTTCCCTGTGCCTGTCATATTATCATCTTTCCACTTGATCTCATAAAATGTTTATATATGCACCCTGCCAGTTTGATACTATTTTTCTTTTTCTGAACTTGGTGTTTGATGCCTCAGCATAACTGAAGGCAAATCCACCCACAGTATCATGCAAAGCAGAAGTGCTCTTTCCCCCACCACTTGGTTTTGCACAGCTTCCCTAAGCCCTGGGTTTTCTCCTGAAGATTTCACTCCTAGCAGTTCGTTTTCTGTTCCCTCCAGGAGGGATTGTGCTGTGCATTTTCCACAACTGGATATCCTATTCTGCCTATAAAATATGCACATTTCTAACAGCTTGTTTTCCTTTAAGAGCTAAAAGCATATGATCATCTTCCCCTGGCTCTCTCTCGCTGGCTGTCCAACAAGGAAGGAGTGGGCTCAGAAGGATTATCACAGGAAATAAACCTGCAAGTGGACAGGGCAGAGATGAAAACAAATCAATGTGTGAGTGCATAAGATGGACCTGAGTGATGCTGCTGGTAGGATACCTTTGGAAGTGTGGGCTTGTGTGAACTTCAGAAAGGCTTTCTGGCTTGGTCTGTCATTCCCAACATGAGGAATAACAGCCATAGCTGAAACAACTTGCAGAGAAATCTACTCATATTAAGAAAAATGTAAACAAAGTTGATTGATTCAGAGCTTGTATCCTCGTCTGGAGATACTGCAACCGGCAAATTATCTCTCTGCAAATAGAGATACAATCCCCAGTTCATATCAATTCAGACCTTGCAATTCAGTCTGCAGGGTCTTTCTTATAGGGATCAGTTAAAGCAAATCTCACTAGAAGGGTTCATTTCCCATTCCTGCACAGTTCTAGATTCCCCCTGTGCTCCATGTTCCTGGGGCCTAGCATGTGGGAGGAGAGTTTTTTGCCACATTTTTTGACAGGATTCTAACTGGATTCTCCTAAAATCACAACGTAGAACTCAGACCTCACCTACTAGTATGACCTTTATTCATTATAATATGCATACATTCATGTCCATGAATGTATGCATATTATAATGCTCCACAAGAGCTCAGTAAAATATATATGGAGGTGTCCAATTAGTATTAGCATACCAAGTTATTAGTTGTCCCTTCCCTTCATATGGTTAGGTCTTTTTCACATAAAAATGCACTATTAAGGGCAAGGCTGTGAAAAATCAAAACACCTTTGATCAAACTTGTTGGAAATGATGCCAAAGAAAGGGAATCTTACAGCCCACATTATATAAACAGATAACAAAGTAAAAATGAGTGTATTTGCTGCCACCCTACTTTGCAGCACACGCAGCGTACACCTACCACACAATAATATACATTGCTGAATAATAAATCACACTTTGATCCAAATAACCCAAAGCATTTTACAAACACTAATTAAAATTTTAAATATCTCTCCGAGGTACTTAAGCAACAATGTACATAA
The DNA here is from genome assembly GCA_013400575.1 of Peucedramus taeniatus. Classification (NCBI taxonomy): domain Eukaryota; kingdom Metazoa; phylum Chordata; class Aves; order Passeriformes; family Fringillidae; genus Peucedramus; species Peucedramus taeniatus. The sequence continues at coordinate 129,181 of WBNO01019066.1, read as the reverse complement.
TTTGTAGGTGGGAAAAGTGAGCCAAGGGAAGGTAAATTAACTCACTCAGGATGAAAAGGGGAATCAGTGAAAAATCAGGAAGATGGCATGTGCCTCTATCCCACTCCTCTATACAAAGCTGTCCTCAAATCTGCAGAGTGCTATAGTAACTTTAAAAAGGTTGTCCAGAAGATCACTTGTCAGAGTACATTTAATTACTATGAATTCTAAGTATCTCATTTCAAACTACTAGGTAGGCTCTATCATATCGCTGTTTCCCAGTATTGCAAGACTCTTAATGGAAAAAGCAATGCCTGCTCATCACATGAACCACTCCTGGATCTGACTCAGTGACAACTGGATACAACCACGTGAGTTCTCCTGAGATGACCACTAATTGGTCCTTCATGGCAAGTATTGCTGCCTCCAGGAATTTGCATTGCATCACACAGAAACATAAAAACTGTGAAATAATTACAGAAGAGCTACAGGGAGAGAGTGTTGCCACAAGCAACGCTCTGGCCTCTCCTCCTGGGCTGTGTCATGCTCCTCTCAAGCAGCAGCAGGGCCAGCGGGGGCGGCTGCCCCTCCAGCAGGAACTCCCAGTCCCTTCCACTGCACAGGGGCATCACTGATGAGCTCCCCCATCCTCCCCCCTCCCCCTTCTGGGGATTAACATTCTGCCTAATTGTAACTATACCTGCCCCCATGAAATTATCTGAATTGCAAAATAACCAAATAAAAGCAAAAAATTACCATACTTATTTTCTAGGGTTTTTTCCCCCCCTGTTAGCAGGGGTCACTCCTCAGCACCAAGCAGGAGGGTAGGAGAGAAGCAGGAGGCAGAACTCTGTGTGTGGAGAAGTGGCCCCTTCGACAGACAGTTTTCCACTAGAATTGTTCACAGAACTTGCACAGCACTGGAGGCAGCTTTGTGACATTCCTGGGGTATTTAACATTATTGATCTTTTTTGACTAATGAGTAATGTAACACGTTCATTACCATTAATCATCCTTTTTCTAATTCAGGTAAACAAGGGGTAGTTTGGTTCATGCTCAGCTAATATCTATTTTCGTAATTATTTTTACGAAGACTCTGTTTGATGAAATTCAAATATGTATTTATTTGGAAGAAAAATATTGATGTTCTTTTCATTTTAGCAAAGTATTCCATGAAGGATCAACTTTCCTAGCTGTGCTATTAAAGAAACAAAAACCAAACATGCTATTGTGTCTTGGAACTACATTTTAAAACTGGGTCTGTTGGTTTTGGCTCTATTAGCATGGAAGTCGACAGTTAGTTCCACAACAATGCTGGGTGGAGAAGAATCAGATTCCCTTCCCCTTGCTTGCCTTTGGCAGCTGGGTTGTTATTAGATGTGATTAAAACCCCCACATGTTCCCATCACACAAGCAATCAGCTCATGGATTGCCCAGTGCAAATGCTGCTCCCAGACGGTCCTGCTTTGCTCAGCAGGTGTTTGCTTGGGGTGTGAACTGAGAGCATCACATGGGCTGGCTGTGGCACTGCTTTTGCCTGCTTTTCCAGCAGGAATGAACATTACTGATCCCCCACCCGTTCCCAAACTCATCAGCATCCTTTATCTCCAGGATGTCAACCACCTTGCAGGGGACAAAGAACCTTGGAGAGTCCGATCTTCCCAACATATCCTTCCTGTTGTGATATATTTCAATAATATTAAAAACACTTCCTTGTTATCTGCTCCAAATCTCTCCAGTTAGAACTGTCAAGAGTTGGTAAATGTGTTTTTCAGTTTGCTTTAGCTGGCTCCTTCAGAAACCCTTCATCTGCTCATGCTGACTTTGCTGCCTTTTCACATTTTTTTCAGTGCTGATACTGAGCCTGTTCTCACTGGTTTTTAAACACAGACTTTTTAAACCAGGTTTTGAGCTGGGCTATTTCTTTTTCCTGGTAACTGTAGGCAGGAGCACTGCAAGCCTAAGCCCAGTGTTTCCAGCCCTGCTGTTGCTCTGTTCTCCCTGGAGCCCCTCTCCCAAGAGCTGGGATGCTGCAGTACGAGCAGTATTTCCCATGCCCTGCCTTTCTAACGTTTGTGGCAGCACTATTTTTAGAAGGGATGAAGGTGATACTGCTATTTCCCCCTATTATTACTATTTCAGTGCTCTGATGCTGTTCTAAGTGCACAGTACTGACAGGCTGATCATAGAATAATTTATAATTGCAGATGTAAAGCACTTTTTTTTTTCTCCTAATGAACATACCAATAATGCTCTCACAGTGATAACTCTGTTTCCTGAAACCAACAAACCCTGAAATAATATTGGCAGAACCAATTGCTTGAAACTTGGTAGAAACAGTTTATATTGAAGACACAAGAAGTCACAATAGGAATCCTGTAAAGAAAATTACTCCACAGAGGATAAAAAGGTATGAAAAAAATCTCATATTTTAAAAACACGGCTTCAATAATTTATCATGTCATTTAAAAGACTGAACAGAGGTAAATATTGAGATTTTTATGGAATAAAAAGGAATTATTCCTAAAATATGCCATTAGCTAATACAGAACTGTAATTTCATTTTTTTAACAGCCTCAGTTTCCAACAATTGCGATACCAAACCCTAAGAATATTTTTTGGTAGAGTTCAAAAAATTCTCTCTTATGCCTTTGAATGTAAAAGAAAAGATGAAATCGGCATTTCAAAAAATCCTGATTATGGTGGAATCATTGTAAAAAATCCACTGTTAACATAAATTCAGTTAGTCAAGGTGTCAATAAATATATGCAGCAGGCTCATACCGTTTTCTGGGATAAAGATTTTAGGGCACGTGATGAAGGTCTCCTCCACTGCCTCACCCCTTTTTACTATCTGATTTTACATCACACAGATAGTGGTATAAGAATGAGAAAAAGCAGCTCACTGCTACTTCTTGGGCTCTCGAGTGTCTGATGGCTGATTCAGAGAGAAAGAAGTTTGTAAGTGAATCATTTCAGAGGGAAAAGAGCTAATAGATGACAGCTCTGAACTGGATCAGCTAGGCAAGAAATAAAACTGGAGCTTCACCAAGTTTCAGATTCCTCTAAGACAACAATGTCAGAGGAGTTTCAGACATATTGCCTTGAAAATGAAGTTAGAACGAGAATGGCTGAGTAGTAAATCACAGAAAAGGTGGAAACTGAGGCAATGTAAAAAGGAACTTGACATCTCAAATAGTCAGGGGACTAATAAGGATTAATATAGAGAGGCTGTCCCTGACAGTTGAACTGGTCCACATGGGTAGACTGGAAGAAATGGAGGCCACACAACTCCTGTCCTTTTCCTGCCTGTTGTTTTTGGAAATCACATTTTGCTGGTCTGATTTGGTTAAGGCGGAGACCAGAAATAAGAACCCCATGTCATGAAACTGCACGTAGAAAATGTTTTTGGTCTTGTGCCTTTTAATCCACAGCACTAAGGGTCATTTTGGTCTTCAGGCACAAATGTGTAACTTTACAACAACAGAATTCATCTAAGATCAGGCGGCTGGACAATATTTTACTTGTCCTACTTTTAAAGCATGGCAAAATAAGGAAGGAAAGAGCATGTCTTTCTCTTCTGGCTCTGCTAATTGACACAAAACTGAATGATTCCAGTCAGGTATTTTAATACTTATGCTGATATACTTTCTTCTTCTGATGTTATCATTGACAGCTTTTTCCATTGTCATTAATACCTGCCTATGATTGTAGACAGGTAAATAAGTGCTGCAGAGCATAATCACTGTCTTACATGATTATCCTCTAGAGACATTGGTTTTATTTGCAGCAGCTCTCTGTCTTTCCACAAAGCAAAGAATGTATAGATAGTATAAAGCTACAGAAGATATTCAGATATATGGTATTGTCTGCTAAAACATTTCCTGATTGTCTTACTTTACCTGCTGGCTCCATTACAACCTTTCAAAAACAAGAAATCAAAGACTAGAGAAATGTTCTCAGCTTTGTAGTGTTCATAGTGGGCTTCTCTGCAGCTTCATAGAAACTGCAACATGTTAGCAGTTCCTATCGCTGACCTTCCCTATATTTTTTGCAGATTCAGCTTGAAGTTTGCTTGCTTTGATATAAATCATTGCAACGCTGCATCACCATGGAGCAAAATCACACTACACTGGGTAACAGGGAAAGCTGATAACTGGACTTTGGCTGATTATGATCCTTTGCCTTAATAGAGAGAAGTACCTTGAAACTTAAAACTCCCCTCTATAGGACCATCAGGTTTGAATAGCTTATCAAGTTATCATTTTTATAATAACTGGTAGCATGCTGGTTACCATGATAGGCTTGCAAGAATATGAACAAATTCTGTTTGGAAAAAAAATTAATTGAAAATTGTATGTATTGATGTGTTCTCCTATCCTTCTTACGCTTTCTGTTTCTAATGGAGCTGATCCAAACATCTCAGGTTTGTTTAGAAAGCAACTTTAGAGGTTGCTGGGGTCACGTGTGTGTCCTTCAGTGCTTGTTTTGCATATAGGGTGCTGCCCAAGTGTGCATGGTAATTTCAACAGTTTACAGTCTATTTATTTAATATTCCTGAAGAAAGAAAATGAAGAACTTAAAATGAAGAACAGGATTACATGCCTGACATGTTTCCTCCACAGGCTACAACTCACTTTGGTATTATTGCAGCTAATAATACCAATTCTGCATTCTGCAGAAGCCAGAATTCCAAATCCCAATTTTGCTCATATGAATTTGTAATAACGATATGCAGCCTATGACAGTCTCTTTTTCAGATTTGCTTTTCCAAGCAGCCCTGCTGAAATTAAAATTGCAACCCAGATCAATTTCTGCAGGGAAATTGAAACAAAAAGAAAATAATTAATAAAGGGAGATTTCTTATACATAATCATTTATACTCCTAAAACTTACACCGTAAATTGCTGACCTCTGAGAGGTGGAGAAAGTACTTGTCCCCTGAGTAGATACTCAGAGCATAGATTTTGTCTACTGTGAGTTGGTATTCAAATAGCAGATTTTTTTTTTCTTCCCACACAGTAATTCTCACATGTTTTAACCAGTGAAGGGAGAAAATTGGATGTATTGTGTATCATGGAAAAAAGACCTAGTGTAGACTGAAGAGAAGGCATAAGTATTCAAGGGAATAAAAAGATTATTAAACATTTCCCTGATTTCCCCTTTGTTAGTTTATATTTGTGCCTGTGAAGACAAACTTTTCACTAGTTTCTGAGATGATAAAACTTTTCAGTGGTGTAAGGAAGTTCAGTTTGAACAATAATGAGCAGTCACCAGCTCTTTCCAGTGGGTGAAGAGTTATTCTAGACACTTGCAATCACCAGAAAAGCTTAACTATCAGTAGCAGAAAACTTCTGAATTTTTAGTCAGGATCTCTATCTAGTAGGAAAAGTGTACCTGAAGGTTGTTTTTACCCAAAATTACATTTAGACACATAGGCAGATGCCACTGTCACTGGAAACAGTGAAATAAGCTCTCCAACCAATTTGCTGGGTTAGAAAGTTGACATTACTTTGTTAGTAGCACTGGATGCATGGAGAATTCTCCTCAAAGCATGCATGCCCCGTAGCTTAAAAGACCAGGTTATATTCCTCAAACTAATACATATTCATCACAATTTCTGAATACATGCATTTATGCTCATTGTTTCCATGGATTTATGGGTATGCTTCTTTTGAATTTTTCTGATGAATCTTTTCTCCTTGAGAATACCTCAAATATGTGATCAGTATAGTGTACTTCTCTTATCATTCTTTGTTCTGACACACAATTCTCGCTCTCAAAACATAAGGTATCTACTAGTACAAATTAATCACTAAAATAAGTAAATAAGGAAGTATTAGCTGGCACAAGACTTATTAGTCTTAGATGTAGTGAGTTAAAACAAGGCCACGTAAATCTCAGGCTTGTTTGTAATAAACACTGTATGGTACAAAATTAAGCATTAACTGTGAATATAGGGATCATTCACTATCGAGCTAAAGTTAAAAGAATTTTTCCAACATCTTCCCTTACTGCAGGTCAAACCTCTTAAAAATTTTACCTTGCTTGGTAACACCATTAGACAGAGGTTCTGTAGCTTGAGCACAGAATCTCTACTGACCTTAGAAATTCTTGCAAGCAACCAGACTTTTACCTTCTAGAGGCCATTGACAAACACTTTCACACAAGGTTCTGTGGGCTGTGATAGGGCTGTATCACAGTATGTCGTGCAGTAATTTCCTCCAGATCACATGCATCTAGTTGCAAATCTGAATAAATTTCAGAACAGGATTGTGTACTTATCAGTCTTCATATTCCTGTCACACCTGTGGGTCCGTGTCAGAAAGGTGAGCCACTGGGCTTGGCATCATATGAGCCAAGGGAAAAGAAAACAAATCTTATGAAAGGAAGATCATTCAGTGGCCCTCTCTGCTTAATATTTTCAGCAGAAAAGTCATAGTGGTCCAAATGCACAAAGGACAAGAAAGTAAAGACAGGTTTTGACTCAAATTCCAAATTCCATGCTCATGAATTCTCCTCCCCTGTCATCCCCGCAAAACATTTAGACACAAACAAAACTTGGTAGGGGAAAACACCTTCAGCAATCACCTAGGGAGACAAAATTCAAATGAGAAGTGGGAAACTTAGTTTAGATGAGTACAGATTCCCACCTAGTGACATCAGTGACAAATGTAACCACCCAGATAGGTGAAAACCTCAGGTGTCCAAGCAGACACAGTCAGCATCAAAAGCCCAAGTCTGATTTGCTCCCGGGGCTGAGCTGTAGGGGACACCTATTCATTGCAGAATTGTTTTGATTTCCTCCTTCCTTTTCCCACTCCTCTGTAAGAGCACTTTGCTCATTCAGGCCAGATCTGATCGCATTTTCTCCTATTCTCCATCCTCTTTTGGCTTCTGGGCATCTTTAATATGCACAACAAAGTGTCAGTTTCATTACCAGCAATCTGTATTCAAGGATATAAAATTTGTGTAAATTCCACAGCATTGCACAGTGTTTCCATTTAACCTGAATGAAATTCAAGTGCAAATGAGGTGTTAGTCATTCATGAATAGAACCCATAATGTGTAGACATGGCTTTTTAAGGTGAATTTAGTACCGAGCAAAAGGCGCCAAATTGACAACACTGAAAACTGAAGTCCTCTATGGATTCTTGTAAAAGGGATGATGAGGGAAAGCAAGCCACACTACTGCTTATAAGTGCTGACAACTAGCACTAGGGATGGAAAGATAATTCAAACATAATGTCCCTTTAAGGCTTCACTCTCTGTAGAGGGAGTTTTAGTCCCTACACAAATCTAGTGGGTTTTGTGACACAAAAATTTCAGGGTATGGAAGACTGAGAAATGCAGAACTCCAAACCATTTCACTTAAGGCACTCTGTAATGAGATCTAATCAACCTTGAACACCTAGGGGTGAAATTCCCCCTCCTTTCCACAGATTTGTTATACTCTCAGGATGGTCTCCAATTTGTTATTGTTAAACAAGTGATGTCATCCCCAAGTAACTAAAATGACTGGAAGTGTTAGAAATAAGTATCAGAGAAAAGGCTGAAACAGTACTTTCATCTTGAAAATACCCAAGATTTGCTTTTAAAACAAATACATAATCCTGCAATGTAAATGCCAGATGACACCCAGCCGATGCGTAGGTACTGACTGACCACAGAAAGATCTTTCACTCAATAAATAATTGAATATGGCAAATCCCATCCTGCAGTTTCTCACTTGTAAAGTGCAGGCTGTAACTACCCTAGTTGAACATAATTTGACATCTAGGAAGAAGTGGTTGTAGAAAAGAGCAACAGCTTTTCTTTAAATATCTTCTCTACTACCTACATTAAGGCAAAGCCCAGTTCTGCATTTACAAAATACACGGTATTGAGGACAGTGACTGACTGCCCAGAATTGCAGGGAGGGACCCTACAAGGCTGCATGCCTGGTCAGTGTCATAGCAGATGAATTTCCCTATGAATAAAGAAATGCTACACACACTGGAGAAACTCTAAACTTCAAATATGTGCCAATAGATTCTGAACTGACAATTGTGATTCAACAGTAAGAATATACTCTAGATCCAAAAAAGAATAAGGTCAGTGCTCATTATCAGTCAAAGCAGCAAATAAACTATTAAGAATTTTTAGGAAGGAATAGGAATAAAACAGAAGTAAAGAGTGCCTTTGAATAAATCTATGACTCACCTGTATTTTTTAATATTTTTGCATTTCTGGTCTCTCTTCAGAAGGATATGGTTAAATGAAAAAAGGCCAGTAAGGATAATGTATATCAGTGCAAAGGACTGGGCATGCAAGAACACCTCAGCTTGAAAATGCAAACTAAGAGAGAATGCACTAGTCTGTCCATGAGCAGTCAGGAAAGAGTGGAAATGCATTGATTCCCATAGCATCAGTTTACCAATTCTCAGAAATGTAGGCAGCAACAAACAAAATGCAGTTTGAGAAGGAAAGTTTGAGCATGAGTGATCAAACTTGTGGAACTCACTGCAGAGGTCACAAGGGAGGACTGGGACAACACACAGAGATGAATTCTGTGGAGTTTACTGAAAGAAACATCCAGCTCAGGAAATACCCTGAGCTGAAAACTGTTGGAAATGGAGAGTAGAAGAGGTAGCAACGTACTGCCTTTGTCTGACTGGACATCCACTGTCAGAAGTAGGACGCAGGACTAGATGAACCTTAACCCAACCCAGTAGGACCATTCCTATGTTCTTATGTTGCTGACTTTACCTCACAGCATGCAGCAATAGATTTCCAATAGCTGAGTGCAGATAACATAAAGCTATAAAGCAGGTAGCTGTGCTGGCACTGACTGTGATATCTGTCCATTCAACCCTGTGATGCTTCTTAAGTGAGCTTCAACACGCACCCACATCAGGTGTCCCACAGAAATACAAGCAGGTGCATGTGAGCATGTCTGTGGATTGGGGTGAGTAGAGGTTGGGTAACCCACAACTTCACCCCCATGCAGCTGGCCACAAGTGATCTGACTCATTCTCATTTACTCCTGTTGCTATGGGTTAGCATGAACAGAGGCAGGAAAAGGTTTCAGTGCAGACTGGAACAAGGCCAACAAGAACAGGAGACTGTGAAGAAGAGAAAGCCTTCAGCAGCCCAGGGTGGCATGTCTCAGTAAAAGCCACAGAACCTTTGGGACAGTCATCTTCAGAATGTGAATTTGCCATTGTCACAGTTTGCCAAAAAAGCAGCACTGCTGGTTTGGAGCAAACACACAGGTACAGTGCTCCAAGCCTTACTCCCAAAGTACCCAACCAACTGCTGACCTGTGGAACCAAGTCTCAAGCTTCCCTTACCTCATCAAACCATGCACTGCAAGAATGTCATTTTACTCCGAGGATTATTTTTTGTAAGATATACATTTTTAAAAATAAAAATCACCCTTAAACATTCACTTATTTTCCTGTCTTTTCTTCTTCCTAAGCTCACCCTCCTTTGCATAACTCTAAGGGCTGTTGAGTGATAGAGAGAGCAACTGTCATTTTAAAATTAACATACCTTGACACACATGTTCACAGATGCCATGGGATGCCTCATAAATTCACACATATCTTTGCTCGTGTGCTGTGATTCTCCACAAGGATAAAGATGGTGAAAAACTGCCCAAGACTTCCTGGGACTCCTTCTGCTCCTGTGGACTGGGGAATAAGATAGGGAAGAATTCTCACTGCCTCCCAAAGTGGCCAAAACCATATCTTTTATGGAGTGATTAACAAGCCCCTGCAATTGCAGCAGAATGACACTGCTGGTAACTGTCACAGCTGCCCCAAGGTAAGCACTGCAGGACTGCACCCCACATTTGCATTGTCTCTCATTGTTACTATTTTCTATAGAGGTGGTTCAGTAAAACTGAACTTCATAGAAACCTTAAGTCATATGCATGTTAAAATACAGTAAGTTATATGCAGGGTAAAATGTTACTATGAAAACTCATTTAATCAGCTTACAGTATTTCAGTTCCCCTGGTTTGACAATATGACTGAATCATTATGTGCAGCATAACTAAGCATTAAAGTTTGGTTGTCCAAAACTTTTGAGCCTCCAAATTTGCTTTGAAATCATGTGATTTTGAAGCACTGAGGTTATTTTGTCATTTCTACCTATTGAGCAGAGCCTGAGAGTAAATACAGATGCCTGCTCTGCCCAGCCACTGGAGTTTGTCCCCTCTACATCACCAGCTAATTCCTTTGAGGACTGAAGGCCTTATAGTGTTGCCAAAAATTTTAACTACAATAAAAGCTGTGTGTCAGAGTAGCTTTTCAGAGATTCTAAATAAACACTTACACTTCCCAAACATCAGGGGAGACCAGATCCATAGGTAGCCTTTGTTACTATGGTATGCCTTTTCTCAGTTTAGAAAGGACAGGACTTTACTTACACTTGGTATTTCAATACCTTGTCACCCATAAGTCACTTCACTTTCTCATATGATATAAGTTTTCCACATCCAGCACAGACTCTCTCTGGATCCTTTGCTAATGCTTTGAATTAATTTTTAAATTAGTTCTTTCCTGTCTCTTGTTTAAATTTTAGGTGAGGAAGGAGAGTTGATTGTGGCTAGTACTAAAGGCAAGAATAAAAACTTTGTGTGACCATTTGGAACTCTCACCCAATTATCATAATCATACTTTCTAATTTTTTTAATAAAACTAAAAATCCATATCTAAACAAAAGCTTTATTCCTCTATCAGAAATGAAACTTTATTCATAGTTATTAACCATTATAGCAGACATACCCCTTATATAAATATCTATAAAGTAATGAGTCTTTCCTGGAATAAGATGCATATTAATTAGATCCTACAGCACTTGAGAGACTTTGGTTCAATTCCCACCAGTAAGGTCAGGAAATGCATCCACAGTAGTTAGCAGCTAGTTTCAAAATCTCAATGCACCGAGCATGATGGGGTCATTCAGTGGAGCAGATACCCCAAGGGAAGGGTAAAACAAGAGCCAGGGATTATTTCACAGCACTGAACTGGTACACTGCAGGAGTGATGGACTTGCCTTTCAGAACAGAAAAGCTTACCAGCACACTGTCCTTGTGGCCCACTCTCATTATGAAGAATGTAGCATGTGAAGCAATTAATTGGATGATGTGGGCTGGAAAAAACGAAGGAAATTGTGTGCGCATGTGCGTCTGTGTGGTGGGAGACACTAACACAGGAGGACAACACCACCACACCCACACTGACCCTGCACAGCCAGACACAGGACAAGGCAAACCCCAGTGCTGGGTAGAACCAGCACCTGCATTTACTCCCACTACCTGTCCAACAGGTAGATGTGGCAAAATAACCTCACACCCTGGAAGTGTTCAGAAGGAATGTGGATGTGGCACTTGGGGATGTGGTTTAGCAGTGAACATGGTGGTGGCTGGGCTAATGGTTGGCATTGATGATCTCAGAGCTTTTTTCCAACCTTAATGATTTTATGATCTCCATAAGACTTTGAAGCTCCAGTGTTGAGCAGGGTAAAATAATGCAAAAAATCCTCCTACCCACTTGAATTTTAGAGAGTGATTCACTATTATGGGATGATGCATTAAATATCTCATCTTTACCCATGGACTGCTAATGAACCAGGCTCTAAACACTAGAAGACTTTGTTCAGAATATGGATTTTACATGAAAACACGATTCTTTGAACACCTCCATGTTATCAAGAGAGTGAGTTGGTTTTTTAATATATATTCTTCTGTTATTCTATCAGTTGTGGCAAAGCAAACAGATAAAAATATGCTCTGTAATCTTTGAATTCTGTTCTTTTTCCATTTTGAATTACGGCACATACATGGAGCAAAGGTAAAGTATTTCTATATTAGATTTTAGGAAGTTTAAAGAATCAATAAGATTTTTTTTATGGAAGACAAAATTCTTCTGAGGTACTCATGGATGCAAAGACTGGAGAGAAAAATGGCTTATCAAACTAAAAGTAAAATTATTATTAATGTCAATAGGAAAAATTCTCTAGTAACTTTTCACTACTGTGTAATTGTCATAGAAAAAAATTAGGGTCCTGTGGGTCAACAACTGGTTATATGGCTGGTGCTGACAAGAGGGCTGTGGCTTTTATAACCATGGGATCCTCTTGAAGGACTAAGGATTTCTAGGAGCAGATGGGATCCACTCAATCAAATGGAATCTTCAGCAACAGGCAAAAGTTTATGAGATCTGATGGGATGCACCCACAAGTTTCAAAGAACCAATCCTGATAGTAGCAAGCCCACTCTCTATTCTCTTTGAAAGTCACTGAGAGTTCCCAAGGACTTGAAGAAAGCAAGTGTCACTCCTATCTTTAAGACAGTAGAAGGAGAATCCAGTGAACAACAGGATTGCCTCAACTTGATCCGAGTAAAGGTGGCAGAACAAATAGTCCCAGAAACAATTGAATATAAGCAAAAAAATCATCCATTGCAAAGATGACCACCAACACTACAGGCTGCATTAGGAACATTGCCAGCAGGTTGAGCAACGTGATCCTTCACCCCTACTCACACCTGGTGAGAAATATCTGGGGTTGTTAGGTCCAGCCCTGGCCTTACCAGTAGAAGAAAGATGGATTTAGTGATTTAATGAAGTTTTCAACCTGGGGGTCTTATCACTGTGTATAATTACCTGGCTTGTGGGAGTAATAGAGAAAATGAAACCAAACTCTTTTCAGTGATATTTGATGGAAGGACAAGAAACAAAAGACACCAACTAAAATACAGGAAATTCCATCTAAACATAGGAAAACACAGGTTGGTCAAACCTGGATGAGCTCAGTTGGTCAGAGCTAATTGCACCAAGGTTATAGGTCTGATCCCTACATGGGCCATTCACTTAAGAGTTGGATAATCCTTCTGGATCAGACCATTCTGTGATTCTATGAAATCTTGATATTAACAATGGAGGTTGAACACTTTTGGAGGTTGCTCACAGATGCTGGGGAACCATCATCTTTGGAAACACTCAAAACACAACTTCTCTAGGTGACCCTGCCTGAGCAAAAGGGAGGACTAAGTGGTCTCCAGAGATCTACCAACCTCAGCCTATCTAGGATACTGTGAATTACAGTCCACCTGAAAGATTCCTCCCCAGCAGCGGCACAAAGATTTCTCTTTCTTCAGGATATAATTTATTTGCAGCACAGAAGCACAGAACCTTTTCCATACCTTTACCTCTATCACAGACATCCCATGTTATTTTAAGGGTGATCCCCTTTACCTGAGCATATTTTCCCTGCTACAGAGTTAAAGAGGAAAGTTACTCCAGCTTGTGCTTATGCACAAGAATATTAGAGCTCTTGATTACACTGAGTCCCAGGCTGCGAATCACAAGGAAGATTTTCAATACCCAGCAGTTAAATGTGTTAACTATGACATTTCTGAAATTCTATGTTTATATATGCAACAGAAAAAACAAATAAAACAAACCACTTTATAACTGCTTTTTATGATAGTATTTGTTCAACTACAGCTTTGATGATACCACTACATGCTGCAGCATCTTCTTAGAGTTTCAGTTTTATAAGCTACACATATTAAGTTTTCAGAAGTAGACTTCTTTATCAGGATTTTTATTCCTAATGAGAAAATAATCTACAAGCAGCATTTTTACATCTCCCATAACCTCCTTGCTGTTAAAAGGTTTGTTTAAAATTTACTTCACAGAACAAAACACAATTCATATCTGGTTATTGTCCTAATGAAATCTATTTCTCCTCCTTACAGAGCTCTTCACTGAGATGCTAAAATTTAACTCACTTGAGTTATAAATACTGTGTGAATTAATAGTCAGCATTGTTTGGAGGGTTTTTTAATTGGCCTGCAGGGAGGCCTTCTGTATATATTAAACAGATCATGTGTCTGCCTTGCAACTAAACCACCTTTACATTTCCTTTGCACACATTAAACTCAAAGCTGTTTAATGTTTTCTTAGGAGTATTTGGGTTTATTGTTCACACTAGGAAATGACTGTTACGTTAATCAGCGCAAACCAGGGTTAGTGATTGGTCCTTAGTGATGTCATTCTAGAGTCATAATGCCCCACAAATAAATAGGTTTGGCTGTTCTTCTTATTTTTATTTATAAATTCTGTTTCATAACAGCAGTGAGATGCTCCAGGCCATGCACTTCTTGGGGATTATTGCACTTGTCAGGTGTTTAAAATCACTCAGTCCTCTGCCTGTGCCTTATAATACCACTGGAGGTATATAATCAGCCAGAAACACACTGCCTGGAGTGTCTTAATGCTTTATTATGACATATCTAACTTTCAAAATAAATTATTTATTTGGAAGCTTGGAAGTCACATAATGATATCCAATCAATACCTGAGAAATAAATATGAAATCAGGAGAACACATCAGAAAGAGAAAGACAGAGGGTAGAAAAAAGCGCCAGCTCATCAGTCATCCCAGGCCAAAGCAGTGTGTGCGTGCGCCTGTAGACACAGAGAGGTGTGTGCACAACCAGTGGATTTCTGTTTGTGCATAGACCTGTACCTGGTGAGAATCACACAATATGTGCACTTATATGTCCCTATCTGATTGCTGATATAAACCATGGAGCAACTGCATTGAATTAATATCACAAATTGAAAACATAAGTGGGCTAAACAGATGTTAATAACTAGACCTCTTATTAAATAAAAATTTAGAACATTCTGTGCTTAGTCAGTTAAGTCATTCCATATTTAAGAACCAGCTTCTGTGTTTCATGGAAAGGAGGCCTAGCTACATCAGTTGACATTACAAATTGCATATCACATCATTATCATTACAATCACTAAACTACCCACATTATTCAAAACTGAAGGTTAAAAGCAAAACAGAATTTAAAAAAGTCATTTTCTAAAAAAAAAAACAAAACCACCCAAAACCCAAACGAACTAACAAATCAATTGTACAACAACAAGAGAAATTTAATACTCTGGGGCTTAAATTTTTAAATTAAATTCCAATTTGTAAATTATTATGTGGAAATAAGGAACTCTACTTAGGCAATTGTGCTAAATAACAGTGCAAACCCTGCAGGGGACCAAATTATCTTTCAGTGAGGGAATATGAAAAGTTTTTTGGAAAAGGGCCAGTTTTAGGTAGGGGGTGTTTAAAGCCTTGGGAGTTACTGTAGCAATAGAAAAGATTAATAATTTGCACATGTGAGACTCCTGGCAAGCAGGACGCAGCTGTAAAGAATTAACCCCTCCTGAGAGACATAAAAACACAGAGCAGCTGAGAAGAAAAGGGTGAGGGGAGAATGCAAAAGTATGCAGAGTACAGATGTCCTAGAAGAGAAAAATATGTAAAGTAGGGTTGAACAATGTACTGAGATTTTATTATTATTTGGGAGGGAAAGGGAATCTTCTTGGCAAATTGTGGGTATATGGGAAAAAATATGTACCAGCAGAAGACAAAACTAATTCTGTTATTACTGCCTGCAAATGCAAATAATCTAAATAAAAATCTGAAAGCTCCCAAGTCCTTATTGAAAGGATACTCTCAAAACGATCTGGCCTAAAACTAGACCAAAGCAGCTTTGTTTTGGCGTTCATGCATGCCTGCCTCTGCTCTGCGTGCTGACTCCGTCATTCCCTGCGCGGGCAGCGCGCTGGGACACAGAAGATGCTGAAGTGATTGGAGGGCAGGCTCTCACACACACAGGCATTGAGCAAGCAAAGCAGATCTGAGGGTGAAGCATTGTGTGACTGTGGGTCTGTAGCTGCAGCTCCCAATATTTGTTCTTCCTGGCTGCCTACCAGAATAATTTCTCTTGTGAGGGTGCAATTTTGCAGCTGCTCAGCATGGCAGAACCGCCCCCCTCCCCCAGCCAAATTCAATAGGGCGGTGCATGGGCAGCAGCATGGGTGCACTCGAGCTCAGATGATAACTCTTTCAGAGTCTGGTAGAAGGCCAAAGCAATCTAATTTTTAGGTTGTACTAGAAATCTGAGACTATTACCCTTCAAAAGGAGAAATTAGGCTTTAGAGGGGTGAAATAGGTAATCCTTCTGCCGATTTCTGTTGCTAAGCATTTTTTATTTTTCTCTTTGGAAAAAAAAAATTGGTCAAGAAAATGTTGGAAGTGATCCTTAACTGAGAAAAACAATGGAGGTGTTTATTCAGATTAAGTCACAGAAAGCAGCATCCTCTTCTATTAAATGGAAGAAATGGTCTTGAAAGTAATGTATCTTTAAATGTTACATGGATTATCTAGAATCCAGATTATGTACTTCTTTTCTTTTTCCCCATTTCATAAGGATATGTATAAACAGATGACTTAGGTTTATTGCATTTAGATTTAAAAACAAGGCCCGAATTCTTACATGAGCTAAAGTAGATTCTATTTCAAAAAGAGAAAACTAGAAAAAATACACTTTTAACATAGTAGCTGTTTCCACACAGTACTTCTCAAGTAAGTACCTTCCAAGGGTTCTTTGGAGGCCCCAGGAGATACAGAACCAACAGGTTCAGGAGATTAATATACCTCTTTGCTTCCCATACTTGTTCTCCAACAAATGGAGCATATTACACCTGCTAAAGTGTTCACTGGTCCCTCAGATTTCACGACTGTCCTCTCCCTCTTCTCCTCCCACAGCTCCAATCATGCCAGCTAGGCACTAGGGAAAGGTGAAGCACACAGCTACAGTAGTGCTCTGGAAGTGGTGTAAAGCAGGCTTGGAGCTGCAGCATGATGCAGCCATACATAGTAAATTTTAACCTGCTCCCATAAATAATCTGGTTTTCCTCAGATGTCCTATTCATGGGGTTATCTGTCACTCACACCAATTAGGTGGGCACCAGCTCACACCAACACTTCTGTACTGAAGCTACAATGAGGTCTGGCAGGTTCCTTTTTTGTATTGAATGTTTCATATGGTCTTTTATCCCCATGTATTTAGCAATGCATGTAAAACTTCATCTTACTCCCTGCACCTTGCCTTTCTCTGGTAGAAGCACATGTGACCTACCCTGCTTCTTTTCATTAAAAAGGATGTTGCAGATGTCCTAATTCCTCACATCACTTATTTCTTTCCTCCCTCCAGTAACTTCTCCTTCTCTAGCACAGAAAGCCAAAAAAACTTGACGGGGTCACCTTCACCTTTGTTAAGGTTCAGTTTTTCACAAGTCCACCTCCAATATACCAATCCCTCTTTAAATGGCAACTTCTGTCATAGATCACAGCATGGACTCAGTTATCAGGGCTGCTGTAGATGAAATCTATGCAATGTAGATACAGAAAATTTCAAGTTGACTGTGTGTTAACTGGAGAAATATTTTTGTGACAGAATACACACACAGCTGAACTGTATACTCGTTTTTGCCTTGTACCTCCCCTTGCTTTGAGACTATGTTAGGCTCCAAACAGACGTCCACAAATTACCCTAAATAACAAAATTGTTTTGGGCTCATTTACCTTAAACTCAGCAATCACCCAGGATACTTCCATCATCTTCTGTCTGCAGGATAAAAAAGAATCATATACAGACTTTGAAATGGAATCATTTGCTCAACTATGTAAGTCAATATCATTGTCCCACTACCTCTATAAACTAAAACCCAGACTTATTCCACAAAAAAATAACTCAGACCTTGGTTTTACTGTACATCTATTTAAAAGATGCTGAGTGTTTTTAAATCCTTTGAGTTGACTACAGATTTATCAACCAAAGCATACAGTGTATCCTCTAAAATGCACACACACAAAGATACATACATGTCAGCAAAATTGAGAGTCAGACATTACTACAAGTAAAGTTGGTGCTTTATTGTAAGCCCCTACTTAAAGTTATTCTTAATTCACTGGGCTTCTAACAAATGATCTGAAGTTTCTCAAACCTGTTAACATTTTAGTCCCGTATTTTAAAAAGTTTCAGCTGAAATAATTTGTTTTCTAGGAAGGGGTATCTTTGTTTGAATAAAATTTCTCAAATATCACATTTGAACATAAATGATTTAAACAAATAAATACAAATCAAATTCTTCATTTAGTAAATATATAAATAAAATTCACAACTAACAACGGCAGAGGCCCAATGGTTTAGTTTACTCAGCAAGCTGTCATATCTTTCCAGCCCCCAACAGCTATTCAAAGGATTCTTATACCAAAAATCAAAAAAATATCTCTAACAACTTCTGAGATTTTTTTTTCTTTTCTTCTATGAATTAATGTAATTTTCTTAAAATCCCTTGTATTTTTTGGCCTTTTTTGGCCTCTGTACATTCCACAGCAGTGAGCTGTGATTCCATGCCTTATGAAAAGGTAATCCTCTCTTCTTCACCTGCTTTATCCCTGTGCTTGAACTATTTCCTTGTGTGCATCCTTATTCCTGTACTGTGAACAAACCCTAGTTTATGCCTCTTCCCAGACTTATACATAGCAGCTGCTATAAATATCTGTGTGTGTTTCTATATGTATACAAACTGTGAATTCCCTATTGGTGTATCAACGTCCTGGGTACCATTGCAGATACACAGCTCCATCCATTAGCACCAAAATATCTTCAAAATGTGAATACTGTGCATAGTTCAGACTTATGGGAGAAAAAAGTAATTCAGATAACCATGAATTTCAAATAATTTGTGCCAAAAGATACAATGAGAGGATAGCCACCATGTCTGTAGGGGAAAAAAAAACCTCACCTTTTTCTGCTCAGAATTCAGCAAACCATTCAGATCTTGCATTCAAAACACTACACAAAGATACATGTTTAGGAAAACCTTCTTCCAGATATTGACTGCAACACTCCAAAATCTGTGTGCATGCTTATGCCAAGAGATTGATGTGATTCTCATGTCAGTCTTACCCATTTACAGACTTGGGACCCAAAACACAAAAACATATTTCATTATCAAACTGTCTAACAGAAAAGTGCAAATTAAGTATCTTTAAAACTGCTCAGTCAGGTAGTACAAAGGTGCTATGCTTGCAAAGGCTTCCACATAGACATTTTAATTGCATTAAATTGTGACTGAGAAATGAGGCTGGTCCTGCAGTGCATATATTATGTAAATACAAACCATTTAAACATAAAATTATAAAAAATAATGAAAATAAAGGGAATTCTTATTTTGCACCTCGGAGTGCAAAATAAAAGAGAGTCCTTTTTCAACTATGTAATAAAAGATTCATTTAAAATTTTAAAAATAACAAAACCACTTTGGAAACAAGTAAAAAAAGTGTAAGGAACAATTTAACACCCTCTGGAAGAAGAAACCAGGCCATACACTAAAGATAAGTAAGTGAAGAGATCCTGTCTTAGCAAAGATGAAAATAAGCATATGCTGAAATATTTCCTGGAACAGGGTCTGGTCACATCTCTGCTTGCAATTCTAATATTTTTTAAGCAATTTCTGAATAAAATCTGCCTGGATATTTCAATTAAAAAAAAGGAAAAAAAATAAGCTAATGTCAGTTTCTATGAATGCAAAAAAGGAATTAATAGCAATACACCCAGAGTATAATTTAATGGACAATAATTAGTTTCTATTGATATGCATTTTTTAATAAAAGCTGTAATAGTTGTTTGTTGAAAGAGAAATATTTTATGCTTTGTATCTGAAATCTATTTCCTGCCAATGCATTTTCTCTGTGTAATATTGCAGGAGATGTTCTGTGAAACACCTTCTCTCTTTAAACCTTGATAAAATTCTTGACTGTGCCAAATGTAATAAGTTTTAGACAAATGACTGTCATCTCCATGGGCAGGAGAGTTTGAAGAGAGCACAGCAAGTGTGTTTATTTGCATTAAGCACATGCATCAGTGTGGTGTGAGGAGCTCTGGTACAGCTACTTTACAGCCAGTATGAAGAGATTTTTTTCTATGTCATTCTAAAGGACTGTAAACCTTGGTGATATCTGTTTTATGCAATTTAACTCATTCTAATTGTTCCACAAAGAGTTCTTTTGAGTTAGTAACTTCTTCAAGCCACTCTTTTCAAAAGACATATGGAAAACCCCACTCTCATGATTATTAATAATGTAGCTACTATGAGAAACTCTCAGAGTAGCAAAGAAAAAAAGCCCATAGAGACAGAACTTAATTTTATAGTGGTTGGTAGTGCTTAGTTTAATTTTCTTAAATGTTCCAGCCATTGAATAAAGAAATAATTTGAAAAGGAAATAGCATCTACAGTATTTGAACTTGCCTTTAGCATAAAATGTTTTAATGTTTTGAGTCTATCTTTGACAACTGAAACAGACTTTACTGAATACTGGTAAGAGTTCACTTTGTAATAGAAAAGTAGTCACTCCCTGTGATCACTGTGTCTTTTTAGTATGCAGCCCAGAGGATTCAGAAAAAGATTACATTTACAATAATTAACATATATGTAAATGGAGATCATGGCTATGAATGATAAATTTTCATAGCAATTTAAACCTTGTTCAAATTAATCAACCATACAGACACTTGATTAATGAAAGGCAGCGTCACTTTAAAATGCAACATGTTAATACATATTACTGTTATCGCTGATCAAAGAATCTTTAAACATAAACCAATTAAAACAAAGTTCAATCTACATTTTTTACTGGTTTAATTCCTACAGAATTATAAGAGTATTATAAAAATTTACGTATTTTATTCTCCTTCATATCTATTTACTAAATTGACTGTAGTACAGAATCACACAAGTAATTCTGCTACTTCATTAATATGATTGGATGTGAAAACTACCAGATTAGTTTTTCAATCTAAGCATATACATAATGGTTGATTGCAAAGTGGGCAAAATGCATCCAATTTCATTCTTCATTTGTAAAACCAGTAACTTGCATCTCATCTCTCCTATTCTCAATTCAATCGTCAACAGACCAGTCAGGCAGGAGCCCTGAGTGACTGATAGCAAGGAGCTGTTTGGGAAGACTGCACTTCATGGCACCTTCCCAACACCTTCTATTTTCTAGGAACAAGCAAGGCTAGAGGGTTTTATGGCAATGGCAGATTTTTGCAGAGGTCACCCAAGCATCTAAACAAGTTTTGCTAATTTCAATTCTTGTCTTATATAATGAGATGTGCATTGTCATGCAATTCTGCTTCACTTCACTGGAAAATTTTATGTGTATTTTTCATAAATATATTTATATAGTTGCAATTTCTTTATTGCTACTAATGAAAAGGCTCACTAACTTCTAAGGTGTACAATGTTGCTCCCTTTTCCTCATGATCAGGAAAACCTAGTAAAATATAAAGCACATTTCAAATTGTTACCTTAATGACGACTTAGATGCTATGCTTATGAGAAGAGAATATATATCAGGAGGAGACTTTAAATGATTAGCTGACCTCTTTTTCTTTTATTCAAAACGTGTTTTCAACACACATTACATATCAGAATTTGTATGTCCAGATACTGAGCTTTACTGTAAGTGGTAGTGTTCGTACAAAAGTAAGAGACAGTAAAATCAAAGTAAAAACATTACTTTTACAGAAGAAATAGAGATGACACAGAGTTGAATTTGGGAAATGGATCCAGTGGGGCATATATGTAAAGTATTCTTGTCTTTTTGGGAGCTCCCACACATGTGAGCACGACTCAGATTTCAATATTAGGATCCAAAAATGCAACAAAATCAGTTTACTAATTCACAGGGAGTATAATAATTGACCTGTTCCCTTCCCCTATTGTAAAATGAGTTTCTGGTCCTAAATACAGTCCTTGGGAGAAGAAATACCTGTTAATGTTTTCCAGACACAACAATATGATAATAAAATAGTGCATTCCTGCAGAAAAGCTTGCAGAGATGCAGCCCACACTGATCATGGTAATATGCAGTGTGCAGAGTCCCAAAAGAGTTATATTTTTCTTACACATGTACATCTTGCCCAGAAATCTGCCCAAAAATCCACCACTCTGTTGGAGCATTTCAAACCAGTGAAGAACTTCAAACACAGCAGACTCTTGAAAGAATCCTCTGTAGATACCCAGATTGTCCCAACTACAGAACCTACAAAACCTGAAGCAGCTCACGGTTTCAGCCACCTCTGGATCAAACCAGTTTGGACCATGTAACTTACCCAGTATGTTGAATTTCATAGAAGATTGAGACTACATTTGCTTTACTGCTGTCTGGGCCACATCTCAGTGGTCTGAGGTCAGTTTTGCCACTTCCTGGTTGGAGGACAGCTTGTCAATGCTTTGCACAGCTGACCTACTGAGTCTGAAGTGACTGAGAGGGAGCCCACAACTATTTCATCTGACTTCTGTTGGTCAACACACTCCTCTGAAAGTGCTGCAGAAGATATAGCTAAGGACAGCTTTTAGACTCTGGAAAAGGACCAGAGCTGCTCCTTCTCACCTCCTTGCACAGGGTGAATAATAAGGATGATTGTGCTTCAGTTGGACTACTCTTTAAGAATTCTCTTAAATAAATATTATAAAAAAGATGGCAATATTCTAGATATTTTATAATTGCTTTTGATTTCCTCTCCTAGTCATATACTGGCATTATAGTCCCTCAATCACTTTTTCATCCTCGATGTATCTGTAACCCCTCTCACTAATCCTATTTAGCCATTTGATTTGGAAAGGGAGCACTTGGCTGGCAGCTGGGTTGGGTTATCTTACACTTGGGGTTTAGGTTAAATATTTATGTTCTTGTAACCTACAACTGATTTTGTATAAACTTTCTTCCCCTCACAAGTTCCAATAGAGGCTGCTGAAGGAGGAGAAAATGTTTGTTTGTTTGGGGCTGTTGGGACAAGAAGCAGAAGGAATTTTTATTCTATTCACAGCACAAAGTATGCTCAACTTTTAAGGAAGTGTGTGTATTTGTTGGCTTGTAATTTTTAAGCATGTGTTTTAGCAGGAAGCAGAAGTGGAGACACAGCAGTAGTCTAACAAAGAAGGATCCATTTACTTGACTCTTTCTTTTCAACCAGATTGCAATTTGCTCACTAATTGAGGAGTGGTAGTTCTTGCTAGCTGGAAAAACAGAGCTACAACCTGGCATCAATCTTATTTTGATGGAAGTCAGTGGTGGCTATGGGCTATTTTGACACTTGACTACCTGTCACCCAACATTGGTATCCAGCCTTACTAACACCTGCCAGAGCTGCAACTACCTTTAGTGAAGGAGATTTTGAAGCAGAAATATTGACAAGTCATACAAGACTAGCCTAAGCCATGAAATGATGGCTTTGACAACATCCTGGTTGAGTGCTACAGAAGTGCTTGGAACATACATTTTTAATATCTCCTTAAGAGTAAAATATAAGCTCCAGAAATTGTTTTCGACAAATTTGGGAATATGTGTTGATATCTCAGGATCAATTTTTAGTGTGTATAGAGAGGTAAGGTCATTGGTCAAGCAGATATATTTCCACTGTGCACCTACATTTGAAAGTCAGCAGGAGATTTCTCAACCCTGTTTTATCATTCCTTTTCTTAAGCTGAGAAAGACATTTGAAACTCAGCTCTTACCATTGCATTTCTGTATCCAAATACAAAAAAAATGGACATGTATTTTCCCAACTGGCTTCTTATTGCATTAGACAATGCTGTGCTACTGTGTTCAATTGAATACTGATAGTTTTTACTGCACTTATATTCGCCAATTTTGTGAACATTTGGTGATGTTACTCTCCAGGTGTTGAGTTCTGCTACATGAAGACCCAAATTCAGTATCTCTCTATTAAAGTTCAATATTTACAATAAACTTTAAAGAATGTTTTCATTAGATTTCAGGGGAAACCACATGAGTAAAGAGAGATACAAATTTAATAGATGTAAGCCTTGTTTTTCACAAGCTGAAACTGTAAATACATTGGTTGCTAACTGGATTCTGCCAGAAGGAAAACACATTCTGCTTTCCAAATATCTACATAAGGAAAAAGTTGCTATACAAGCTACCCAGCTTGAGGACATCACTGGCTGTGCCAAACAGGTCCCTCTCACTCAGGTTTCTCCAGCTTTGTTTGAATTAATTTTATCCTCCAAAAAGGCTAAGTTTGTGACTGGAAGAGAATTATACCATGTGAGTAGCTTTAATTTTGAGTGCTGAATGAAACATACTTAAAGTCCTGCATTGCATCACAACCCCTGAACTCTTTAAAAAAATGTTCTAAGGGCATAAAAATAAACCCACTCATTCTCTTTGAAAACTGCTAGCCATTAAAGCAACCAGTGAAGGGTACCCACAGACAAAGGTACCTGGCATGCCAACACGAGCGCACACGGGCTATTGCAGGTCCAGCTATGGGAACTGGCTCTTCAGCTCAGCCTTCTGGAGGGAGTTCTACACCTTGATTGTCTGAGTGTTAGCAGAGAATTTTCCCACCCTCCATAAAGCTGGGTCCTGGAGCAGACAGTATTTGCAAGAAGGACACTTCCTTCATGAATCTGAAATCTCCCTGGCAAGAAGTTTGGAATCAAACATAAAACCAACAGACATTATTCTGCCTGCAGCAGAAATGCAGAGTTCAGACAGATTTGTTGAAATGTATTTAAGAATTGTGGTAAGATATTTTAGAACATTGTAGCACACATGTGTTAGCACAAACCCAGCCAATTAGGGCAAAACATTCTGGATGTTTTATTCCCGTTAACCCAAACATCAACAAGCAATCTCTTCTGGGATGCTGCTAAGATGTCCGTGTTCTAGATTTCTATTTGAACTGCTGAATGAAAAAAAAAAAATTGCCTAAAAATTATATTACAGAATGACCCTGACTAAAGTAGATTAAAATTGGAAAAGTTGCAGATGAAAATATTATAAAAATTTGTTTTCTATAAAATATGTTACTGGGAAATTCATGTAAATCTATCTCTTTTTTTCTGACTTAGCAAAATAAAACAGTAATCTAAATGTTAAATTCTTAAGCTGTGGTTTTTATATTTAAGATAAAAATCTGGAATGGAGTAAAACTTAAATTCAGTTAGATATGAAGATTCCAATTAATTTTACTGAATATTATTCATAAGTGACAGTATACCTTGGAGCCTTTACAAGCCTAGAAAAATTTTCCTGTCCCAAAACTTTCCTAAGAGCCAAATGTTCAAATCTATCCTTTTTTTAATTGACCCACAGAATTACTGTGATAATTTTATTCATTTAACTGTTTAAGACCTCAATATATTTGCCTGTGGTTATGTAGTTATGACTACAGCCTTGAAAGCAGGAAAGCAGCAGGTCTATCAGCCTCCCTACCTTGTGGCACCTGGGGAGAACTGGAGGGTCTTCCCCGGGCTCTCCCAGCAGCCCCAGCCAAGCACAGCCCAAGGCAGGGCAGCCCAAGAGCTGTGGGACCAGTGGAGCTGAGAGGCCAGAAATGGTGTTACTGACAGCAAGAGGCAGCAGGAAAAATCTTCCAGATTTGTTAGCTAGGGTGTTTTACAAAGGAGACTGACCCAGAGGAAAGGACAGCAATGAGCTCCTTTGGAGTGCCAAGACAAGGGGAGCAAGGGGAGTTCTGTACACCAGATAGGGAGCCAGAGAGAGGCACACATTCACAACACAATCATATTAGTTTAGGATCAGGATTAAGTTTTTGATTTCAACAGAAAGGTTGGGGGATTATTAAAAATGCTGTTTAATTGCTGTGACTACCAGCTCTATTAAAGTGTTAAACCTCTTGTTTCTCATTCATTATGGAACAAAAGACCAGGCATTTAAAATACTCCTTTGTCACCAAGACCTATAAGACAAACTGCTGCCCTACTCCTTTCCTATTAGGGCAAAAGAAAATAAAATATTCTCATCCAATTACACTACAAAGGTGATCTTGTTGAAATACCTATGAGCTATGATTTGGGATCATCTATGCTCAATATTCATTCTTCTTTGCCAGAATTTTTTTTTTTTTTAAGTCTGCACTATCAGGAAGTGTAAAATCCATGGTTCCCATGTGCAGGCCTTTTACCAGTTTCTCTCTACAGTTGCATCCTGAGGAAGAGGCTGGGATTTCTGGTATCATGTTACCTACCACAGCCTCTACCAAGAGGCTCTTGCCACAAAGGCACTTTCATGATCACTGTTACTAGTGGAACTGCAAAGTGTCAGAAACTGTAAAAAGGGGGTGGGTTGGTGTTTTTTTTTTTTGTTCGTGTTTGTTTTGAGGAAGAAAAGGAAAAAAAGCTAACAAAAACCCACCACAAAACTTACTCCAGGCAAATCTTTAGTTATTCTTACAATGTATAACAGGGTCCAGTCTGAACTCATATCTCAATAGATTACAATCCACATCATCTCACATTTGGCAAAAGTGCCAATTCCTCAGAGCTACAAAGAACAATATATATACTTAAGTCCATACTCACCTCAATCAGTCTGTGTCTGTGCATTCTGTGGGGGATTTAGAGGATGCACAGGTCATTGTATCAGAGAATTGAAGAGACATATTACAGTACATTATGCTGGGCTTCACCTGGACTGGACACACATGAAAGAGAATTCAGCTGCCACAGCTCCCTTTGTATCTCCGTTTTTCAAATTCTGAAAACAAGCTGAAAAGGAGAAAAGAGACTCAACTTTTTTAAACCCACAAAACTATTGAATAAAGATATAATCACAGGTTTGAATGAAGGTAAACAATGTTATCATCAAATTACAGGCAGTTTTACACTAAATATTCTAAACGTGATATTTCCATGTTCATGGAAAATTTGTTTCCATCTACATTAATTGCATTACAGAGATTTAATGGAATGCCTAGTTAAATTGTTAGAAGAATAGGTAATATCCATA
>WBNO01019066.1:95000-97500 GCA_013400575.1 Peucedramus taeniatus | reverse complement strand
AATACTAACAAAAATAACATGCACAGTATAATGAGGAATGGGCCCTACACCCCTGCAGACTCAGTACAGACTAAATTCAATTTCCAGTTACACAGAATGACACCTGAGGTAACTTTTAAGACTGTGCATTACTGTGATTAAGGTTCACACCTACATGGAAATTCAGGACATGCAGATATAAGAAATACTTGTGTATAAACAGAGGTAGAGCTTCCTTTACTCTAAACAAAACCATTCTTTGGAAACTACCCCTTTTCTAATCTGCTCTCTGCCTTTCCAAATTCCTCAAGATTTGTTGCTTTAGGAAGAAGGTGGCACAATAAATTATAGCATAGCCAAGTCCCATAACAGGCTCCTTCACTCCTATATGTGACGAAGGAAGGACATAAGCTTCCTCAGAATTCCACCACTATTTCAGCAGCTGTTCCCCCTTAGGATGGCAATACATGCACAGATGTGGTGGCCTGGTGGATCTCTACCGAGCTACCAAGACAGCACTCAGCAATGTGTATGAATAAGCATTCTAATTAGTACTGCTACAGTGGCTGCAGTGCTTTGGAGGAGGAATGAAAATCTTATTATTAATTTTCATGTCCTCTTTTTTAGTAAACATATTTCATTAGAGTTTTAATTCACAGACATAACAATAAAATTAAAGTTTTTCTACTCAGCAAGAAAAACAGTAATTGCAAAAAACTTATATATGATTATTATTACTTATAATTTTAAAAAATATTAAGATATCATTAGAGTATGCTTGTACCATGATATGAGCTTTGTAATATGATCAAAATGAAATACTACTAAAAGCTTGAGGGGCTTTCATCTGTCCTAGCCCACGCTCACAGACCTCTGCCCGTAGCTGGGTTATTCAGGCAGAGGCAGAATCGAGGTCCCTGTCAGACACTGCTCATCCAAGAGAAGTCACAACTGCAAATGCAAATCCACTGGAAAAGCTGCCTTAAGCAGTGAAGCTGGCTCTGTGTATGTACCCCACGAGTGGGGGAAGCTGTTGATACAGCTGCATCCACTCTCTGTTCTCTTTGCTGGCAGAGTGTGTTACTTTGCTGTCCCAGTCAACAGCTTATTGTGGCTCCAGCCCCTGAACAGCACTTCTTTCATTCCCCAGGCAGTTCTTTTCCAAGTGTTGCCACACTCTGGATCATGCTTCATCTCTTGTTGAAGCAATTCACTTTTTGCCACTAATATTCTGTAGAAATGTTTGATTTTCTGTTCAAAAAGAGCAGGAAGGAGCTGAGCAGGAATAGGCAGAGCACTACCGATACTGACTTCATGGAGGCATGAACAAAACTGCTTCTAATACAGAACGCAGATTTTTGGCAAGATTTTATGAAGAACACTTTCTGCATTTATACCAATTTTTTTCCTACTTGTTCCAACAATTGCTTTCCAATTGCAGTGGGAACTACTTTATTCTATTAAGGAATGCTTTTACTGGAGTTTGAAACAACTCCTGAGTTCCTGAAATCCATCTCTATATTCCAACTAAAGTTTTACTTTTTGAACCTCAGGACGAACACACCCACAAATAACGAGAGACCACAGCACAAGGTACGGCAGGAGCCAGCTGGGAGATCAGGATGCCTGCACCCCCACCTGGGTCCAGGCTCGGGAAAAGCCATCACAGGAAAAGCAGTTTTTGCATTTCCCATGTCAGAGACCCCCCCTTCCCCATGGGTACCCCCCGCGCAGCAGCGCTGTCAGTGAAGCGCTGATGGCGCTGCACGCTGTTGTTACCCTGTGCTCGGAAACACCCGCGGTAATTGAACCCCGCGTGCGCTCCCTCCGCGATCACAACGCCCCATCCGCTGCAGCCGTCTGAGAGAGACTTGGAATTCATTTCGCCTTGGTCCTGCAGATACTTTAAACACACAAATATGCTTGAGCAGCACTTTTCAAGGCACAATGTAAACCAGCTTTGCCAGAGAGAATGTCACTTGGAATGGTAGATATATCGATGGAATCACAGAATCTGCTTAACAAACAATATGTGAATTCAGGTTTTTCTTGTCTGCTTTATAATAATTTTTTTTTAAAAGTTAAGGTAACGTTATCAAATTCAACAAAACAGCAGAGATAAGATATCAGTAAATGGTTAAACTTCATTTCCTTGCCTTGTGACTATTTAAAAGCAATATTGCTGTGCAACTAATTTTATGTGAGGAATAGTTGCTCCTGCGTTCCCAATAAAACCCTGCCTGCATTTTATGTGCATTCCTCGGCGCTGGGCACAGGCTGCCTGCCTGGCTCGGGGCCTGGCGTCCCCCAGCCGAGCCAGCAGGGCTTTACTCCAGCTCTGGCTGTCAGAGCAGGGAGCCTCGAGGTACTGAAAAGGGAACGAGAAACCAAGCACTGCAGTTATAGGGCACGTTAGGAAAACAACAAAAAACTCCAAAGAAGTAAAATTCCACAAAATGCAAATACTCTTATACCCTCAAGCTTACCTCATTTCACCAGGCATTTGAAATGAGAGCTGCAT
>WBNO01019066.1:0-90000 GCA_013400575.1 Peucedramus taeniatus | reverse complement strand
TTTTTGTTGCTATAGGAATTGCTACTGAAGGTAAAAAGGAAGAAAAGGAGCTGATGCAGAATGGAACCCACACATAAAAACATGACGTAAAGCATCTGCAGTGATAGCCTGACACAGCAGATGCTTTTTAACCATTTCAGGTTCCTTAAAGTTCAGGGTTGTGCCAGTGGCAGGAAGCCCCAGCCAACCAACCAGACATTTCTGTGGCAGCAGCCTCCAGCTTCGTCCAATTGTAAAGGACAATGAACAGCTTTCTACCATGGAAATGTCTAAGACCAGCAAATATTTCATCCTGAAAACACCATTAAAACATATTTTGTCTCTCTTCTCAAAACCAATCCTACCCTTTGGAACCCTCTCAAATTTAGGATCGTGCTTCAGCCTTCCCGGATGCTCTTTGACTAGAAGGCTGCTGAGAAAGGTGGAGGACCAGCAGCCTGCCAAAACCTGCTCACTAGGGACAAAACAGGGGCTGAATGTGGGAGAAGGAAGGAAAGCAATAAGAAGGACAGGACATGGCAGGAGATTTAGCCAGCTCAGGCCTGAATTCCATCAAAGGACTGGACAGAAACCAAGTTTGAAGAGGGGTTGAGGTGCCTCCTGTTAGCAGCTCCTGGCCAAGCTCTCACCAAATTCAACAGGCACCCTCCCAAAACTATACCAAGGACAGCTGCTGATTAAGAAAGATTTGGGTAACAATCTGGCTGTGTTTTCCTCCCCTTACAGCAGCTGTGATAGAATGCAGTTTTGCACTTCTGCTGCCACAAAGCTGAATTGAGACCTGGAGAACATGAGCATGTGTATGTGGAACCTGCATCTTTCACACCATTTCAGTTTCTGCCTGCTTCTCACTTTGGTTAACATCTGAAAAGTCCATTTCCCAGAGTGACTTTTCAAAGAGAATGACTTAAAGCTGGAAGCCAAAGGGACTGTCTATAATTTTGTTTGCTTTTGGTTTTGCTACAGGATAAAAAGAGCAGGAAAAAAACGCTCAGTGCGTAGTTTTCATTTTACAAGCTGCAAAAAAAATCTGTGAGGAGTATAGTTGGGAGAAAGAGTTTATCAAAATTTGTTTGAGCCTTTTAAATGCCTGTTTGAGCACAGCTCAATAGCAGATATGAAAGGCAATGTCTAAGACAGAAATTGGGTCAGCGATCTGCAACAGTGTACTTGCCAGTGTGATCAGTGTGAACCTACAGCTAATGGGGACACCAGCATCTCCCAAATATGAGGATGGTGGAATGACCGGGGTGAAGAAGCAGCCTGTAGAGGTTTGGGGAAGCAGAAAGACTGGGTAATAACAAGGATCATAGGCTGTAATTGCTGTTGAAAAGAAAAAAAAAAAAAAAAAGAAGAAAAGCAGGTGATGTACTTAAGTCTTATTTTCTATATCCTTAATGAAAGGCACTGTTTTTAAAATGGTACTTTTATGCTTAAAACATAACATTTTAGATAGACAAAATGTTTGCCAGGAATCCATCTTAAATTAGATTTTGGTTTATTTGCTCTGTTTTTAGCATGTTCTATCTAAATATATATATATATATCTTAAAAGAAAAATAAAGAAAAGTAATAAGAGTCATAAATTTCCAGCAATATCACAAAATCCCTCATTAGCTTTCTGAATGCTAAACATCTCCATTGATTGAACAAAACAGACAAGGTCTGTACAATTTTTGAGAAGACAAACATGACCTAGTAACAGATTGGTATCTCTCTTCTTGGGGCTTTTCAGTGCATTTATTTAATGGTCTTGACGTACATTACTTAAGAGAAACATTAAATGCCAGTGCTTTGCAACAGTTTTGTTACTGTTTCCTTAAAGTAAACAAACAAAAAATACATTCAAAAAAACAAGGCTGTTTTGTTCATGTGATGGCAGAGGCTTTGGGCAGCTGCAACACGTACTGCTCTTGCTCAGAGATATTACCCAACATCAGTCAGCTGTCACCAAAAGAGTTGCATGGAAAGCATTAAAGGATAAAAAGAAAGGGGGGCTGGGGTGGGGGAGAACTGAGCAAAATGCCACACATGCCAGCTAGTCTTTCCAGAAGGAAGACACCAGAATATGTATATTTGGGGGAGGAAAAGGAAGGGGAAAAGAGCACTAACACAGAGAAAAACTTGACTTCAGGGGAAAAAACAGCAGCTCTCTGAAACTTGTTTAGCAGGTTTGCATTCCTAATGTAATCTGACTTGTGTTGTTGGTGGTTTTTGCCCTATTCCTTACTTTGCTTTCCAAGAGAAACGTAACAAAACTGAGGTAGAAATAATGGTGGGCACACTCCAGCCTGAAAGATTTCTAATGGATGCTAAATGAAGATTGCATTAAGGACAATGAAGCCATACATACACAACAAAAACTCAACTTTACAGTTTGGGAAGGGAAGTAAATGTACTTTGAGGGTTCAGTTTTGCTTTGTTATTTGTACTGTTTGTTTGGTCACAGTCCACTGCACTGCTATAAACAGCTCTGCAACCCATAGCTCTGCCAGCAACCTACACTGATTCCACTCCCTACAGCTTCACCGAAATAGCCTCAAAACTACGACTAGAGCCATGCAACAAAGGCCAGCCGTCACAGTTTAAGGTAATCTGCCTCTCAGAATCCTACCAAATCTTACGTTTGACTGTTTCAGATGCTAACATAAACCGATTAAGTGGCTCTTTCATTCATCTATGCACCATCTAAAGACTGTATCACCTTATTATAAAGGAGCAATATGCTGAAAACTCTTACAGTTTGCCAACAAGAAAAATCATTCTGCTCTGGTTTGATGTGAGAAATTGGCAAAAGAACCATTCCTGAACACTGGGAAATGCTTCACTTTCTATTTTTAAAAACTGTAAAGCTTCAGTCATATCACGCTTTAGTTTTTTCCTGGATACATTCAAAGTAATTTTCCTTGCCATATTCCAATTGTTGAGGTAAACATACATATTTAATATAAAGTAACATTGAAGCCTAGCCTATAACTCTCAGCAGTACATAGTGCTTTCAACACATTCCTTTGAGGTACTGTACAAATCACAATCACTTTCCTGAGTTTTTGCAGACAGAACATTAAAAGAAATGAACTGCAGAAATTAAGGTCCAGATTATCATTACCCTGTTTTACCTGTTCTTAGTTTAACACCACAGAACAGACAGGATTGAGGAATACTGTTGCTCTTAGAATAGCAAAAATCTGGCTCTCTGTCGCAACACAACCGTTCATCTCTTTAGTCCAATAATGTTTGAAGTTAAAGCTCTTTATATTAGCACATGCCACCAATGTAATTGTGAGGCAAACAAAAAATAAAGCACCACTTCAGGCACTTGACAGCAACTAAATCTCAAGAACAGCAGAATGGAATCAACACACAGGGTTCATGTCCTTCTGAAATCAACCCACTTGCACCTTGCTCCTTGGTGAGTATTGTCTAGCTTGAACAGAACTGAGCATCAACATGCGCTTTCTGTCATGTGTGGCTTTTTCAGATCAGCAGCTCTTGTTTGATGCACTTTTCCTTCAAGTATACCCTGGCTCTTTAGAGGCAAGGTAAATCGTAGTCTTCCCAGTACCCTTTGCAATTTTAACACTACTGAAAAGGGTTCTCTACCCCTATGTAGCAGATTCTGTGTGTGCCAACATTCATTACATTTTTTTTAAGTAGCATCACTGACTGCAACCAAACATTTTGTTCCATTCAACGTATGTATCAAGCTCTTTTTGAGATATGCTAGGCTGTATCTTGCAGAAAGCATTTTCAAAGTCTTGATATGTAACTGGCCTCAACTGGCTGGGCATAATGGCTGAAAGGTCTGTGGCTGGCATGGCATGGAGTGGGCCCACCACGGCTTCCTGACACAAGTGAGCCACGTCTAGTCCAGAAAAGCCTTCTGTGCGCTGGACAAGCAGTGCAACCTCCTTGTCATTGAGACAGTAATTGTGCTGTGAGAGCAGTTGTACTATTATCTGGTGTCTCGCTGTGCTGTCAGGAAGTGGGATTAAAAGTCGTTTCATGAAGTACCTTCGAAGAGATTCATCAATTTCTTCTGGTTTACTCGTGGCGCAAATTACTACTATTTGGTCCTCAGCAGAAGTCAGTACAGTGTCCAGCTGCATAAGGAACTCGGTTCTCATCCGACTTACTGGACTATGTTCTTCACTCACTTGAGAGGAAAGGAGCATGTCAATGTCACTAACAAAAATCACCGAGGGTTGGCGACACCTTGCCACGAGGAAGGAGGCATGGACAATTTTTTCTCCTTCCCCTAACCACTTTGTGACAAGGCCAGAGCCAGCAATTTTGAAAAACGTGGCCCCCAGCTGACTAGCTATACATCTGCCCATTAATGTTTTGCCTGTTCCCCGAGGTCCAAATAAAAGGATGCTCCGAGGTAGAGCAGTCAGTCCATTGAATGCATCTGACCTCAATACTGGCCATAAAACCTCCTCCTTAATGACGGCCTTTACTAGATCTAGGCCAGCAATGTCGCTCCAGTCTACAGGAGGTCCTTGGTTGATAATCTCATTGGTAACAAGGTCAATGAGGTGTGTGTCAGTATTCTTCAGTTGCTCGTCCACAGAGTGGTTGGATGAGGTAGCTGCACGAAGTCCCGGGCCTTGCATTGGGTGAGGGAGGAGCTGCCTGTGCTCATCACCGTGCTCATTCATTACTGGGGAGCTATACTTCCCAAACGAGTCACTTGATCTCGAACCCAGCGAGTTTTTAGCAGTACTATAGGATGGGGGTGTTAGAGCCCTACTGGACTGGCTACTGAATTTCCTTTGCTGTTCAGAGGACATTAGCTGCTTTGTTGGCTTAAATGCTAAGGATGATGTTTCAGCACTTCTGTCAAAACCATTCCCTCTGTTTGCATTTGAAATGCTGTTGTCTGGCATTCGATACATTGGACTCTGTGTAGATCTCTGTTGGCCATAGCTGTAATTTCCATAACTGGAGTCCATTTCTCCTTGCCCTGCCATGTAGAAAGCTTTCCTTTTGAGAGAGCTGGCTGAACTGTTTGTCAGGGCAGATGGCGCGATTGGTGTCAGACCGTGGCCCTGGTAGGAGTAGCTGGGGACAGTGGTTGGGGGCAGAGGGGTTGGAGCAGGGATTCCTGAAGGCAGGTAAGCTGAGGGTGGAGGGGCACCCCCAGGGCTATACCCAGGGCCAACAGCGGTTTGAGGAGGATAACTGGCGGAAGGGTAGCTGTAACTGGAGAGATTGGAGGTCCCGTTGTAGCCAGGGACGAGGGCTGGTGGCGGTGGCGGTGGTGGGGGCTGTAAAAGTCCCGAGCTGTGCAAGGGGGATGGATGAGGGGATGGAAGTGCAGGTGCTGGCTGGCCGCTGTAACTGGTATGCAAATATGAGCCGTTGTATCCTGTGGCATATTCCTGAGATGGGAGTCCTGAATGAAGACTGGGAACGGTGTGACTTCCACAGGTGCTGCTGGAGTAACTGGGTTCAGCCAGGTTACTGGCCACCCCTGGAGAGCTCCCAATGCTGGCTGAGACATCTGCGGGAGGGAGGGCTGCACTTACCCCAGCTTTGCTGGCGGTGATGACATCTGGGACACAGTTCATGGGATACACGCTCTCCGAGTTCAAGGATGGCTGCCAAGGCTCACTTTCATTCTTCCGACCATTCACCAGCCCTGAGGGAGCTTCAGAGTAATTGCTGAGAATGGGCCGCTCAGCCGGGCCTTCCAAAATCCCGGAATATTTTTCTGCATACTTTTTCAGGAGGTTGGAGGCGGTCAGAGCCGAGATGTCGTCGTTGGCCCAGGCGTACTGGTACGTGCGCTGCAGGTGCCCCCGGTAGGCTTCCACCTTGTGGGCTGGGGACCGGGTGGTTGAAGTGATATCGAAGTGCTGTTCTGGCCACTGGGCATGCTCCGGCGTCCACTGCATCTTCAAGCCTAGGGCAGTAGGAAACAACAGTTAACAGTGACCTCAGCTTTTGCCTTTTGTTTTTAAATGAGTTCTCAAACATACAGTCTGTGAACTTCTTCAGCTCTCTGAAACACTGTACCTAACACCACAGGTCTATAAGGAAAGAAAAGGTAATGCCCCTAAGAAGTATGGTTGGTTTGTTACAGGTACAAAGACAAATTTTTTTGCCAATTCAGTAGGGGGTCAATTTTTTGTTTAAAAAATATAGGCAATGCTATAGCTCTCAAAGTAATTAAACAAAACTCAGTATCTTTTAAATACTCAGAGTGAAGATTTTCAGTAAACATACAAGGCATCCAACTGCTCTGTCCTCCTTTCATCCTTGTTTCAGTTTTATATTTTAACCAATATAAAAATATGAGACACAGCTGACAGATCACATCTAGGATACCTCTCTTATTTGGTACTGAACACCTAGTTAGCAGAGTATAATGCACCCTGCGCAGAACAATATGACACAGACATAGCAGGTCATTCCATAATCCAACTCTCATCTAAAGTGGTCCACGACAGTTTCAAATCTGCTTCGTGGAGTGCAGCAAAGCAATCTCCCAGGCAGCGCTCTGTCGCTTTCATCACACAAAGCCTACAACTCGGTATGAATTACAACTGGCTCCTTTCTGCCTCTCAGTTCTGTTGTTGAGGGTCTGGAAAAAAAAAAAAAAACAAGCATGACTTGTCTGTCGGTCTCCTTGCTTGCTTTCTCTTCCCCCCCTCTGCTTCACAGCCTCCAGGGTACAAAGAAAGAGGGTTAAAGAAAAAAAAAATAAGGGGAAAAAAAAAGGATGAAGAAAAAGAAAAAGAAATGAAGCCAAGTCCCTAAAAGTTCTGTGGATTCCACAGTTAGCTATAAAAAAACCTGAAACAAACAATACAAAACAAAAACCGAAAAAAAAAATAATTAAAAAAAAAAAGCAAATGTCATTTTGAAGCAATTAATCTTTTAATAATGTGATGTGAATTATCCCTCCTTTTTGTAACCCACTGCAATAGGTAAGAGCAATTTACAAGCGTTAAGATAACCCCCTCCAACTTGTACCTATGCATGGCAGACACATTGCTGGGTTTTGTACAGCTGTATCAAATAGACCTCCTTAATCTCTCTCATATTACCAAAAGTGATTTTTGCAAACAGTCTTGTGCCCTCTGGCACAGATTCCCTGATAAGGAGGAGGCCTAGTCGAAATGAAGCATCTGTGGCACTAGCTCCCCTCTGAATTACTGCAGTCTATTTTGACAGCTTCTACCCCCTCCTGTTTCTCTCCCCAACCCCTTTAGCTCTTCATTGCCTGACTCTGGCATCTGACATGGCCAGCTTAGCCTCGCTGAGCTAAACCTAACACAGCACACAGTTTGGTAACAGAATGGCATGTTTATTCCCTTCTGACTCCCTCTTCCTTGTTTGCAAAACCACTGCACTAGACACTGGAAGTTAATTAGCAGGATGATGCTGTGCTAATTGTGTTAATTTACAAGGTTTTAGTCAAAGAGAATCATGCCAGGGCTGGCACTGCTGTCATGCTTCCAACTTAATGATTAAGAAATACTGAAAACAAGGTGGGAAGGATTGCAGTAATTACACAATAAATGAATAAAGCAACAGATTCATTTGCAATTATATTTTATTGTGGTTGCGCTCATTTGCATTTGGAGTCTTTTTTTTTTCTTTTTTGGATTCATGTATTTGCAAATCACCAAATAATTTAAATTTAGGTTGAAAACGGCAAAGTACCTCTAATTGAGCCTTATATTTTATTAGTACAACTAGTCCAACTAGTAAATCTCACTCTGCCTGAGCATGCCATTGATTACTTGTGGATTTTTTTTTATTCCTGAGCACTCTCTTTCTCTCTCATTTTTCAAATACTTTGACAACTTGATAAAAATGTCTGTTAACAGTTACACAGTTATCCTAGAAAAGTTAATTCAGAGAAGTGCTTTTGACAAATGCAGCTTTGAGACCGAGGTTTTGTCAGATTTATTTCTATCATTTGGCATTATTATAATAATTTTTGCTAATTGTTTCTGATGTTTCAACCATCACCTTTCAAAGGGAGTAAGAATATAATGAAATTAGGAGAGATTATAGAAATCATGTATTTAAATAACTGCATTTTAAAAATGCAATTTTAATGAGGAACTATCAGAAGTTTCCAGAAATCACACTTTATTAAATTCTGCTGGAAATCTGAAGAACAAATCACCAAGAGCCACTTGCCAGTAATCAGTATCTGAAATTATTCTAATGTCATGAGAAATACCATAAGCTTTTTTAAAAGTCAAAATTATTAATGTTCTTGTAACGCAGAACTGCATGACAGCATACAAGTTCACTGCCCCATTAAAAAAAAAAAGTCAAACAAAACCAACAAACAAGAAAAACCTATCTGTGTTCTGCAATGTTTTGCTTATAAGGTTACCAAAACACTGAAAGCTTCTGTTACAGAAATGCAGAAAAACTTGAGTAGGTTGATGTTTCACTAGATACTAATGAACAGATGCCATGGGAAAGACTCTTTGCAAAGAAAGCACTAAAGCAGCAGTGAAACTTTGGAAAAAGAAAGCAAAACAGGCAGGGATGGAGCAGAGAACCTGATAGGGCTGTATTTGTACTGTAGTTAATGAATATGCTTTTGGCACATTGTTTTTAACTGCTTCTAAAAGAAAGCCTATTCAATTTAAAGAGATAAAAGAATGCACTGGGTCAGAGCTCAACAACATCACACACTACCTACTCTGTAAGCTTTTCAAAATACCTTTCACAAATACTTAAAAAATTTCATCAGTTGGTCTTTTTTATTTAGAATGGATCATGTGTTTTTAAAATAAAATAATTAAATTTATAGTCACAGGGGGAGATGTATTTTGATTGTGCAAAAATTCAGTTCTTTGAATTTTATTCGTCTAGATTAATTTCTTTTCCTTATTATGAGGCTGCAAAAGAATGTCAGAAAATCTAAATTATCCATTATAAGAGGAGGGCAAAATCACATCATTGGCATTCTTTATTTAGAATAATTGCTAGATAGACCAGTAGTTTCACACTGTCATGCTATCTTTGGATATGCTCACTGAACAATAATTGAAAGTTTATTTATTGATGCATATTAAATACCAGTGCATTTAACAAAGGCTGTAAAGGCAGGATTAGGCTTTGATTAGATAAGCTTAAGAGAACAGGACTGTTCTCATCCCATGAAACATGAGCATTTATTCCAGCACATCGCAATCATTAGTGTTATTTGGAAGCATAGGTTAATAGTTAACCATAAGCATATTTTTTGCATTAGTAAGCAGTGAAGAAATCTGAATTTACATGAAGTCTGCTGGAATGGTCTGGACTGGGGGGCACAAAGAGCCATTTCCTCAATTTGATATTAATTGAAAAAGCAGAAAACTTTCACTAGATTTGACTCTATTTGATAGTAGTTCACAAATTGTTTGACAAAAGCCAAATGTGTGATTTGGGAGAAAAAAAGAAGCAGCAGCAGCTGTTGTAATTTTTAATTATGCAAACATTTCCCTTCCCTCTGCCCACCCTCAGCCCCAAATTGCTTAATGTTTGCAGCCCCTTCCTCTCCGTATTTCAAATTGTATTTTATTAATTGCTTTTTGTTTGAGCTGATACATATTTCTGCATTTCTTTTGTTAGGAACCCATATGCTGATATAAACATCTAAAATCAGGTAAATCAGGGCACATTTAGAGGTTGCATTTTTTTATTTAGTGTAATTTAAACTCTGATATTAACCACAGTCCTGCAGATAGTGTATTTGGTTAATAACTTCCTGGAAATCCAGCAGCAATGCAAGGCTGAATGTATTTAAGAAAAAAAAAACAAAAAACAACACAACTTTGCCAACTTAGGAATCCTCTGAACTATCGACATTTTTGAACTGCGTAAAGTGTGCTGGTATGGGCTGTAAAAGGCAAAAGGAAAGGACTCTGTTCTTTAAGTACAGGTATGTACTTACCAGAGAATTGCTTTTAAGATAAATTTAATACATTATAAAGAGAGGCAGTGTAGGCTATTTTAGCAGGATCTATTTTTCCTTGTCCTGACAGTCTTGCTATACATCCCTGCTCCATAATTCTTACAGTTGGATCTATCCAGATTACATTTAAAGTAATTATAGTCAACAATTTCATTACGGAATTACTTCAAACTAAGTGTTCAACCATATTTCCCCTTCTAACATTGTGCACTTAGCCTGAAAATGGAAAATCTAATACACAATACTTCATCAGTTGCACATAAAATAATTCCATATGGCCAAAAGCCACTTACATATTCAGTTATATGAATTCAAATTAAAAATAAACAAACAAAGAAACCAGACAAAAAGGGAAAAAAACGCCAGAGTTATGAAAAACTAACATTGCAATCTGAACACAAAAGGGAACAAGACACATCCAACACATCCTCACTGTCCAACAGGGCCTGATCCTGCTGGGAGCTCAGATGACTTTGTGCATACAAAGAACCCCCCAGTGCTGGTGCCCTCAGTACCAGGTCAAAACTTCTCATCCCTATACAGGATAATATCTGTCAAAAAAGATAAATAACTAGCCTTTGCTTTCAATTTAAATACAAGGGTTTATGTTGAAAACAAGCATGGAAACACGGTCCAGAAATAGGACCACACTGGGTAATACCGCCACCACAAAGGATTTACAGTGTCCCAACTCACCAACTTGCCTAGTAACAACGTGCATTAGAGAAAGGATACTGGGACTTTAGTAAATCTCTCATCAAGTCACACCTCTGTTAAAATAATCAAACTAAAATTAAATCATATGCACCTGTGGCTTTCTGAAGACACTGGAAGAGATTGCACTGCACTTCTAGAGATGTTGGTGAAAAAACCTAAATGTCCCAGAGCTGCTGTGCACAAGGCCCTAGAAGCAGGGCAGTACACCAACCTTCCCAACAAGCTACCAAAGTTTCAGTTTGGATCAGGGGCCTTCAACTGTTCCTTCAACATACCTGAGGCAAAAGAAAATAATTCTTCTCTTCTTGTGGTCTCTCTTTTCCTGCCCCTTTCACCCCTACAGTGCATAGGTCCTACCTAGCACAAATCTGCAGTTTCCTTTGCAAGCATCAGGAGTCAAGCTGGTTCTTAACTTTGGGCCTGTTGTTAAATATGATCCGAGCAACTGCCTAATTCACTGCTGAAAAGGACTGCACTGAACCAGGGGTGAGAGCAAATGGATGCTTCTGCTAAGTGTCCATAGCAGACAGCTAGGAGCACACTGCTGCAAGGTAGGAAACAACTCCAAAGCCACAGCTCCAAGTATCACCAACCATTTTCCCTCTAGACTTGAAAGTACATGTGAACTTCATCACTTTGGATTGCTTACACATTCAGCCTAGGACCCCAAAAACTGTCCCTGCCCACTGAACTACTACCCTCAGCCCTGTCCCCAGTTATTCAAGACACTGAGTATTTACACAACAGACCATAATGATTTTAGCCAAGGGTTTGCTTCTTGTGGACATGTGGAGATTGGCTCTGCCAAAAGAGCCACTGACTTGAATAGGTGTTTCATTAGGAACATGCCAGTATTCCTCAAACCCCTTACTTCAGTGTGGGCTGAAGGTGTTAGTACCCTGAGGATCAGGCCCTAAAGTCACGTTTTAAAGTCCTTCTCAAGTATGAGGCAGAGCTGAATAAATGAGTCATGCTGTAACCGCTGTTCAAGATGTAGGACACACAGCTCCCTGGATTTGTACTAAATCTGATAATATTTTATAAGACTGTATACTGTCATATGTCCCATAATAATAAAAATTAATTCAAGATAAAACAATTCTTTTACACTCAATTTTTTATTAATAAGCATAATTTCAGCTGTTTGAAGATAGTGCAACTGATCTCTCTTAATTGGAAACAGGAGGGATTTTGAAGAGTGGATTGAGCTAATTATGTTTTGCAGGAAAAAAAAAAAAAGAAAGAAAATGATTCCCACATTTATTTTCTAATTACTCAGTGAAGACCTCTGCTCTAGTCCATGAGGAACTCCTTTGACGTCAAAGGACTCGCTGGGAGGATGAGCCTCCAACTGAGATGCCCAGCTGTACAGTCCCAACTTTGTAAGCTTTTTTGCAGTAAGTGGCAGCCACAAACTCACAAAAACAGGCCTGGAAAGTGCTCTCAGCATTTTCTTGGTAGGGGTCTGTTCTTCCTCTTATTATATATGTAAGCCCTACACATCAGTAGGAGCAAGCTGTTGGCAGGGTATTTACAACATGATTTCCATCTAGCAAGGACAGTGAAAGCATTTCAATCTTTAAAAAAAACACTTAAATAATGAGTAATATTGAGGATCACATATATGTCAACAGCACTTAAAGATGAAAGCGTTCAGAAAAACGCAACATATTTTATGTGAGACTGGAATGGTTAAAAACTAAATTACAAAATTAAAAACTAATTCCAAACTGATACACCCCAATTATCTAACTTAAATACTGTCAAATGATTATTCTTTTAAAACCACGCTTTCACACCTTACAACAGCAAATTGCAATACATCTACAGCAAATGAGTTCTTTTCCCACAAGCCCCCTCCCTGCCATTTACATAAAGCAGCCTTTGATAGTCACAAAGACATTTCTGGCTAAACAGCCTTTAGAAGATCCATTAGCTTCAAAGGCCTGAAAAACAGAAATAAGGAGAAATAACAGTCAAGCAAGCTAAGGGAAACTATGTCCAGAGATGGCACTGGCATATTTTGCCAGCAGAAGCAGGCTGGATGCGGAGGCCAGCCTCGCAGCAGCCCGCAGACGCGGCTGGTGGGGACTGAAGCTACTCCTGGGGCACTCCTGGGACCTCCCAGCCCACTGCCACCTCGGAGGTTTCTCTGCAGCAGCAGTACCTCATACAAAAACATCCTCGCTGTGCAGTCACATTGATGCACAATCACCGTGTACCAAAAGTAAAAGCATTTATGCACGTGCCTTGGAACCCATCTATGTAAAGGATCGGTCATGTTTGTGATTAAATGCAATTTATCTTTGAAATATTTTATTATGTCAGTTTGCCCTCACCATACTAATTTGCTCATAACACTATCCTAAACCAACTAGAAAACAATAATTGAATTTTCTTTTACTCTATTATGATGCTTCCTCTTGCCAGGATTTACATTTTTAAGCCATTTTCGTCAAGTAGCTCTGAACAGTACCATGTCTTTAAAGGAGCTAGCATGCTTTGTCAGTGCTAAATGAACAAGATAATAATAATTTCTGAGACAATACTCAGAAAAACAACAGCTGTAAACAAATGTAAGCATAACTTACATGAAAAAAATGACTTTTTGCAGTCCACTGAACACACACTTATAGCTATAATGTATTTTTAAAAGATTTAATATACCACATTATCTGAAATTTATGCCCATATAAATATGAAAATCAATACAACTTCTGCAGGATAACCAGTGATTCTAAGAATTAGACTATTCACATGATAAAACATAATCATGAACGAATACGGAGTTTGGCCACTTGGCACAAGCGTTTATGCATATTTGAAAAGGCAAAATATTTTAGACTTTGAGTGTGATTGTGCTCCCAATGAAATGCTTATTTCAAGGCTCAAATAAACCCAACTGAAGCTTCTAGAAGTGCAGCAAAATGCATACTCTCTTTTTAGGCAACAAAATAGCAGAAGTAGCCTTTTATTTGGTTTTTCTTCAAGAAGTGGAGTTTGAGGCACATTTACCTTGAAAGGGCATAACACAAATCC
The DNA here is from genome assembly GCA_013400575.1 of Peucedramus taeniatus. Taxonomy (NCBI): domain Eukaryota; kingdom Metazoa; phylum Chordata; class Aves; order Passeriformes; family Fringillidae; genus Peucedramus; species Peucedramus taeniatus. Next base: position 76,307 of record WBNO01019066.1, on the reverse strand, counting down.
TTAAAAGCAGAGCAGACAAAATACCTTCATGCTTTATCGTGTTTCTCACGTAATCAGCTGAAGCAGGTGAAACACAAAACCCTGAACTTGTTTTTTAGCAAGTAAGTGAGAGGCAAAAGGAATAAATTTTCAGCACTAGGGAGCCTGTCATGGAACATTCGAATCTTGACCTAAACGCTTCTAGGAAAAAAAAAACCCTCTAATATCTGAAAATTATAAATTTCAAATATTGGATTCTGTTATTTTTCCATTTCTGTTGCTAATCATGTTTTAGCAAATTGTTTCCTTTTACTCTTTCATTCACCCTTAGAATTATTGCTTTGGTACCTAGCCACTAATAAAGCTTTCTTAAAACCCTTTCCTCATGTATCATAAATCCATTAAGACAATTTCCTTCTTAAGCTCACTTCCTTTTGCCAAATGAAGATCATCAGGACATAACACACGTGTCCAAAGGGACAACAGAGCTAATGAATATGTATGTTTTATGTCACAACAGAGCACTCCCCTTGTTCTGCAGTATCGACCTTCTCTTATGTGAGTAAATAACAGGTGAGCACTTGTGCATGAGGATAAATGGGGTTAAAACTACCATACAGGGACATACTTTATTTGAACAAAGAGGGTGCACAATAAATACAGATCTAACTGAGGCTGAATTATTTTTATATCATGTTGTTCCAAAATGTTAGAAAATCACCTTGCTTTAAAACATAAGACCAAGTTGGACAGCAAGAGTTATTTAAAATATACTTCCTTTCAATTAACAGCAGCAGTACTCTGTATAAATGCCACTATAATATAATTTATTTTTCACTCATCATATCTAAAAAGAGTAGGTATGTATTTCACAGCTTTATGTATAGCAACAAAAGGTTAATTCCAGGGATTCATCCAGCCAGCTCTATTTGTTTTACAAATATGAAAGTAAAGCTCAATTTCATTAAGTTTCAAATAATTGTAGTCAGGTTTGACCCATTACATTCAACTAACAGAAGTGAAAAAGGAAATTTATATGGCCCAGTAGCACAATGGTCCAGCTTGGAATCAGGGATACTGCTTTCCTTTTAAAGCACTTATTTCAAAACTTACCCTTGTAGGATAGGCATGATCAGTTGCTTTACTCAGATTAGAGTACCTCTGCTAATTAGCTAAATGAGAACAAATACTGATTAAATGTATATATAGAAGTAATCTGATACTCAAGAAAAAAAAAAACCTTAACATGTGTCCACAGTATACAAAGCTTTCACAAAAATTGTTTATGTTATTTATGCTTTTTGGCAATCTGCACATTAATTTTTAATGAAATAGTAAAGAGATGTTGCGTCTCACACTTCAGTAAAAATATTCTATAACCAGGACTGGTTGACATAGTGCATTAATTCAGTGTCCTTCACTCCTGGGACCTGTGTATAATTTAGTCCAGCCTGAAGAAAATAACTTTGATCTGAAGGCTGTGGAAAAAGCTACATATGAAATGAGTTTTGGTGAGTTTAGTGTTGTTTCTTATATACAAGACGACATATGAAGATAAACTGCTTTAGAATGCTCCTGACATGGCCCAGGATTAAGAGCAGGGAGCTCTTAGCAGAGCTCATCCACTCTCCCCCTTTTTCCCATCGTACCAGACACACATCATACACATTTCTCTCTACTATACGCATCAGAGCAGCTACTGCTGGCACATACTGCCTTTCCAAAGAGAATACCCTGTGTAAAAGTACTGTATTATCAACCTGTACACTGATTTGGTGCCTCCATTAAAAACCCCAACAAACAACTATATCTATATCACAACACAGGAGATCACTTTGTTGTAAGAAGGGATGATGTTACCACACGGAACCTGAGATTTCCTTCCCAGGGTAGGGAACACCTAAGCTAAGTCATCAGAACTGTACTAATCACGCTCTTAGGGAAAAAAGAGCTCCGGCACAGCTCCTTCCCTGGCTCGGCTGCGCGAGCAGCTGACCCTTCCTTTCCTTCCTGCTCCCCCCAAAGCAGAGAAACAAGATTAAAAGCAGAAGCACAACCAAAGGACTGACATCCTAGAAAAACTAAGCTGAGATAAATCTTTCCCCCACTTAAACCTTTCAATTACTGTATTTCACAAATTCCAAAGATTCTTTCTTGCTCACTCAATAAAATGTATCCGAATTAGCTACTTAAAAATGGAATATAGCCAATTTTTTGCATGCTCTTGGTTTGGGACTTACTGCATTATTTCCTGAGCATTTGAAAGGAACTATATAGATCGTTCAGTTGGCTTGACAAATTATCTGGGGGACGGGGAGAGGAGGAACAGAGAATTTTCTATAGACAAATATAGAAACTCTCTCTCTCTCTCTCTCCTTCTCTTTCTGTCTCTCTCTCTCCATTTATATATTTTAGACACACAGGCACCAAGGCACCAGAGAGAGAATGTCTCAACTGCGAAACTGAACTCTGTGTATGCTGATATTTTTTCCATATTCCCGGAGAGAGTGGTAAGGAAAAGAAACTAACTTGTCATATTAGATGTTGGTCCTCCTTTCTCAAAAAAAAAAAGTAAACTTCATCCTGCAACAGGAAAAGTTAAGCCATGTCCAAAGACACACAGTATGTCGTTGAGAGGGTGCACAGGCAGAAAAAGAGGGTAGAAAAAAATATAACATGCTGGTTTTAAAAACAGAAAGAAATTATAGAGTCCAGCTGATAAAACGTCACATTCCTTTGCAGCTACCACACAAATTTAGCCATTTCTGTAAACAGCTTTCAAGATACAACAAAAATCTAAACCATGAAATGATTGTATCAATAACTAGCTGAATACTATTGATAGCTTAAATAACAATAATCTGTGTTATTTTTCTGTAATTTTGTCCATAGCCCTATTACATATGTAGTCACCTAATGATGAAATACTTTTAAAATTTGCTTCAGGGTACAGAAGTCAAGCTCCACTGATTAGCATCTCAAAGCGCACTACAGGCACACATTTGTATAGCAGAATAATAGCACTTGTGTTTGTATGCTGCTAAAAAAACCCAACTCTCCCCCCCTCCCCACTATTTTACTTGATGTTTGATGATGCACACTGATGAAATTCCTCTCACAAAATATATACAATACATAACAGCTAACTGTAAGAATTTCAAAAACAAGGCAGAAAGGTAACATCTTAAAAAGGAGCCAAAAAGGGGTTTTGGGGCCATACAAGATCCATAGACCCCAAGTTCATGGGCTTAATTCTTCTATCACTTCTCTGGTTTGAAGTCAGAAGTGCTACTGAAGTTTACAATTTATTGCAAAGGAGATAAATGTGCCACTTAAAAATGTGTTAATTACACAAATTATATTTTATTCACCAGTGTTTGGGGTTTGGGGCGTGTGTTTAATAAAAATTCATCACAGAAAATATTTCATTAAAATCTTGATAGAGAGTTCAGATATTCACTGCACTAGCTCAGTTTCTGATTAATTTCCTATGTCTAATTAGGTGGCATTCAAACTTTATTGAATGTGAGCCTTCCTAAAATTTGCTGTAAACTGACTAGACAGTGTCTGATTACAGCCACAATTCTGAGACACCAGTCCAACAAATTGCTTTCAGCAGCCCTGCCTCCTTCCCTGTGCGTCCCCTTCTGCCACTTCTCCCGGCATACTTTATTACAGGGTTTTAGTTAGAAAAGTCTCCATTTAATTTTGTATTACATAATATTAGAAAAGTGCATCCGCATGAATTTAGTATTAAAAATGCTATACATTATCAACAGGAACATTAGGATCTTACTAAGTATTCAGCAATTATAAGCTTAAATTATTTTTTCTATTAACACTTCTCTTTTCATCCAGAATCTGTAAGTACCATACAGGAATGACTTAAAGAGTGCTTAGCACTAATAAAATTAAACACACTTAGCATCAAGAATTAAGTTTATAAACAAATAGATATTCACTGAAGTATGATATCAGTAGTAAACATTTATTAAAAGTTGTTTCTACTCCAGAAAAAATAATTTTTAAAGTTAAAACAAAGACCAGGCTGAATTATGAGGTACTGTGAACACTGTGAGAGCTTTGTGATTGCATGTAAAAGATTTACAGATAACAACTGAAAGGTGCATTACACTAATCAGAGAAATGCATAGCCTCTGCAAAGCAGGTAGGAGTGAATAATTTTAATTTTCTCTTTTCTTACAGTTTTATATTATTACACAAGGGAAGCAGAGGAAACCTAAATATGACCCTATTTAGATATACTAACTGAAAAGCCTTTGTAGAATTTTTAAGCAAACAGGATTGTGCTTCCAACGCTGCCCATCTAGTTTTCCAATGTGTTAAATTGGATGGTTACTTGGACAGCTCTCTATTCATTACTGAACTGTGGAAAGGAAACACAGAGGTGGCATTTTCCTTTTAAACCATCTAATGCCTTGTAGCCAGATTCCAAAGCATCAAGGAGAGATTTCTTTTTTTTTTTTCTCTTTTTTTCTTTTTTTTTTTGCTAGTAGACAAGCTGTCGTAATTGAAATGAAGTCTAATCAGACTCATTACTGTTTTCAGCAATTTGCACCACCAAAGATGCTTATTAGGTAACAGTGTTTAATAAACCACTCTTTAGAAAACTACCAGTAATGAGCTCTTAACAGCCAATCTTTAGCGTGAATGTAATGTGAAAAGTGTTCCTAGCACTGAATAGATTTTCACATTTAGTAGTGTCATAATTAAGCTCAAGGAATTGGTAGCTGTGATGATAGATATTTACTGCAATATAGACTTTCTGCCCCGTGAAAACATATTTGAAAATACTTGGGGTTCAATATTTCCAGAGGAAATTTTAAAACTGCTTAAAAGACTGTGCAAGGCTGGATTAGGTCTATAAATGATACTTAATCAGAGAGTATTTAGAGAATGTACAGAGTACTGTGAGTCCAGTATCAACAACAAAGCATGCATAAAGTTAATTCCACCCAGCTTTGTTTGACCGCTCTTCCATCTCTAAAGAATTCCAGTCATTAATATACAAATAATAAATGTTGTTGTCACCAGCTGAATAATAATGAACAAAAATGGCCAGTAACAGGAGACCCTTGAAAAAACAATTGTCAGTTCTCTTTCCACAGTAAAAGCTGAAAATGCTTGAGAAAAAACAGTAAATTTCATGGTTTCAAAATAAAATTATGGATCTCTAATAAATGTATATATATTTACACACATATACATATATATATATAGCTAATGCTGTTTCTCCTACATGTTTCACATACTATCAAGTCCTAATATCTACTTAGCACCAAAATCCCCCAAATTCTTAATGTAAAGAATACCACAGCTCTGAAAATGTAATATTGTGACATATATTATTCATAAAAGACAGCCACCCACAAAAGCTAAGTTGTCATCAATAGAAGGTTCGATTTAACTAGATGTACACCTTGCCACGCTAGTTGCATCAATACTACTACCTAACAAATGCTGAAAGTGGCAAAAAAGAAAATAAATTGCATGTATAAACTCTAGCTAATTAAATATCCAGAGTGAATCTAGAGGAATAGCTTCTGTTCTCTCATACAATTGATTTCAGCTTGACATAATATTTAAAGTTATCAATAAGAAATGACCGATACAACCTTTTTCTCTCCCACTAGGAGAAATACATAGGGATGCAAATGTTGTTTTGCTTGCTAGAGATTCTGCTGGACAAGGTTTGTGTTGGCGGCAAGACTTTGGAAAGAAGTGCATAAAGATGAGTAATCAATAATGAAACCACCAACAAAATGATGAAGATAGGTTCTCTCAGACCAAGATTTTTATATCGGAATTCCATGTTAGATGTTAAGAAGAGTACCTTACTGAATGAGTGCTCTCACTGCATCCTTTGTATACCCTAGCCCCAAACTTCAGCAGCCTTAAATGCAGCCTCTAAGCCTCCGTATCTGTTTGCAGCTTTCTGAATCAATAGGACAATGAGAACTGAGACTACCAAATTAATGCTAGTTTCATTTGATTTTGTGGTATGTGCTTCTTTGCACTACAAAGTGGAAAAAGGAAAAAATCCCAACACAACCCCGCACCCTTAACTCATTCCCAGATGGGTTTTTGTAGCTTTAAGATCAAAATATCTTCCAGTTTCTTAAGTCTAAACTGAATTTTACTTAGATCCAACATTTTTAGTGTGGCTGCTGCTTATCCTATCATGCAATTCCAAACTCTGCACCTTTAAGTCACATACTTAGCTTCTGCTCTTTGCAAAATAACATAACATAAAATACGATAAAATAAAATAACAGAGACTCCACAACTGCTTTGGACTGCCTCCTCTTGTACTTGTGAATAATGCATTAAACTTCACATCATTTGTGAGTGACAACCCGATGGTCCAAGATGCATAATATGCATTTTGTACTGTTGATTTTACTAAGCACAGATGCTCTGAAGCATCAATTGTTCATCAGTAAGTCCTTCAATATCATACATTATGGTATTTTTTGTAGTTTCAAACTGGGGTTGACAGAAATGTAGCATCCACAGGAGGTATTTTAGGTATTATTATATATGGTTACCATCCTTTCTTACTCCTAACACAAAATTAAAGCAGGGGGGAACCTTCAGTGTATTCCCTGTGTAGCCTAACACTATCACAAAAACAACAACAATAAGTTAGAGAATCACTTTTCTGGCTCAGATTCTCTGTATTTTATCAAGTCTACAAAATACCAGTCTGCTCACCTAAGATGCTGACCCCAAACAATGCCTGACTTTCAAGAGAAATTGAGATTTTTCCTCCTGATATCTCTAAGCCTTCTTAGCCTGATCACAAAAGTCTGATCTGACTTTTAGAGGAGTTTCCATTGAAGAACTAGGACCTACCAAATTTCACACTACTCCAGGCTGCTACCCTGAGATGGCGTGTCACATATACATGAGTATGGACTAGCATAAGAAACTGCAAAAACATAGGAAGTCAGAGAAGCAGGTGAAGCTACAGGGGCAGGTTGAACTCCAGTCAGAATTTGCCTCAAAACATTGAACTGGTCAGAAAGAGCAGCAGCATCCTATAAAAAGGACAGTGATAAGAACCTTAACGCCCATATTTAAGGTGCTGCCATCAACCAGAGCCTCCCCGGCGTAGATGTTGAGGACTCTCCACAGGGCCAAGCAGGACATGACAGCTCAAGTGGGAATGTTTGCTGTCATCAAAACCAGAGATGAGCCATAGAGTGGCTTGTCTCAGGACAACTCCACCATAAGACAGCATAAATAGCAGAAAAGCGACTCCATGTAAAATTTATTGCGCTTTCTACAGTAACATAGACACTTTCCATCAATTAAATTACAGTACTACAGCTCACCTTCTCCAACTAGGACCCAGCACCAACCACAATTTGCCCTTCAGAAAAAGTACCATAAACAATTGTAGGGTACCTTTGAGTACAGAACACCTCAGATTTCTATTCTCTCTTCTCTCTCCCTTTACAGTGATTTTCCAGTATACGAAGGGGGACTGCAAAAGACCTGGAGAGGCACTTTTTGCAAGGGCATATAGTGACAGGACAAGGGGGAATGGCTTCAAACTGAAAGAGGGCAGGTTTAGATTAGGTATAAGGAAGATGTCCTTTATAGCGATGGTGGTGAGGCACTAGAACAGGTTACTCAGAGAATCTGTAGATGCCCCAACCCTGGAAGTTTTCAAAGCCAGGCTGGATGGACTTTAAGCAATGTGGTCCAGTGGAAGGGCATGGCACGTCGAGGACAGAGAAGTTGGAACTAGGTGACTTTTAATGTCCCTTCCAACCTAAACCATTTTATAATTCTATTATTTTTTTCTTTTTCTCTTTGTGTGTGTGTGTGTGGAGTAGAAAGCAGCTTAGATGAAATACCATATGAAATTGCTTCACTTGATGTCCTGCGTGGGCTTTTTTTGCTGGCTTTTTCAAAGGAACAAACCCCACCCCACAGCCCCCAACCCAAAAATAAACTCAATTGTTCCAATATAAGCAATCACTTGTCCGAACAACTGCACACAAACCAACTTTACAGACTGCCAAGGCTACTGTTCTATTATAACACATTTACAAAAGCTACATAATAGATGAGTTGCAGCAGATGAGAACATTTATCCAATAGAACTGCAATCCTTTATCTTAAGGGAGACAATATTCCCTGCATTTCAGACTGGTTTAAACACACACACTTGCCTAGCAGTCCTTTCTTTAAAGGTAGTCTAGTACACACCTTCCTAACTGAAATTGCTTATGGAAATATCTCCTTAAGAAATGAAGGAAGCAAAAGGAACACCACCAGGTCCTATACAATACAGCTGTAGGTTTGTCTGGGGGATGGAGGTTAATAAAGTAAATGCATGTGCAAGTGAGGAACACATTTGCAGGCTTTGGAGGTAAGTGCAGCAGAACGTAGCAGTCTTTGTCTTTATTTTTCATTAAGTCTATTTTCTCCTTCTCTACTATAGAGCTTTCTATTTATTTTAGCATAACTCTGTATCTTTGTCATTAAACAATCAAGTTCTAATAAAAAACATAATGCAAACAGCTAGTTGTGTAATGAAAAACAACACAGGGTTGAAGGGGGGTTCCTGCCTGATCTCAGCAGCAGATTAGCTTATGCCCTGCAGCATGAGATGGGAAATATGTTCCTCACTATTACAGTTTTGATTCTGCATTTGTATTTCATGTGGATTTTAAAGAGAAGAATTATAAAGCTTTGATTCAGAGAATCTCTCTCTCTTTCCATGTATACAGACATATAAATGTACACATATATTTATTTCCCTCCAAGAGCAAAGATGATGTTTATCTCTAGTCATGGCTCAATGCCTAGTCCAGAATTAACACACAGAAAAATCACACAAGCGGAAAAGCACCCCCATGTTCTGGACTATCCCAGTACAGACTATATCAACTGCAATCCTGAATACATATCCTTTTGAGAAATTCTAAGTTATCCTTTTTTCAGCAACCTTCCTGCTGCACTATAGTATACCATAATATTATTTCTGCCTAGAGAATGATACAGTTTTATTTAACAAAAAATGTAAAAAAACCCCAGTTAATTCCTTTTATACTCAAGCCATGTTAAGAGTTTATTCACTGGCAACAAAATAGGAGATCTCCAACAGACACAGATCTTTCAGATGCATCTTTCTTCCTGTATCTGACATACATGACCTCCTTCTCCCCTTCCCCATTCCTCAGTTCTTTACATGCATTTCTGCACTGTCCTCTATCTCAAACTTAAAGCTGTGCCGAATCAAGAGCAGCAGTGCTAAAGGGTGGTCAGAAAATAGGACAGCAAAGGTTTTTGAAGTGAACAAAGCAGCATCCTGTTCCTACCACCTATCAAGCTTGTTTCTGGTTTCTTCATGTACTGAAGGCCAGGTTGGGTGATTGCCACTACTTCAGGAATTTAGCTGCAGATACAGCACAGCCCTTCAACACACTCAATCCCAATAGCTTGTGAAATTCATGTGGAGAAATCCCATCTCAGTCTGTCAGTGTACTTGCTAAGTGGCAAGTGAATACCTAACCTACCATACAGTATGTTGGGTTAGCTGCTCTGAAGATATAGTTAATACTGGGAATAAAGAATGAAGCAGATAGCAGGAACAAGAAAATCACATTTATGAGGACTTTAGAAACTTCAGTCCACAAAAGACAGGAAAATGAGGCAGTACTTTATACTCAAGTATTTTCTAAGTACGAAGCTAAGGTTAAGGAAAACTTAAATTTGCCCATGGCTTTACTTCAACTTTTTGTTAGCTGTTTGTATTTTCTTCTCGTTTTTGTTTTTTTTTTTAACTTCTCATGATTTTCATTAGGAACATAATTATCTAGGCAGATTATGCAAAGATCTTTTGTCACCTTTTCAAGAATGCATCCAAAGCATTTCAAGTAAATATCCTATAATTGATTTACTAAAAATTGCCTTGAGTCCTATCAAATTTTTTTTATTCTATATATTAACCTGAGTTTGTCATCACTGAACTAAAAGGTACTTGATAACAAATGGTTATGGGGCATGGGTTGATATTTAAGAGGTAAGGTTGCACCAAGGTAGGTTTGATGGGCCATTTTGTATTGAGGATAACCAGCAATGACATTTCTTAAAAAAGGTCTGGATGCTAAAGAGGAGGAACGCTCTAAATGCATCAATGAAAACTGCTGCTGAGCATGACTGCGTTTTTTAATATTTGGACTATTTTCAAAGGAAAGACAGTCATGGTACAAATGTTTTTTCAATAAATCTCTGGTGAGTACCAGGCACTTCTAAGATCAGTTACACAGCATACTCTTAAAATGATTAAACTGTCTCTCTCAGCACTTTAAATGACAGACTGCTCAGAAAAAGCACAAGTGCCCCACAAATTAGGAATTGTAGCAGTAGCTGATAAGCTAGAATGAGCTCTGGGGCGTTTTAGGACACACCTTACCCTCATTACTGGGCTGCCCCTCTTGGAAAAATGCTTCCCCTTGTGTAAGGTCATTCAACTAGATTAAAATATCTCACTGTAATATTACCTCTTTATAACACCTAACATACTTGGATATAGGAGTGCTGGTTACAGGATGAACAATGAGCTTACTTTTATATGCACTGCATAAAGATACCACCTGTGTGATTTAGTTGAAAAGGAAAATGTAATCTTTATTTCTGGGATGGCTCTATCTAAAGTCACAAGTTGCTATGACAGAGAATTCAAATTGTTTAAACAGTTCCCCTGCTCTCTTCTTCAAGTTGTTATGAATGTCTATAATTTAGGCCTCTGTGTTGCTAACATGCATGTGGATATCTCGTTAGTCATATGAATAAAGCTGCATAATTAGGCAGTGGTGTAATTTGTAGCCTCCAACTCTTTCTTCCACCTTCCTTTCCTGATGCTCCTTAAAGAAACTGCGATTTATGTTGGTGGCAGATCGTGCCACCGTTATTCACAGAAATACCCTTTGCTTGAGATTTCTTTGAAATTAGTCACAAGAATTAAACCTTCTCCCAGTCACGAAGGACAGGGATATACCGCGACAACTCCTCCGCCGCCCACACGTGTGGGGACTATGTTTGCTGGGATGGGAATTTGGGCAGGTGACCAAACGGTTAACTCTGCTTATCCTTTCATCCTCCAAACTGACAGAGACTTCTTTAAATTCTTAGAACTCCTTTTACAGAATCTCTGTTTGACAATTTCTAAATGTGCCCAAATGTGCACCAAGTTCATCTCTATTAACAGGAAATGAAACAGAAATAAAGAGGGGCTCTTCGTGTTGACTGTAGGCATTTCAGATTTCATGGCAGCCCGTGTCTCCCCAGTGCCTTTCACATGGAAGAGATAATGTGTGTGAAGAAAAACAAAATTGCAGGTTTAGTAATGTCAAAATCTGATTTATGCCAAAATAGAGATGTCAACAATAGCAGAATAAGTGACAAGTGTTAAATTACCCAAAGAAGTAAATTCCGTAATTATTTACCTCCCTGGCATGTGATCCTTAAGGACCTCCAGACCTAAAAGGAACAGCAGGAACCACACACATTTTGAAATTCAGCATTTTTTTTCTTTTTTTTGAGAAAATACTTTTTGCCCCCAATTTTTTTTTATACAACCAAGTGCCATCATCAACATTTCAAATAAAACGTCAGCATCAAGCCCCAGAGCTGAATATGCTGGGAGCTGAGTACACAGTCATCTGCAAATGGACAACTTTAATTCGATTCCTGGCACCACTGGCCACGCTGAGAATTCTTCTATCTCTTCACACCAGGGGTTTGCTCTTTTAAGCATTGCTCCCTGAAGGGAAGGCAAAACTAGAGAAAGAGGATTTCCAATGACCCTGCACAGATGAATGAATGTGTCAATGGTGAATATTGGTTCAGCTTTGAAACAGGGAGTCCTGCAGTGGCTTCTCTGCTTCATCCCCACTAGTGAGTTTCACTGTGGACTTCAATGTGTAGGAGGCCTTTAGGGAACACATATAAATAGGGGAAAAAAGGATGTGGGGAGAATCAACAAAATGGTTTAAGAATAATAAAAAGGCCTTTCTCAAATTATAACCTTTAAATTATTTCTTAGAGAAGAGCATCTGTTTGGCATAGCTGGTTACAGAAACTGGTTTTAAAAAACCTTAAATAAATAAGGGGTTCTTGCCAGACAGTCAACATTAAAGGCCAGCATGCCCTTTCAGCACATATTTAACTTTGATGGGTTTCCATTTGTTCACTTGTTTGTCTCTGGTGTAAAGATGAGATAAGTTGTGAAATTTTTTAATTGCTCTCTCTTTTAGGGTGAGCCTGTTCTTCTGTTTATGACTGACTGCACGGTGAGAACACTGACATGAACAAACTAAACATGGAAGGGAAAGGAGCCTCTTGTCACCTCCGTAACTCTCCTATAACTCAGGTAAATACAAGAGCATTTGTCTAAGCAGTGGAAAAACACACATTTACTTCTACAAGCCTTTCAGTTTGTTTTCATTCAACTACCTATCAATCAATGATACTATGTAATTTCCTAATTGTGCCAATATTCATGGTTTTAGCTCTTTTCAAATCCAAAGAACATATGTTTCAGTAAGACAGAAGTCTAAGTATTTAAATATGACTTAGAATAACATTTCTCTAAGGCCATATTTTTTACAAGTTCTAGTTTTCTAAAGTTGCCATGCAATTGAATCTGTATAGCAAAATTTATTTAAAAAATAACACAAGCTTCAAGTAAAGAAGGTTGAATGTTAAATTCCCAATAAATGCTGATTTCCTCCCTTATGTATACAGGAGTTTTATTCTTTATCAGGGAAAACCCAACACATTCAAAGTGAAATGTACAATTTCTCAACGTTAAAAACCACAGAAGAGCAGGAGCATCTTTTTTTTATATGTCATAACTTTAACGTAGAGGAAAACCTAACCAACCAAACCAAAAGAACCCACTCAAACTCTAAGCAAACAAGAACAACAACAAACCCCCCAAATCCAAAAATCAAACAAACAAACCCCAAACACACCCCAGAAACTCTGCAGAGGTTTCTGTAGGTTTGAAAATTAGGTTTGCAGTCAATTACTGTCCAAAGCTGAATGCACGCTGTTTATAACAACCTTATGCAAATTAAAATTTCTTATTATAGAATTGCTAATGAAATATTTACATTTACCACTAATGTTGCTGAGAATTAAAAAAAAAGGTATCTAAAGGGATTGGGCAGCTTTAGTCATTAGTATTATATGCAAATATTGAATATTTTTGGATACTTGGGTGTATTAGCTATACATTTCATAGATAGCATCACATATTGTTCTGTTTCAGCTAAGAAAGAACTTGGGTAATCGGATTTATATCGTCTATAGCATTTCCCAAGGATGCTGCCTAGGATTTGTCTCTTTTCAAATAGTTGAGATGTCAATGGTCTTTTAAGACTATTTTTTAAATACTGAGCAACAACTTTATGAAGAGCTGTGCTGATTTCCAATTATGTAAAAATTAATTTGTTTAATCAAGCTATAAGAAGTTGAACTGGAAAAATTCCATCACATTAAGTAAAGGATTATTACTCACAAGAAATATTTTCAATGTCAGACAGACTTGCAGCCAGAAGCCAGCTATATGTCTTACAGAGAAGTCTATGTGCCTGTTTCTCCTGCCTGACTAGTTTTTTTAAAGCCCTCCACAACAACATCAAAATGAACGCTAAATCCAATGTTCACTTGCTTTTTAAATTTGCTTTAATCACAGCCAAAGAAATTTCCAGGAATAAGGCTTAAATGGAGTTACCTTTTACAAATGTGCATTTTCTTTCACATGGTAAAGTACACAGGAAAAGGAAAGGAGATTCCTTATAAGTTGCTCTGCCTCTTGTCTCAAGAATATCTAATAAATAAGGATATTAGTTCTTCTGGTCCACTCTCAGCATTTGGTAATAAATGCTTCCCTTTTAAAATATATTTGTGAACTCATTAAAAAAAAAAAGGGCTTTATGTTGCCATAATGCATGAAATCCTTTAATTTTATTATTCATGATCATTATCAAGTAAATTCTGTTGAAAAAAGGGAACAACATTTTGGCATAATTTTGGGATGATAGCAGTACAGATGAGAATTGCTCCCATAACCTCCTTCTGAATGGTGATATATGCAAAATAATCCAAAATGAGTTGCTTTCCAGTCCCTTTACAGACTGCTTGATATCCACTGCTCAAGTGTTTCAAACCTTCAGTCACTGACTGTAGTAGTGCACAGATGGAACAATATTTATTCTGTCAGTGGAAACTAATTAGGATGACACTAACTCTGAACATTAAACCAGAAGGAAAAAAAAAATCACACTTTACACAGTATGGCACATGATCTGTGAGTTTACAAATAAATACTATAAATTTTAATGTATTTCTGTAACATGGGAGGCATGACCATCTTTGCTGTTGCAGCTGCACATGGTAGCCAGAGATGGGCTTGCAGACCCATACCTGGATTTGTGCACAAACACCCCATCTCCACCATTAACTCCATGTCAGAAACAACATCCCAACAACTTCCACTCTGGAAAAAGTGGAAGTCAGACTTGCATTTTATTTCACATAATTTTTCAGTCAGCCACACTGCCCCTGTCACCAAGATGTCACATCACCCCCCTCAGCCTGCAGTCCTTCAGGTCCTGGCTGTGCCAATGTCAGAAGTTGGGCAGAATCAAACTCAGTCATGGAGGTGACCAGCCCTTGCATTCTGCTTCTCCCCCTTAACCCCAGCCACAGGCAGGCATCAGGAGGTTGGCTGCCCTTTAGAAAAAAAGATCTCATTTGGTAAACTATCAGGTCTGGTACCTATATCTACATACAGATATGCACCCTCCATCCCTCCATGCAATGACTCCCAGCTCCTGAAGAGTCAAGATCACACATGTGACCTCAGGACATAAACTTTGATGATGATGATGTGTGGTGATTTTCAAAACCTCATTATGAACCTAAATCTACATATTTTTCTCTATTTAACAGCTTTAAGTCTCTTGTTTTTTGACGTTCATGAGCTTGAATAAATTGGTTCACAAATGTTTCATGTTTTGAAGACCTCCATGGTACAGCTCAAATTCACAAGATTATAAACACAGTTACAGCAATGGTTTACTATTAGACCCAACTATCCGATTGTCTTGCAGCACTATTCTCTTCAAGTGAATGGACATGTCAAGGGAGAATCAGGTTTGTTATTAGATGCATTTGTGAAGATTCTACCTTCATCTAACATCTTACTCTACAATAACAAAATTTTGTAGAGGAAAAAAGAAAGATGTATATGCTTTAAGCAATGTTGATTTTTGTAATTTGAAAGGGCAATTTTTTAGAGACCTAAAAAAAAACTGAGGAAAAAAGAATATCAACTGCCCACAGTTGTGTTAACATTTAGGAAGTAATGCATGATAAAAAAGTCATCCCATTAATTCTGTTAATCTAACATGAACTAGGAAGAAACAGAGCTGCCTGAGAAGGTGCGATCTCAAAGGCTTCTTGTCTGTGCAATGGCATGATTCTCTAGAGGTGTTTAAAAAACTAGATTTGGAAGTGACACTTTCTGTATTGGTAGTGTTCTTCACTTAGCATCTCTCAGCAAGGAATGTGCTGGTGCAGAATTTCGACTCCATCCATATTACACAAAAAGTAATAGCAGTAATGCATATGCCTTTTACAAAAAAGATGGTAAGGAAACACTTCTTCAACAGTTCCATCCAGAGCCACTAATCTAATAAAGGATATTGTCTATGTCTACAAATCTGTTTTTTCTCAGGTCAATGGGACTAATTCTGAATTTTAATTATTTAAACCTGAAAACATTTTTTAAAGCATCTCCAAAATTGGGATACTGAATGTGCTCTATGACCTTTGTTGATATTGATATTCATGTCACACCTCAAAGGCTTCTAAACTGCAAACTTACATTTAAAAACATTTTTTCACAAACTTAATTCAAATGCAGGGCACAACATAATAAGTAAACTTGCAAAAAATGATGAAGTGTATCTTATTTCTAACTGATGATAATATCTTCTGTGGATGCCAGATACCATCTCTACTGAAATCATACCTTGGCTTGACAATAAAACTGGAAGTTACTCAAATGTATTGTAGCCAACTGTCAGGTTTAAAAACAGTCACAACATACTATTAGTGGCATTCAGCCAATCTCTTAAGGAACACAATGACCCGAACTTTATTCTGAAAACTCAGTTTGAAAGCAAATCTATTCCCTAAAGTAATTTTCAGCACTGCTTAAAAAGCTTGGAAAAATCAGATTAGAGTAAACCAGATTATGTAGATGTTATGAGAATGTAACTTCTAAAAATAACTTTATGGATCAATTCAAGTAAAATTCAAATACAAAGATCTCACCTTTCACACAGCCCTGCACTTCTGTGTTTTATAATTCTGGCCCCAAACTATCAGACTGATACAGTTAGTACAGTGTTTAGAAAGCCTAGAATATAAAACAACTCCTGTACATTGAAGATTTGTGCCTTGAGAGGCTTATGTGAACACATTACACACAGTATCTGATAGAACTGATACACTGCATGCTGTATTTGAAATGACTGTGGATGCCTAGGAAAAAAATATTTTCTCAAATAAACAGGCATGCATATCTGTTAGTATGATCTGTAACAGGGCACAAATTTCCTTCCATTTTTAAATGCAATATTCCTATCACTGTTGTAAACTTCCCTGAGAAAAAACACTTCATACACACACATGTATAAAGATAAAAGAGGAGATAATGCTAAATAGAGACAATGAACAAGGTCCAACCATTGAATGCTTGCCATAATCACAGAAAATGCACCCAAGTAAATGCTTAATAGAAACTCCTATGAACTAACAGGAGTGACACATAATCAATGAAACCCCTATTAAAGTATTATTAAGATGTAACCTTGTTTATTCTAGGTAATATAAAATGTAGCCACTCACACATAAAAGCCATCCATGCACTAGCCAACCTAGGACAAAAATGGTCAGATCCAGTCTAAAGGAAAAAGCTCACAGATACTGCAGGAAAAGAAGCATACACTAACACTTCAGTGCATTTGGTCCAGAAAATAACTTAGATGCTATTAATGTATGACAGCATATATTGGACTCATTCTTTCCAAAGAGCATTGACTAAATGTCTCTGTACAATTGATTCCAAGAGATAGCAGTTTAGTATTTTGTGTATTCAAATTAAGTTAATGCTTAGCTAAAATATCACATGCAAGGAAGAAATTGAATTAGTCTCAACATGTGGCTAAATAAGATAACTTGTTTCATGCACAGTAACTCTACAGACTTGTATGTCTGCTGATTCATGACATCTAAATTATTACTGTAGTATTAGGAGATTTACACAGGAAAAATATCATGTTTAATTTCACTTTCACCTCACTAGTGAGAAATACTGCATCAATTCAAAGCACTGCTTACCGTACTCATACTACAACTGAGTCTTTGAAAGGATTTTGCCAACATGGAAATTGAGGTTCAGATTTCTCTGCACTATTATCACACAGTTTACTACCAGGAAAAGACATACATTCAGCTTCAACAAAGTAACTTATGATTTCAATGAAACACATTTATGTGTTCAACATTTTTGGTGCCATCTATAAAGTCAAAATTATGCCTAATGCCTAAGCATGATAACAGAAATATAGCAGTTACTTTCCCAGGACAAGTACAAACTAAGGAGCAATTGCTGTTCCTAGTGGTCAGTTCTCATGATCATCACCAGACTCCCTTTGAAAATGCTGTTATGCAACTTGAAATCAGGAATTTCAGCTTTGACCAAGGTAATTGTCAGAGATAGCTCCCAGTGAAGCAAAGATAATAGTTTTGTTGTAATCATATGTAATATAATAGAGAATGGTGAAAAAATCTAATTGTATTTATCTGACCTCTATCTGCAGTGCTGCTAAATACATCAGAAGATGCAAAACTAGTAAATAAGACAGCAGAAAGTTTTTCGCTATCAAATTAATCTCCTCAAATGCAAGAACTCAAAAGAAAAATGATCCCAGAACGGGTCAGGTTGGAGGGACCACAGTAGATCATGTGGCCCAGCCTCCCTGCTCAAGCAAGGTCACCCCAGAGCACATGGCACAGGACTGTGTTCTGACAGTTCCTGAGTATTTCCAGTGAAGGAGACTCCAAAGCCTATTTGGGCATGAATCAAAGTTGCCACGGCATTGCATAGACTTTGGGTCCGTTAATAATTTTTAAATTTTGCTTTCCATTTCTACAGTTTTTTAACTTTGGATTAGGCTATTTGCTCTTTGAAAAGGATACCCCCAGTGGAGTCATAGAATTTCATCATTACTCTTAATTATTTGTTGCTTTTCTGCAATTTTCTTACTAAAATTACCTGTGTTAGCCCTGTAAGCATCTGAACTGTCTTTGTTAATTAGCTATACGTAAAAAAAGTCCTCATGCAAGTTACTCTTTGCAGTATTTCTTTTTTTACCTGTTCTATGAGATAATATAGCACTGTGGCACGGAAAAATGTATAAAATCCTTTTATGGCTAAAAATATACATACGTTCTTCTTTTGTTAGCTCTCCCTTTCTTTTTCTTCAATCTAAACTACAAGACATTTTGACTTATAATTGAATTTTTACTGACATGTTTGTTTTATGATGTTTGTTTCTTAAATCTCCATCAGAACTCTGTAGAGCTGATATACACATCAGTGTCTGCTCATAGTAACAAAAGTGCAATCCAGTGGAATTAAATGCAGCTGAGTTTTGATGCTAAAATAATCTTGTAAATACAGCTTCATTGGAAAACAGTGGTAAGAAAATCTCAGGAGGCTCAAGCAAAATCTGTTTGGTTCAGACGCATTCTAATTTTTTTTTTCCTACTGAAAACTGTGCTCCTTTTTCCTCTTTCTCCATGCAGAAGCCATTAATTTAGAGTAGGTTAGTTTTACTTCTCAGGAGGACAGAGAAGAGGGCTTCCTGATGGTCCAGAGAGAACAGCAGCATCTTTTCTCATAGTAAAGACTGTAAGGTACAAAGAGGACGACCTTGGTATGAACAATTTGTGGAGAATTGCGAGCATGTAGAAAGAATGAAAACTAGGACAGTGTCTTTTCATCAGATATGAAGAACAACATTCTTAGTTCTACAAGACCCCAGTTCTCACACAGAGCCTGGAACAGATTCTCTGTCAGAATTCAGGAAAAAAATACTTTCCTTGCTCCTCCCCATTCTACGCAATAAGTCAATGCAATCGATATCCAAGTAGGCTGAAGGCTGGAAAACTTAACAGCTCAAACATAAATGTTCATCCCAAACCCTTCCCATCTGCCATGATTACTATCAGTCATTCTTACTAATTAAGAATAAAACAAATATTTTCTACATCTAGCTGTGGGGGAAAGATATTTCCTGTGAGACATCCAGATAGGAACTCGGCAAATATTTCTCTCCAGAAATAACTTCTTAGCTACTAACAAATAAAGTGGGCCAGGTCCCAGTCTCCAGCCTGGAGGACAAGTGGCACAGAATAGAGGTTAGTGGTCTTGAGTCCACACCTGAGTGTATGCCCTGGCTCCATTTAGTTTATATGGATGTAGCCTGGGAGACTCCAGATGAACAGCAAAACTTTGAAGAATTTCACTGACATTAAGCTACTTAGTTACGACAATGAAATATCCATGTCAATTTCCTGTGTATTAGATATTTATTTTTTCATGTGTAAAGTACATGGTAGGTCAACTTAAAACACAATGAGATATATTCCAAATTCTCCAGAAGTCTTCACTAGAATTTATTTTCATTTTAAAAAAAATAAGTCCAAAACAGAGTAAGAGCTATCAAAAACCCTGAGAAAACTTTTCAGAAGGCAAATTTTGAGTTTTACTTTTGCAATACAATTTGCATCTACACACCATTTACTTAAATTTATATTGAGATCTCTCCCTTCATTAATGAGCACACATCTATGCATATATTCATGGTAAACTAGAAAAGAAAGGAAGACTATTGGGAGAAGCACATACTTTCAACATCTGGCTTTGATTCAAAGGAAGGGGAAAATTAAGAAAACAGAGTCACAATAATGGCTTAAAGAACAGAGGGGGGAATACAAGGGACATCTAGAAGAAAATACTAATTTTGATGCAAATAATCGTCAATCAGCATGGTTCATGAATAGACTCATTAGGGAACTGGATCCAATCAGTAAGAAATACTTTTAAGGTTTGTTGTTCTGTTACTTGTGTTCTTAAACAAAACAGGAAAGTTTGGAGAGCTGCATGATGAATAAAGCTATTGAAGGAAAGCAAAATATATTGAAACAGCAAGAAGGGCTGGAACACAGATACCAAAATGCATGCATTCTTTAAGAAAAACAAAAATAGATGGAAAGGGGTGTCTGATGACGTTATAGACTGTGAAAACATAAAAAGGGATAGGTTGGCTAAAACACTCAGGTCATGTCAAAATAATAGACATGGGGGAAAAAAATGAAGTGTGCTGGAGCAGTAGTAGAAATTATTCATTAAATCTACACAGTTTTATCAGGACTTGGTGGGAATTTAGGGGGAGTCACCGGTATTCAAGGAGGCAGAAGAGGCAAATTGATCCAAACAATAATTCTTCTATTAATTCAATGTTTAAATACATATGCAGATAGAAGAATGGGATGAAGCTCATAATGGCTGATGTAAGACAATTTATGTCAAACTAATTTCTTTGATAATATGGCTGACTTTATGCAAAGGCAATTACTGAACCATCTAACTGCACATCACCATATATATACACACACATATATATATGTGAGTGTATATATATATATGTCTATATATATATATATGTCTGTGTGTATGCGTGTTACTTTGTTACAGCTGGAAAAATAGGAATTAACAAAAGAACTGTAAATTAGGGAAATATTAAAAGTGATATAATGACAGTATTGAAAGGACATCTAATGAACTGAAGGAAGCTTGGTAATGAAACTCCTCATAGATCAGTCTGCAAAACTCTTCTAACTTCATTACTGAGTATGAATATGCCCTCAGTAGAAACACCCAATGGAAGTTTGCAGATGACACAAAATTAGGAGACACCATCAGTAGAAAGAAAAATCAAAACTTCACGCTAGTAAAATAACATGGTCCAAGTAAGCAAAAGTAACGAAGAGAAAGTAGTACTATCAACTATGAGATAACAGTGGAAAAACAAAAGGTACAAGATGAAACTTAAGCACAAAGAAGAGAAAAAGTAAAAAACTCTGAAATGTATAAACTGATTGGAAGATGTACTTTCACCCACTAATTAGATATAAATATGAAAACAAGCTATGCAGTTGCAGAATATAAACAGGACTTTTTTTTTTTTTCAGATAGTATTAATGTCACTTTAGAGTGAAACCTCACAAGAACAGTAATTCTGATTTTATTCAGGGAAGATTAATTTTAACTGGAAAAAGGACAAGGAAGTGATGTAGGAATGACACTGGGAGTGAAGTGTGTACATTCACAGAGAATAAAAGACATTGGCTTGGTCTATCCTGCCAAGACTGAATAGGAATATGGCTCTTCTGTAAAAATATAATCAGCAAAGCATATACACTGGAGATGAACTATTGAAGTCAAAAAGACAACATTGGCACAAGAACAAATAAGTATAAAACAGCCATAAATATTTTTATGCTGCAAATTAGAAGATTTGTAACTCCCAGGGCAATAACATTATTGAACAGCCAACTGGAGTCCTGAAGGACAAAAATAATTAGCTCATGTTAAGACACAGCTTTATCATTTTATATTATAATATATAGTGACAGTAGCAGACCGGACTTAGAGATTCCCTGGGCCCTTATGTGTTTTATGTACCCATCTCAGAAGGGTTACAGAGCTCTTCTTAGCCTGTGGAAAGCTAGTGGGACTAGGCCAGTGATAAGAACATTAAGATAAAGACAGGAAATATTAACTTGGCACAGAGCCATACTAAGAAATGAACTATTAGTTCCAAGCTGGGCCAGGCTCCACTAGAGGCACCTCAGAAAATGAGCAAAATCCATTTTTGATTGTGCATGTCCATATCAGGGTATATTTCAAGATGATTCTGGGTATGGAAAAGAGTAAATAGAAATATGAATACATTTTGTCTCAGTCCTTCAGCATTACTCACTTCCTTCACCCAAGTTACCTAAAGGTTAAGCTCAGAACAACACTGCAGCACAGCATTCCTTTCACTTGCATGGCAGAACCTTTCCTTCTTAGATATACACTGCCTGCTTCACTCCTATATAAATACTAATGCACTTTTTTCTTTATTTTAACTTTATCATTCACTCGTGCCTTCTGGTGTTGGCACCTACAGTGTTGTATGGTAAAACTATGTTGATTTACATGCAGAGACCTTCAAAATATCAATTTTGAAATATATTTTTTTCTGTTGGTTGGTTTGGCGTGTTTTGTTTGTTTTTTTTTTTTGTTTTGTTTTTCTTTGGTTGTTTTTTTTTTTTTTTTTTTGGGTTTTTTGTTTTTTTTTTTTTCCTTTTTTTTTTTTTTTGATTGTCTGATTGGTTTGCTTGTTTGTTTTTAAAACAGTTATCTTCAAATACTACACAGAGATTGTGCAAAGTGGTTTTCTTTTTATGAACTTCAAGCATGTGGCAGTGATCAAATGGGTACAGCTGTCCTTTAAGGACATTGGCAATTATTGTCATCATACCTCCTGTTAGGCAGTTCAAATTGCTTAAAACTTTGATAATGATTACTTGACTGCATTTAAATGAAGGTCGTTTACCCTTCCATTCCCTACTTATATAGCATCTTTTGTGCAACATGCCTCAAGGCCCTTTCCAAAGAACACTAATCAGTACACAAAATTATATTGAAGCAAATAACCTTGTCACAAATTCCATTACACAGTAAAAGCTAAATAAAAAATAATAGCTTTCCTGTCTATATTTAAAAATATATATCCACTTAGTGTCAAGCTTTTCGAGTAGAAGAGAATGCCACAGAAGAGAACTAATCTTACTGCACAGCAAGGAAATGAAAAGTAAACTATTGCTACAAAATTGCTACCAATACTTGTTCTACCTTACCAATGGACAATTGCAAAACTGAGTATTCTTAAAATGCTGCCTCATTTAAATTAAAATATTTTCAATGGGAATTTCAAAGAAGCAGCTGAAACCATGTCCAAGCCGACCAACCAGCCAGTGAACAGAAATTGCCTTGTCTTGCAATAACTGTTTAAAGGTTTGCGTGAGGCAAGACTGGAGTCAATCTTGCATTTACTGAAGGAGAACTGCAACTGTTTTGCTCAGTCTGCCAGTTTCAAATGGATTTCTCCCCATAAATAAAGGTAATTTCTTCTTAGCTATGTACACATACAACCTCCTACACTAGCTCAGACAAGTGAGTGTGCTTCTTTCGCCTGCAAGTCCAGACAGGAGAAAAGATGACTGATAATGTCACTCCTGTTCCACAGTGGCCTTGTTGGCTACTCACTGGTAACACCGACACCAACTGTAAATACTGCAGACTCCATAAAATCCAGTAGGCTCTCTGAGTTACTACAAATTGACATAAGTAAAATATCAAGTAAAACCAGCCTGGAAATTACCTTTCCTCCAAACTAAACCAGTGATTTGATCCCCTTTAGGGGCAAACTCAGCCCTTGTCACAAGTCTGGGACCACAACAGAAACTGCAGAAAAACTACACAGACAAGAAGCTGAAATAACAAAAATCTCAGTTCACTGATAGAAGTAGCATTGTATTGTTAGTATTATCTCTGCTTCAGAATATCACACACACCACAGAAAACCAGGGATTGTTCTTGCAGATATGTTTTGTGGTAGTTTCTCATCTGAAAAAGCAGAAACAAAATGAAAACAACTCCAACCCCTCTGAAGAGAGAAAACATCTAAAAAATCAGAGGGCAGGAGTCAACCCATATCCCATGCAGTTTAACTCCTGTTTTAGATGACAGAAACATAACAGGGAAGGGGAAGAAAAGGAAGATTAAAAACAGAGGGTAGCAATAAAGATGTCCAGAAATAAGACCAACTCACTCAAAGCTCTTAGCCAAACATTTGCCTTATTGCTGATTTTAGCTTGTGAAAAACATGAAGTTGAGAAAATAAAATACAAATTATAGAAAAGAACATTTGTAAAATTCATTTTGAAATTAGAGAGAAAACAACTGAAATACAAATAAATAAAATTCACACTGCACAGTAATCCACAAGATGCCTGTGCTTAAAGTGATGAAACAGTCTTTGTTCAGAGAGTCCTGTCTGCCAACATTTAAACAGTTTGGCATACTATACGGTGATCTTTTCACATACAAAAACAAACAGATTTTTCTTGTGCAAGCTACAGACCTCTTCTGCATTTCCAACTGAAATGATTTATTGGCCAATTGACACTTCTTGAATTAATTCTTCTTCAAGTATAACCTAGGAAATTCCATCTCCTATCAGTTATGTCAAGTTTGACAGCCTCAGGTGAAATTTCTCCTTCCTTAATTATTTTATTATCCCATTAATTCTCTGAAACCATTAGAAACATTCCCATGTTCCCCTCTGAAGAATTTCTCTGCTTCCTTGATGTCTATAGTTTTCAAGAGCCTCAAATAAACAATGTCCTCCCTTGGCAATCTCTTTGCTATACTAAATATGTTTCACTACCATCATTCCCCTTCAGAAAATAACTACTGCTTGTGCATCAGTTTTTCTCCACCTTTCTATTAGTGTCATTTCCAGAAAGAACAAAGTGATCCTCTCTCAGAGGCAGAGGTGCCTGATTTTCACTACTGTGCACTATGATAGCTACATAGACATTTCCTCACCCCAAGTCAAAAGAGTACTTTTGAAAATTGTACCTTGCAAATCATATATTACCTGCTGCCTATTGTTCCTATATGACAATAAAAGGTAAAATACACCAAATGTATATACTGAAAAAACAGTGTGTGTTTGGTGGCCGTGCTGAAGGAAAGGGCATAGTACACATGTCACTCTTAACACTGCTGGTCCCTGGGACAGGCTGCCCAGGGAGGCTGGGCACCTCCATTCCTGGACAACGTCAAATCTCAAGAGGACCAGATTCTGGCTGATCTGATCTAATTAAAAATTAGTCATGTTCTGAGTAAAAGCTTGGGGTCCCTTCCAACCCAACTTGCTTTCTGTGAATCCCTCAAGAATCCTTGATCACTCCAGAAATACAGCATAGTGCCTCAGATTAGCTGTGCGCTGGATTCTCCATTGGATCATACGCTGTGCTGCTCTTTCTCTTGCAGTCTGATACCAGATGCAAGAAGTACAAAGACTGGATCTCTTCTCCCAGCAGGGTTGTCAGGAGATTTAGGAGACTATTCAGCTTCTGTTGGACTATAGCCATTTTTACAAGTTGTGAGAACAGCAAAGTGGGCTGGATCACACTGAAGCGAGGAAACAATCCCAAGGCAATATACAAGACAGTACAGTGGCTATCACCTGAGAAATTAGATAAAACATGTTTTATCCACTGTTTTGGATAATTCCAGAAGGGTAAAGGTCAACAAAGCCACATATAATGTCACCATCTCTGCCAAATGATCCAAGCTCTTTCTGGAACACAGGTTTTGGTTCTCTTAGAGAAGGCATTAGGTACCTTAGGGTATATTGCTCCCTCACAACTGAGGGCAAAAACGGACCCTGCCTTGCCTCAAATGATACATAACCTAGAAATACTGGTGTCAATCTAGTGGAGATTAGGAATGACTGAATTTCCCTCCTCTTTATTTAAATTTTCTCTAGAATACCCTTGTTTCTGCTGACTGAGTTGTAAGAGCATATACTTCATCTTCAAGACCTTCTGTCCTTTTGCTACTCAGTTATGACAAACCATCAAACCACTGTAACAGTTTCCCAGTCACAAGGATCAACTCAGCGCTTTTGGGGACAGTTCCTGCTCACAACTGCATAGAGATTACTTTAGACACAACTGGAAATGGCAGAGTCCCTTTGGGGTTGGCTTTTGTCAGCCTAGTATCTAATACAGAATAAATATGCTAAGAGCTCCAAGTATAGTGTGCTTGAATAAAAAAAGAAAACAATAAGAAATAAATCTATTAATGGCAGCACAATGAAAAAAAAACACACTCAAAAATAAGTAGCAAATTAATTAAGCACAAAATCTCAGAAAACAAGGAGGTGCTCAAGTCTACCAAGTGCTTAATCCTAGGGAGTTCATTCTTCAAGATACTGAACATCACACAACTGAGTTAGCAAAATAAGTCTATAAATCACTGCAAAACCTTGTGTGTTTTCTGCAAGAATGTGCCTATCCTAAAGTCAAATTGGAATTTCTTGAATTTGGGTTTAGCAATCAAGACAGCAGCTTGCCAATCTGGTTCTTTTAAAATGTTTTTCCTTAGAGAAGATTCATATTGGTAAAATCTTCCACAATTGCATTTTCTCTGGAATTAATTAAAGGATAAATTTTTCATAATCATCTTTTTAAAAGCTGATTTTCAAAAATTAGAGAGAGACAATTCATTTTTAGAACTTTAGGCCAGGCTGTCAGAATAATACAACACGGGAAAATATTTTCAACACAGGATTGAATCTTATCCATTTGGGTAAAAAAAAAAAAGAAAAAAAAGAAAAAAAAAATCAACACCTTAATATAAAGTTTTATGGTTGAGGTGCAGTGATTATTTTGATTATCTGACAACTACAAGTTTTGATTATTTGATAATTGCAGAAGTAGGGCAGGTTTATTTCTTTCTTTGCTACAAATGTGTCATCTATATTACTGTCCCTGCAAAAAGAGCTTGGATAGCCTGACTAAAGATTGTACATAATTCCCACAGTATCATCTTTATTGTTGTACAATGTTGTATGTCACCCTCATGCCTCTCAGCTGCTATCATATGATAGATACTCTGTTTTAAAGGTGGTCACCACAATGATGCCACTTCTGCAGTAGAGTGACATGTACTATTAACACGTGGCAGATTATGATCCCTGTGCAGAAGAATGTTGTCTGCCTAAAAGCACTGCTGAAGAAATACAGGTGATCTTCAGTAAAAGACAAACACGACATCTTCATGACAGAAAAACCAAACCATGCAACTCAGAACCATAAATGTTTAAGACTATAACTACTTATGATCTCACTTATTTAAATGGTTATATATCCAGTAGCAAGGTAACTTTACTACACTGTCTGGACAATTGGTTTATCTCAGTGGAACTTAGGGCATCCAGACATGAACTGGTTGAACTGTTAACCTGAAAGTAACCTGAAAGTATTGCCCTAGAATTAATTAGTTCCACTTTAACATGGAAAAGGGTTTCAGTGGGAAAAGTGCCAGAATAAAAACCATCAAAACAGATCACTGGTAATCACCAGAGAGTAGGAGTATTAATCTATCTGATTAATCTGTTGAGCTGTAATAGTTCCTCAAGGGCAGTGTGATGAGTTGGTGAATGAACCTGGTGTCATTTTTCTGGCCCCTGCTCCAGAAGGACAGAGGTCTGTACAAAAAAGCTTGCTGGCAACAGCAGTGCTCCCATTTTCACTGTACTGAAGAAAGCAGCTGGATACATCTCCAGACCCACTTGATTCTACCTTTGCTGAAATTTTTGTAATGCTTTCACCAGATCCATAGTGTCATTGCCAACAAAGAATCATAGAAAGGCTTGGGTGGGACGTGAGCTTGAAAGATCATCTAGTTCAAATCCCCCTTGGCATGGGCATTCCACTAGACCAGGTTGCTCAAAGCCCTATCCAACCTGGACTTGAACATTTCCAGGGATGGGGCATCCAGCCTCTCTGCTTAACCTGTTCTAGTGTCTTACCACCTTCACAGTAAAGAATTTTTTCCTAATACCTAAGCTAAACCTACTCTCTTTAAAGCCATTTCCTCTTGTCCTGTCACTACACGCCACTGTAAAAGGTCCCTCTACAGCTTTCCTGTAGGCCCCTTTAGGTACTGGAAAGTCCTCTAAGGTCTTCCTGGACCCTCTCTTCTGCAGGATGAACAACTCCAACTCTCTCAGCCTGTCTTCAGGAGAGGTCCTCCAGCCCACTGATAATTTTCACAACTCTCCTCTGGACTTGCACCAACCTTATGTGTAGGCCCCAGACCTGAAAATACTTCTCTAGATGGGGTATCATGAGCCCCAGAGTAGAGGGGCAGAATCACCTCCCTCAGCCTGCTGGTCACATTGAGCAGGGTCTGAAGCACTAGAGAGGAATAGTTTGCAATGATACAATACTGAAACTATCATACAAGCTGATTCTAATGAAAGAATAAAATATATTCTGGTAATAAGGTCTATCAGAAGAAGTCTCTCTGCCAAGGAAGCAGCATAGAATTTTAACAATTAGAGGAGAAAAACTACAGAATAAATATGATTGTAACTGACCACAGTTACTACCAGCCACATTAAAGCGGGTGTGCTACACTAGTACACCTTAACATTTTTGCCTTCCACTGGATATCTGAATATTGTGGATCACTAAGTCTGGGATGGAAATGAGATTTCACCGTATTTCAGAGAAAATTCCCTGACCACTCTTTCAAAGAGGATAAACACATTTATATCTTGCTTCTGGTCCCTAAGAGAAAACTTACTAAAGCTATCTGAAACTGAGATGCTGGAGAAAGCATGATGGCAGAGACAGCTTATCTATCAACCTCCAATAAAGATTTTGGTGACTGAACAAAAATGTTTATGGTATCAATAAACTCCTACAAGCATTTGGACTGACACTATGGGTAAAAACTAAGACTAATGCCAGTTATTGTCAAGGATAATCAGCTATTAGGAATTTTACAGACAAAATACAAGACAAAGGGAATACACAGTAAATGATTACTGAATGAAATAGAGAAACTGGAATAAAAATGTAAATTTAACATATCATATTCCAAGCAAAGACAAAATTATCCCAATGACTTAAGAGTTCCAAAAAGCTGCTGATGCTGAATCATCCAGAGGTATAATTTGATCTACTCAGATTCCTGATGTAGGAAATGCTTACACAATATCTGTCTTTTAAAAAGAGTATTTCCAACTGGGTCAAACAGAAACATATCCTTTCTTAATCAGTCGGTCTCCACTTGGCAGCTGCATATATGTAGAATATTTCTAAAAGGAAACCAGGCCAAAAAAGGAAGCATCTTTTGAGCATCTTTTCTTTTAATCATTCACTTATTAGTTTTTGTCTGTGCATTACACACTTTCCCCCTGCTCTGTTGGCCACCTTGGCTCTGGAATCAAACTGGCAGCCAATAATTTTGCAGTCTCTGACCCAGAATACTGATTCAATATTCTGACAGATGCCATTCAGTTATAATCAGTAACCAAGCCCTAAAACTATACTGTTTTTCACATTCATTTGTTCATTCCAGTAATATGACTAAACAACCTTTAATTTCTTTCGTCAACTCTGTACACAGTAACCACATCACACCAGCAAGAAAAACAGTAAAGCAAAAAACAAACCATAGAAGTCCAAACATGCCTCTTGGAGCAAGATAGGATCGTGCTTTACAACACATTCCCCTCTGCAAAATAATACTAGGTACCTCTTTAACATCTTCCTTAGAAACACAAATTTAGTCTCTACTTCTAATTTTCAAATGGGTACTCATGCCATTCTCCAAACCTTTCCCAACAGACTCCTACTCTTTCTGGTGTCTGTATACAGATACCAGAGTCCCACCAAACATCCTATTAGACCCAATGCTAAATTCTAGTTTCTGATGTCACCTTTCATTACCACAGGCAATTTAAAGTTCAGGCATTCTGCCATAGCTGAGGAGACAGAAACAACTAAAAGTCACTTTAGAAAAATTATTTCTCAAAAAAAGTCTAGGAAGAATGTATAAGTCTACTCTCTCCATTCCCCCCCTACCCCATCAGGAATTATTCCAAAATGTGTTTTTCCATTTATTTACCCTTGCATTAGTAATAAAACTATTATTTTCTTAACTTTAAAAGCCTACAAGACATAAAGAATTTTGTAGATAAACAAAAGGTGAAATCTGATGGAGCCAATCCTTAAGCTTAGAAATGAGAGAAATACAGGTAATCAGTTCTATCTTCTCTTGCACAGCTATACCACGTCTCGTCAACCCAATACAGATAGCAACAAGTAAAACCAGTATTTTCAACACAGAGGAGGGGGAAAGGAGAGAGAAAATATAATAAAATACTTTAAACAGAAATTACTTCAGTTACAGAAGACCAAAAAACATGGTAAAAGAAGGAATCAAATAGCATGTTGATGGATCTCAAAGCTTTTTTCCTTCAGAACATCATAACAGAAGGCACTGAGAATTATTTTGTTTTACACTGTTCAATCATTCTATGTTTGTATGATAAAAGTATGTAAAAGTAGTATGATGGACTAAGTCCCAAGTCCAAGAGTCTTTACTGGACAATCTGTAGACTTGAATCACTCTACCAATGAGCCAACAATTTTGAAAGGCTTGCCTCCTTGTGGAGGCTAAGCCCAGGACAATGAATAGGCCAGCAATTACTGCCTGAAACAGTTACCATCCCAAGTGGAAAGGACCATATGAAAAAAAAGATCGTTCTTTGGCATAATGAGTAAAGATAATATTACAAAGTTATGTCTTGAAAAAAAAACCAGACATTTAACATAAAATGGTTTCTGACTGTTGTTAACTTCAAGTGAGGAAGATCTAGGATATGTTCTCCTTCCTCCCTACAGGAGAATTCCATTTAAAAAAAATCAAATTCAAATCATAAGAATCTTATACATATTACAGTGGGAACAATATCTTTTAAGTTGAGAGAAATAACTCCAAAGGAGTTAAAAAATAAGCTCCCTTACCCCAAGATGAATCCTTTAGTCTCTCTTCCTCAATTCCATCCTTGTTAAGATGAAGCTTGGAAGAAGAATCCATAGTTAGATGGATACAAGTTATGCCTAGTCATGAAAATATATCTTTCAGCAAGAGAATTTAAGGGAAGAGTAAAAATGGTTTGAAGTTGAGCTGAAAGTTAGTTTTACAGCAGATGGTCAAGAAGTCAAATCTAAACAATCTTTTCTCTCTTGCTTTTATCAAAACATAATCTGAGAAATGTTGTAGAACACAAACAGGAATTTTGAACCCTTGATATGTCTAAACAACTTCTCTTACCTAACTGAAGAGCAGCAGAGTGAAATTTTTGTAGCAATTTATACTTTGCCTAAGAATCTGTAAAGTCGTCATACTCAAATATGATGGGATATCCCATTTAAATAAGTTCTTTGGGATCCTTAGGACTAGATCAAAGTCTAGAATGAAAGTTTTTAGCTAGTATCTACAAAGAAGTTATTTGAAATGGGTATGGGGAACTGAAGTTTATAAAAGAGAGATTTAAGACTTGGATGCTGTATTATACCAAGTCCCACATATGAGTTGTCTCATTATTTCCTCTGGACATCTGATTACTCCCATCTCAGTACAGCAGCAGCAAGTTGTAAGATAAGTGCACCAAGCTGTTCTCAGTGCTACTCAAACAAAGTAAGAATATTATCTTTGATGTGAAGTAACTACTTAGGTGAATGGCTAGATATCACTAAATTCTTGTTACAGGACATAGCAGAAATCTCATTCAGACCAAGTGACAGAGATAAAGAAATCAGCAGAAGCAGAAACCAGGGGGAAAAAAGTGAAAAAAAATACAGGAATAAGGGAAGGACTTAAATCCATACCATTCCTATCATTTTGATGTCAATGGCAGCAAGAGATTATCAGAGCCTGGAGAGGGAGCTCAGGTCAGCAGGAGAGCAGAACGGCTTAAAGGAATTCCAGCCAGTAAGTCAGCTTCACTGGGAATCCAGTTTAAACCTCCCTATGCAAATTCATGTCGAATGGGGAATAAACAAGAGGAGATACAGATGTGCACAAGGCTGCAGGGCTAGGATCTTATTGTTAGCATGGTGGGATAGCTCCCAGGACTGGAGTTAGAGGCATGGTGGGATAGCTCCTAGGACTGGAGTGTTGGAATAAAAGGATACAGACTCTTTAGGAAGGACAGCTAAGAAAGAAGATTGGGGGGGTGGGGGGGGGGGGGGTGTCACCCTCTATGTCAATGACTAGCTGGAGCATGTGGAGGCCTGCCTGGGAATGGATGAGAAGCTGACTGACAGCTGAGGGGTCAGGATTAAAGAGAGAACAGGAACAGATGACTTCATAGAGGGGATCTGCTACAGGCTGTCCAGTGAAGAACACCAAGCAGATGAGGCTCTCTGCAGACAGACAGAAGCCTCATGTTCCTAAGCCCTGGTCCTTGGGGAACTTCAACCTGCTACCTGTTAGAGACACAACCCAAAAGGGCATAAGCATCCCAGGAACTTCCTGGAATGCATGGATGATAACTTCCTTCCCCAAGAGATAGAGAAGCCAATGAGAGGTGCTACAGCAGACCTGGCTTTCAACAACAAGTTGAGGCTGGTGGGGAACATGAAGCTCAAGTGCAGCCTTGGCTGCAGCACCTATGAAATTGTGGAGTTTAAGATCCTTAGAGAAGCAAGGATAGCACACAGAAAGCATGAGGAAAGCAGACTTTGGCCTCTTCATGGATCTTCATCAAGAATACCATGGGATAAAGCCCTGGAGGGAAAAGGCGACGAAAGAAGCTCCTTAACATTCAAAGATCACCTCTTCCAAACTCAGAAGTAACGCATCCCAACAAAGAAGATGTCAGGCAAAGTACGTCAGGACGACTGTATGGATGAAAGGTGCTCCTGGATAGTCAAAAACTGAGACTACAGAGGAGAGAAGCAAGGACAGGGGGCCTGGGAGGAATACAGAGAAATTGTTCAATCAACCAAGGACCAGGTTAGGAAAGCTAAAGCCCTGATAGAATTAAGTCTGACCAGGAATGTCAAAGGCAACAAATAAATGTACCATAGAAAGATGAGGGAAAATGTGGGCCCCCTCTGCGGAAGGAAATGGGAAACCTAGTTAGCTAGGACATGGAGGCTGAGGCACTCAATTACTTTTTTGCCTCAGTTTTCCCTAGAAAATGCTCCAGCTCCACTGCCCAAGAGGCAGACGGCAAAGGCAGGGACAGGGAGAATGAAGAACTACCCACTGTAGGAGAAGATCAGGTTCAAGAACATCTAAAGAACCTGAAGGGGCCCAAGCCCATGGGACCTGATGAGACACATCTGCAGGTGTGTCCTGAGGAAGGTGGCAGATTAGGTGGCTAAGCCACTATTCATCATATTTTAAAAGCCATGGCATTTTGGTGAAGTCCCTACTGTCTGGAAAAGGGAAAAAAAAATCCCCATTTTTACAAAGAAAAAAGGAGTACTCAGGACGCTACAGGCCAGTCAGTATACCTCTGTTCCTGGCAAGATTTTGGAGCAGATCCTCATGGACACAAGGCTAAGGCACATGGAAAATAAAGGGGTGATTGGTCACATCCAGAATGGCTTCAGTAAGGGCAAATCATGCCTGACAAATTTGGAAGTCCTCTACAACAGGGTTAGGGCATTGATGGATAAAGGAAGAGCAAACGCCTTCATCTACCTGGACTTGTGCAAAGCACTGTACCACATGACATCCTTGTCTCTAAACTAAAAAAGCCATGAATTTGACAACAGAACAATTAGTGGACATGGAGTTAGATGGATAGCTGCCCTCAAAGAGTTGCGGTCAACAGCTGAGTCTCCAAGTGAGACTGAGACCAGTGCCAGATGGTGTTCCTCAGGGGTTGGTATTGAGACCATTGGGATTTCACATCTTTTTCAGCAACATGTGCAACGGGATCAAGGGTACCCAAAGCAGGTTTGCTGATGACACCAAGCTGTGGGGTGTGGTTGACATGCAGGAGGGAAGGGATGCCATCCATCCCTTCCCCTTTGACAGGTTTGAGAGGTGAGACTGTGTCAACCTCATGAATTTCAGCAATTTGCGGTTCCAGGTCCTGCATGTGGATTGGGGCAATCCCAAGCACAAATGCAGACTGGGTAGAGGATGGACTGAAAACAGCCCTAAGGAGAATGACTTGAGAATGCTGGTTGATGAGAATCATAGAACCATTTAAGTTGGAAAAGACTGCCAAGATTATTGAGCCCAACCTTGACATGATCTGGCCATGTCCTCTGGCAGCCCAGAAACCAAACCACATCCTGGGCTGCATTCAGAGCAGTGTGGCCAGCAGGTTAACGGAGGTGATTCTGCCCCCCACCTCTACTGAGAGATCCCATCTGGACTACTGAGTCCAGTTCTGGGGCCCACAATATAAGAAAGATGTGAAACTCTTCCAATTTAAGTTGTGGTTTATAGCAAATCCTGTAATGTTTCAGAGTGCAACAGAAAACATTACAGGAATGCAAATCTCAGTACTGGTTAATGCAGTGTCTATAAGCAGCAGACATAATAAATAATTGAAGTAATATATACTGCTGATTCACAATGGAAGGAAAAAGCCCTACTGCACATAGTTGACAGTACAACAGATACTGCTGAAGACAGGAACATTACACATTACTATCGAGACTTAAAATACCTTCAACTGAACACCAAATCCTAGCTAGCTAGAAAAGAATAGTATTAGAGCTCAGATGTATCTGAGAATTCAGGATATTATACTATAATCCAGCAAATAATATATTTTAAAAAATGTTATTCAAAAGCATTAGTTCTCTGAAGACTCATACCAACATGCTGTCCTTATTTATGTTCTACAGGTATTGCTCTGCACTACAGCTCTGTACTGGAAGCTCATGCCATAGATGTTTTAGCCAAAGGTCTCAATATTGTGATTACAGCTCTTCCACAGCAGTCCGAAATATTGCTGCTTATTTGCCAAGACCCTGCTGACAATCCTCAACTCTGGGAATCCTTTCAAACAGTTTTGCACTTTCAGGAGTAATTATGAGGGGGAAAAAAGCTGTTTTATTTTACCTGCACTATTGCTGCAAAACCAGCTCTTTTTGGTTGTTA
Organism: Peucedramus taeniatus; assembly: GCA_013400575.1. Taxonomy (NCBI): domain Eukaryota; kingdom Metazoa; phylum Chordata; class Aves; order Passeriformes; family Fringillidae; genus Peucedramus; species Peucedramus taeniatus. Next base: position 41,362 of record WBNO01019066.1, on the reverse strand, counting down.
AAACACTGAACTTTCTGAAAACATACCAAAAAACCCAAGAGATGCTATCTCTTTGCAAACACACACACACAAAAACCAGTTCTATTTGCAGAAAATAATGAGAGATTAATTATATATATTTTAATAGACTATTTTCTAATAATATAACTGTTAAAATGAGGGGATGGGGAAACCTATTCTCTAAATTCAATGGAATGACAATCTTTCCCTTGGACCCTGAGTTTATGCCTTCAAGTTACAAAAACAAAAACCCTGGAGAACTGGCAAAAAAATTATCACATTATTGTTGGCACCAAAACAAAGGAACTTTTAATCTATTTCAACTGAAATCATATGATCCAGTAGCCTGGGGGAAGGGCTATTAATAGCAGTCAGAGCAAAGCAGAGAAGACAGCAGCTTTCCTCAGCTGAGAGCAAAGCAGCAGGTTCTCTGCAGCTCTTCCACTCCCTCCACCCAAGTGCATGAGGCCAGTGGGCTGGGACACCTGGGCTTGGCAGCTTCTGACAGCCATCCCCAACTACAGCTACAGCCTCACACTGCAGTCCTCCCAATGCCAGCTGACCCCACTTTTGATCGTGGCACATTTGAAGAGCTTTTAGGCTTTAGACTTCTGCAACACACTGTGTATTATTGCACTCACAAGTGGAAAAGACAACAGAGGCAGCACAGTAAAAATTAAATTGGCTATGAGTAAGTCCCTATCTCCTACTTGGTATCAATAACATATTCCTTTAATGAGGGGCAGGAGAAAAGAAAAAAAGAACCCACAAAACAAGAAGAAAGATGGAAGAATGGCTTTCATCAACAGAAATGCATACATCAGCCAACAAGCTGAATAATCACAAAATGGGGGAAAGCCCTGATCCAAGCATTAATAATTCAATTAGTATTCATTGAAATAACATTGATTTTAATTAATCTATTTCACATCACTGTTCATATCCTATGTGCTTTCTATTACAGCTTAAAAATCATTAGTGTATGAGCCTGCTAAGTACTCATACCTTTAAAATAACAAAAAGGAGACATTAACTTGCTGAATGAATATTTTAAAGCCTCAAACAGTCAATAAAGAAAAATGAAATGTAATTGCTTGTTGCTGTGCATTACTAATATGGAATACACTAGTATGTTGCCAGTTGTACTATATACATAATTTGATTCATTGGAACTTCAGTATATTAAAATATTGGTAAAAACTGCAATAGCCACCAACGAATATTCTTACCAACTTGTATTTGCACAGTACAATAGCTGGCACTGTTCAGTGACTGACTGAAGCAAAACACTTCATTTATTCTACTGCTCTGCTCTGAGCTCATCCAAAACACACAGGAACAAAAAAAGTCATGTTTCTGCCTGAAGTAGGCCCAGCAGATCAATAGAGAATATCTATGTCCATGACAGAGCTTTGCTGGAGATGATGTGGAACAAGGCACATTTCTATAGGAAACTCCAAGAAGCACTCTAATTCCTAAAGCTCTTTACAGTACAGCAAGCCAGCGCCAGCAAGAAGGAACTTCACTTCCCTACTTTAGGACACAGTTTCTCTTTTTTATGTTGGGCAATGCTGACACTCTGGCCTTGGCCCTTTGGCAGAATAACTTACCAGTGAGTCCCCATCAAGCTGGATAAAAAGATGAAGAAGAGAGATGCATAGGCAAATGTAATTTAACAGAGAGCAGCAAGACCAGTCAGGGCTATCTGGTGTATTAAAATGATTTTATAAAGAGATAAAAATAAATATGCTCTCCTTTATATTCCCCTGCCATTATGTTTTATGTCATAATGACACAGTGAATCCACAATTATTGTTACATGTTGGTTTAGTTTATTTTTGCAATATATTAAGGAAAATTCTGACTTCGGATGCAGTCTGATGTTTTTCTGTCTGGCTGGGTAACTACAGAGACATGACAGTTCAAGTGCTTGGTTTCCAAACAAGATATTTTGCTACCTATAGGTCTCTAATTAAGCTCAATTTTTATTAGTTTCCACAGGTTCATATTTCATTGCAAGGCAATCAAAATACTTTAAATCTTTTCACTGTCAGTCATCTGTCTTTGCCTAAGAGAGTCTTTCACATCACAGCTTTTACCTCATTCTCGAACAATGCTCATACTTGTTCTCTTAATTGATACTTGTTTACACTAACGATTTCTGCTATGTGTGAAATACTTTCATGTGTAAAATAAACTGTAAGTAGCATTTCTCCATCTCCACCCCAAACTCATTATCCAAATGCTACAGGTTATTCCACATTTCTATATACATAGAACACAGAAGTGCTGATTTTCTTATTCAGTAACAGTTGTGGTCACCTTAGGTGTGCCAACAGTTCAGCAAGAGGCACAGGCGGCCACTGCACGTCATCACAGGATAATAGGACAGAAGAATTTACATTTCAGATATCTTTCCAAAAATATCATAATTGGTTTATCAACAGTACTCAACCAAGTGCAACATAAAGCTCAGGCACAAGCTTATTTTATATGTGCATACCTATCAAAAATATATGTGTATAGATAGCTATCTATATATTTTTTTCCACATCATGTGCAATATTGAAATACATTATGTTTTCCACTGGTATTACACACCTGCACCAGCCTGAAGCATGTAGATACAGCAAACACCATCACTGAAGCACAGAAATCTTTGCACACCACCCCTGTAAACAACCTCAGTACATTTCAGTTTCCACAGAAGTATGTATTTGTTAAAGCTCTTTTACTGAAAAAAGAAAACACTAATAGCACCATGGGAGTTTCAAGAAAGGCAGGCAAATTATGATCACATTTACCATCTAATTTGCTCTCTGAGGCTTGTTCAAACAGTGCAAACATTGTGCTCCTCTTCTTCATTTGTTCTGACAAGCAGGATGACAACTAATCACCATCAAGAGCTTTCCCACTCTCCAGGCCCCCGTTCTCTGTTTATTCAATTTGAAGCCTTCCAGCCAAGGAAACTGTTAGCCCTCCCTGCCACCCCAACTGAGAAGGCCAGCTCTCCAAGGCCAGATTTCAACTAGAACTCTTTGTAGGGTGTGAATCCAGTGCTAAGAAGGAATAAGACAGGCTCTTTCTGCTGTGCAGTGTGTGGTACCACCAGCAGTGGGTTCTGTATAGGTTGACAAAAACACCTAAGGGAGGCAAATAAGGTTTTAGACTGGCACAAAAAAAAGGAGACAGAGAGACATCCTCTACCCTCTTCCTTCATTTTCCCCAAATGACTGTTCTGTGATCTACCAAAGCATTACCATGCATGCCTTAAAATAGAATGCAAAAATAATAAAACAAATTTAAAAAAAAAAAAAAAGCTTGGAAAGTTACTTCAAGAATGTCTGTCCTTTGATAGATCTTGTCTTGACAACTGTTGCACTGATTTGCCTTGATAACACTCAGCCACACAATCAAATTACCTTGACTTTATGAGTTAAGCCAGTGTCATTGTCCACATGCCCCCTCTTCACCCAGAGCTTAAGCAAGACAAACTGAAAAGAAAAAGGACTAAGCTATAGTACCTCACATGCCCATTGGGCTATAATAGTATACTATATAATAGTAGCAGATGCATATGCCAGAAGGATGGGCCCTTGTAATAAACCTAAAGTGAAAATTATGTGGAAACTTTGATATTTAAAGATGTAAAAAAGTAGGCATGTGTATGCAAATAAGGACTCACTACAATTCAACCTTATTGATTAGAGGTCATATCAAAATGGAGCAATATGTAAACATATATGACACAGATAATTATAAAAATTTTCACTGCTTCAGCTGTCTGATATTCTCTTATTTCTAATAACGCAAATAATGTTAACAGCCTAACTTCAGACTTACCAATTTTAAGAGACCAAACATTGACCAAATTGACATTTTATATTGACGAAATCCATTGCAAAAATTCTTTCTTTTGCTTTATAAGCACTTGAAAAATGGAGCCAGGCATTAATTGTTAAAAAGTACACCCTCTTAGCATGAATCCTATCCCTTTACCTTCAGGTAATAGCCCATACCCCCACCAATGTCACCAGTACCACTAACTAGCACCACTGCATTACAGTCAGCTATCCAAAAATGTGACATTAGGAAGCTGCCTGGCTCAAACATTAGTCTACTTTTTGAAAGGTTTTTAAATGTATTCCTGGATCTTGCCAGCTTTTTGCTTACACACATAATTAAATAATCTGCACTAGAATACATTTTGAGTCAGGTGATTGTTCATTAAAAATTTTGAAAACTTGTCCTAATACAAAGTGCATACATAGGTGCAGTATTTCTTTCTAAAAATTCACTCCTTTTATAAATGCCTGCTCAGGTAAAGATCTAGACATCCAGTATCGCATGCAAATATGTTTAGAGCTTCACACATGGCAAAGGGATACAACAGGCCATGTATAACCCACCACTTCTAAGAAAAAATATTTGAAACAGAGAGGAATTTTGCAAACTAAAGATGGCAAAGGTTTCTGTAAAAGGCACAATAAAATATTTTACTAAGGGGTTGGTATATTCTTGGGAGGGACAAAGATGGGGGAAAAAGCCATTCCCCTTGTTCCTGCTGCTTCCAAAAGCAAATTTGCAATCTCTTTTTCTTGGAAAATCTTAGGGGTCAGGAACATTAGGACTGTTGTCTCTTCTGCATGTTACATGAGAGCCTTCTGTATTTTCTCTGTTACAATGATAAATATCTTCATGGCAGTGAGAAGTTCCCCCACATCACTCTGCCATACATGCATTACACCAGTCTATGGTCCAAAGAGGTGTATTTCCTGATTTAATGATAAATCTGGCAGCCTAATGGATTTTAGATTAGACCAGTCCACTCTCATGTCAGTACATAGTCTTCAATAACTGTCTGAGTCTGAAGATGTTCAGTGCTGAGCTACTGTCTCCAGATACTTCATATGTAAGTTCTGTAGGCTATGATACTTATATGGTCCACATCAAATTCAGAGGTGCCTTTTCCTTTAACCATTACTGCTGTTTTCTAGTGAGCTCATTTGTAATTTTAATTTGTAAAGATCAATTAAGCCACCATCCCCAAAGTTGCATGACACTGCAGAGCTGCAAAAGACAAGTTACGGATTTTTTTCATCTCATCAGCTTCACAGCATTAACTTAGAGGATATGAAATTTTGAGCTTTTACATCAGACACAGATACCTGCAGAAAGAAACAGAGCCCAAAGTAACTTTCTTTAACAATTAATATCCTGTGCAACTTCAGTGATGTCAACAAAATCAAGAGGGAGGTAAATCAGTGTGTGTTTTTGGCAGCTTTCCCTTTTCTGCCCATTACAACAATTAGGCTCTAAATTTCACATTGAGCTAAAAGAAATTAGCAGTGTTGTCTTGGTCAAACATTAAAGTAAATAGCACTTGCAGCATTAATAATAATTGCAGTTTTTCAGGGTATCAATATCACATTCCCATTGGCTCATTTTCCTATGCTTACTACAGTAAATGTATTTTGATGAGTGACATCTGGTTTGTCTGTGCCAAAGGAGAGAGCTGGGTTTCATCTGCTAAAGCAGCAGGCTGCCAAAGCAGTTGGACTCACCTTCCCTAGAGAAGACTTCAAGTGCTTCTGGGAGGCACTTGAGTACAGAGGAGTAGAGCAGGTGGGAGGAAATAGTAAGAAGACAACTGATTTTAGACATTCTTCTCCAAGTGGTGGGGAGAAGACAGCAGGGTACAGAGGTGGATAAAAGGTAGATTTAGGCTCCTAAGGAGGAAACACAACTGAACCCTTTGTTTATTCTTAAATGGCTCATAGGGAGCACATTTTAAAAAGTATTATAGGCATGACAAAGCTCTTTGTAAGGAAACAAAGACTTTCTTGATGGGAAGGCAGGCTGTGCTTTAATAATGGTACTCTAACTAATTTCTATCTACAGCCACTATGTTATAAACAAGCACAGACTTCAAGATTTCTCATGTTCTTTAATGCTAGCTGAAGGTGACACAATAGGTGAAATTCAATTAAAAACATAAGCAATATATTCTGATGTGTAATAATTTCCCCTGCAAATAGTTTTTTTCAATACTGTAGATGTGCAGATGATATTGTCAAACATCTGGTCAGTCCACTGCTAGCTCTGCCAACCTCTTTGAGGTCAACTCAGACTAAATCCAGGTGTTTCCAGCAAATGTCTTTTTGTGCTGCATGGGAATCATGAGAAGTGGAAAGCCAAAGATAAAGTGGCAGCGCATGGGAAAGGAAGCAGCTCTGAGCAGCCACAGACTGAGAGCCATTCTTTGAGAGGAGTTAAACTCTGAGTCCACTGAAGTCAATGGGAATTTTGCTACCAACTAATTGTCTCTAAAATTTTGTCAAATAAGCAAAGCCAGTTGACTTCAAAAGAGCTTCAGCATTATGTTTCAGATGCAACAATCCTAGGTGGGGCTTGAAATCACTTTAGATTACAATTTCAGTAGAAGTCCTGTCAAGTTTTTTTCTCCATTTAAGGGCAGGTTTCCTTATATAAAATATTCTCTTCCATTTGAACATTGCATGAAAACCCATATTTCCAACACACCATACTAAGTTTTTTACAGCTCAATAGGTTACTAGGAATTAAACAGCCCACATCCTGGCAGTGACTTACCATCAATAACGACATGTAAGAATAGACTGAAGCAGAAAGGAGTCAAGCAGTAAGAAAACTAGGAAATGCAAATATTTTACCTTGTCTTACTATCAGCAGATTGTTTTCAGAGGAACCACAAGCTACACAAATACAAAACAAAATATAAATACTAATAGTTTTTATTTTTGTCTCTGTACTCAACATGCCTAAGGTAACTATTTAATCAAACATTAACAAGTGCTCCTAAGTAAAATGACATCTTGTTTTTTGGTCTTCTAAAATGCCACATGAACTTCTTAGACAGTGGACCAGTCACAAGAAACCACATCATGTAAAATAGGAAGGATTAACTTTCTGTTCAGCTACTTGTACAGCCTACCTCAAAAGCAAAAATAACACCCTAAGTATATCTGAAGATATCATACTTCTGAAGAAAAGCATATTTCTGTCTTGAAAGGAAACACTACTATAAGTCCCCTACCAAACTACATAGGTTGTCAGTGCAACAGCAGCACGCCAAATCTAAGGACCCTGTCTGCAAAGCCAGAGGGCTGCAGCCCTGCCCATATGAACACTGCTGCATGCACATGTTGGACCAGGGCATTGTACACCAGCCTGGTCAGTCCAAAGGACAGTCTCACCATTCTTCCATTTTTAAATTAAAAAGCTAACTAAATCTATATTGCACAAAAAAGTCCTCTGAAGTACTTTTTTTCCCTAAGTTCAATAAGAAAAGTATTGTATCAAGTGGCAGTAGCTAGGTAGTCTTTATTGGGCTCATAAAAGATTATGATTTTGCCCTATTCTCTATATAAGTGAATTTCTTAAAATATCATTTTTAAAACGGCACTTCTTCTTCTCATGATAGTGTTTCTTTAATATATTAACTTTCCCACATCCCATACTTTGATGGTTCGGCAATTTTCTAGTTCATTTTAAATCATTTTTTGACAAAACAATACCAACAGTTCAGTAAGTGTCCCGCTGCATTTTGCAATTTACGTTTCTTTTTGAAATACCCTCTTACTGAATAGCTTTAGCAACTAATAAAATTCTTCAATTTCAAAGCCAAAAGAATTCCATTAAGCACTAAACTCCTGAGGAACGGGGAAGGACTAGTGATACTGACTGTTGATGGTAGATTTTGGTTTTAACACTGCTAAAGCTTTTTTAAAACCAGTAATACATTGCAATTAACAGGTTTCATGCATAACATACTGTATGGATTTTTGTACATTTGATGCTTTGACATACAGATGTGTACACATACTTGTAGATATGTGCATACAGGCATGTAAATAAATAATTGTGGAGATACATATATATATATATTTATATATAAAAGTATATAGTGACACATATACACAGGCACATATATACATGCATACCACCGTTAATTAACAGCCACCACTGTTAATTTTCTCTGTCTGGCTAAACAATAATGAAGAAAAAAGATATAGAGGAAAGTAACTACTATGAAATTAAATATATTCTTATGTGATTGATAAGATGCAATAACTAAGCTGAGGAGAACCCTGGTGAAGGTGCATAAACCTTGCTAACATAAATTCTGTCTGTTAATAGTGAAGTAAACTGCTAATAGCATCACTCCCAGTTTATGATTTATGGTAACTTTGCATCAGTAATAGCATGATAACTAACTTTTATAAATTATGAACCCCTGTTGCATTCTCACTTTGGAAAAAAAATCACACCCTTACAACTAAAACTAGGGGCATAAGCAGAGCTGCAGATCCAACTTTTTAAAACATTCACCCCATTTAACCCCTAATACCTGTCCATCCATTGGAGAGAACTCTTCCCACTTGAGATGGGAGCAATTTCACTCTGCTTCAGTATGAAGCTGAATACCGTAGGTTAGTATTTTCTTTAGTTTGGCTGTGGTACTTTACTTCAACTTCCATTTGAGAGAAAAATCTAATGGTTGAGGACTGCACCTTCCCCAAGACGGAACTGGACTTTTGCAAGAAACAAGCACTGCAAAATCAAGTTCTGTAAACCTTTCAAATAATATGGCTTGATTGTAACATGGACAAAGAATGCTTAAACTCTCTCTAGCCTTAACATTTAATAGTAAATACATCTCCTTTACGGTCCATATGAGATTATTTTCTTTAAACATGGACTAATTATTTTATTAAATACTTGTGTTAAAGAGCAAGGTCAGCTTCAGAATTCCTAGAAAAGGGCACTAGAACAAGCCACCTAAAGTGTGATACCAAGAGAAGAGCATGATAGCCATCAGATTTGAGAGAGGAAGGTAGGCATGTTTAAATTTGCTTCAGTCTCTTCCATTGGTAGTATTTTGGCGAGTGGAAATAACAGCTACAGAGTATTTGTTATTTCACTACCATTTATAAGATGTTTTGGTCGTATGAATTATTGAAATATATGAACATGTATCTTCATAAACAATACATATGACAGAGTCTTAAGTTTAATTCATTTCATGAACAGAAATGTTTGCCCCTTTATTCTAATCCCTATTATCCCAAAGACAACTATATTAATAATTTCAGTTTGGTTATTGTCCTGGTAAATCACAGCATTACAGAAGGGGTAGGTTTGTAAGGAGCAAGAGTAAGGTACCACAATATTTATGTTACTTATGGTAATTTATGTTACTTATGGTAACGCAAATATTGTCATCATTTCTATTTCTTCTAGACAGAATAAAATACCTGGCTACTGAATAACAAAGATGTTTCCAATTTCTCTCATCATTTGAAGCAATCAATGTAAAAGAGAAAAAATGCAAGAACTAAAATAAATCCCGTGAAGAGTCTGCCTTAGTGGCACTCATTTTAGAACTGTCTGCCTTTGCACTTGGATTTATAAATGCTAATTATCAAGGTCATCACAGATTTGTGTGGTATTTTAGGGTTTTTCTTGGCTTTTCTATTAACCTGAGAAATAGAAGTGTTCTTTCTAAAATTATTATTCTAAAATTCTAGAGTATCTTAGAACTATACTAGAGCTGCCTAGACACTATTTTCAACAATTTCCCCTTTCTTAATTTTCAGAGGTTACAAGAATCAACTGCTGTAGCTACTGCATTGAGAGATTAAGATGCTGTTCCCCTCAACTAATATGTCACTCCACTGCAACATTTACTTTCCAAACTATTAGTATCTTCTTTGGAAAGCACCCACATTTGTTTTCCTATTCATTAAGGTATTTGCAAAAAAAGAGACAGTAATTCTCCTGCAAAAAATATCCCTGAAGTAACTTTAATATAACTATTAAATCTAGCTTCAATCTAGACCTGGGCATTCTTCATGCCCACATTTTACCAGATAATTCTGGCCTGAGTTCTCTAGAATCAGTGACAGGTGGATCATCTAACTAAAGCAAATACCTTTGGGTAAAGCTATGCCAGCAAAATGATTTTTGCTGCTACTGCAGTAGGCTACCATTAGGGAAAGAGAGAAAGTAATGAAAACTTTCCCTCACATGCCAGGACTGTCACTGACACAATGATAATTGGCTTACAAGAGGTGATAGGACTACAGACAAATGGTATTATTATGGCATTCACCTCTGTGCTGTCCTCCCTTGTGTCTTTGATAGGCTCCTCCAAACAGGTTATTTGCAGGAGTGATGAGGAGGTCTCATTTTGGAGCACAACAGAGAATAAAGTGGAGATCTCATGTGCATGTCAGGTGATTAAGTCTCACTATACACTGTCATATAGCGAGTGGAAGATAAGCAAAACAGCCCTCCAAAAATAAACAGAGCAAATATGGTGCCCAACCAACTCTGACTTCCCAAAATAACAAATAAGCAACTGAAATTCTAAATCTGTAGGACAAAGGTGCCAGAAAAACAGAAAGGTAGTCAGGTGCTTTAGATATCAACTGTCTCTGAGCACAGGATGCACATATCAGCATTTAATAAATTCATCATTATGGAATTATTCCAGGATTTGAAGAATGCTGCTTTCTACACATGTGTGATATAGCAAAACATGTGACAGCTGTTCAAATTGAAACCCAGGAGAAGTGGATTCAGAATGTTCTTGGATTGAAAAAGACAATCAGGGCAGTATAGTGGATATTACTGAAGGCAAAAATAGTCTGATGGAAAGGATGGTCACTTACAGAAGCCAGCAGACTTTTAGCATTAGAAAGAATTCAAAATATTACTAGAAATGTTACAAGCAGCATAGATCAGTATAGAAATTACAAGCTGAAATTTAACAAAAACACATCTTTGAATTGTACCTGCTTTGACAACTATCATGTGGAAATACACAGGTTAACATGCAGGGGAAAAAGGCAACAATTGCATGATTTTGCAGACAATCAGCAAAAACCCACAGATTGTGTATGGTAGGAACAAAGAAATAAATTATACTAGTACCACTAGCAAAGAAAATTTATTCAAAGTAGTAAACACCTTCATAAAAGAATATTTTTGGCACTATCTTCAACCAGACAACTTTGATGATATAAAAGATACAAAGATTTTTATTTGGGTGATAATATTTTGAACAGAAGTGGGGTGAAAAGCAAGAGAGCATGGCCAGAAAGTTCTGAGCAAGAACCTGTACTTTCAAAGGCTAAAGGTAAGCAAACATGTTACATTCTAGAGAGCAGAAAAAACAAACCTAGGCAAGAAGTTAACTGGAGGAGCTGATTTCACAATGAGGTTGTCACTGACCAGCTCTACCAGACACACAATGGGTATGTTGATGCCATGAAGGAGCTCTGGAATGAAGAACACATGTAAAGAACTGGTGATTTACAGCCAAACAAACTGTTTCTAATGAAAATCTTGGACAACACAACCAGTGTTTTATCTCTCTGTGACTATTTGCATCAGAAGCTCTTCATATTTTCTATGGGAGAGTGAGTGATAATATTTCTGGCATAATGACCCTACAATGGTAGAAGTAATAAAGCTAAAAAGTACCTACTGAATAAGTCTATAACTTTTTAGTATTGAAAGGAACCCAGAATTGACTAAAATGGGTCTTAAGCTGTCTTTGACTTTTGCTAAAAATTCTCGGCAAACTCTCCTTCCTTCCCAGGTATTTTCGTTTTTTCTCTTCCAGCAGTGGAAGATCTGCAAGCTAAGGTCAAAGCTCAAAAAGTTTTCAGCAGTTGTAGACACTCTCTAAAATACTGGACAAAATTTAATTGCTAAAGCTTTTGTTCAGAATGAAACAAATTTAGAGGAGTGCCTACTCCCCACATCACCAAATGCGTCAATGTTCAGTGCAACATTGGGTATTTCAGGATGTACATTTATTAAACGTGAAAACTACTCAGAGGCTGAAAAAATATATCAGATAAGGGCTGGAAATACTGGCCTTAAAATGAAAGACCAGAATTGGAATCTTCAGAGGTATCCCATATGCCAAAAACTACAATGAATAAGTCAACACAGCCAGTATAAAATATTGACACTGCAGTTTTAAGTAGGATAGATTTGTTTATGTTGCTTGGAAAAAAAAATACACTTCTTTTAGATTAATATTCTCATTCTGCTGAGGCAGCACCTCCTAATAAAATGACATCTAAGCTTGTGATGGTGTACATACGGTACTTTACAAGATACAGCATGGCTGACAGTAATATCCAATAAAGGAGAACTTATTAAGCAAAAGTAGAAGTTCTAAGTAATCCAGCAATTTAAAAGTTTTGTTCTCAAGAATAATGGATTTAATGACAACAATAATGCAGATACTGAAAAGGGCACCTAGTTAGATTCCAGTCCATGTTATAAGACAGCAGTATCACTACTTTCTTTAATCAATGCAAGTAACTGGTGGTAATTTTTAAAGTGCTACCAGAAAACACATATAGAACGAAATTAGTGGATAACAATAATTAACACCATTATTAATATTATAATTTATTTGATGGGAAGTTAATATTATAATTTATTTAATGGGGGGTTCCTTCCCATTGCCACTGTATATAATGCCGTCTGTGTCTTCATAGTGGGAAACATTAGTTGCAAGCCTTAAAGAATGTAAGTGAAAACCCTGGAATTGCTGGGTACTGTAACATGGGAGGAACAGGGCACCCTATTTCAGTTTCAGAAAGGAAAAAGATAAGAGGTATCAAATTTACCTCTTTGCTTAGTGAGACCGAGGGCAAATAACAAGAATGCAATATTTGGACAACTGAACATCAAAACACAATGCAGTAAAAGGAAATGGGTTTTCTGGCTTTGCTCAATACTGGATTCAACTTCTCAAGTCTAAGTAACAGCACCAAACATCTCAAACTCTAACTGGATTAAGTAATAGAAAAATTATTAGGTTGGTTGTTTATAACCTGAAATTGTGTTGTATGCTAACTTGTTTATTTAGCAGAACTGTTAAAGAACCTTGGAAAGGAATGGCATTGTGAACCAAACGTCCAAGTTTCTAAAGCAAAGAACCAGCACTATAAAAACTCTTCTATACTTGAAGAAGGAACTGTCAGATAAGGTGTAATTTTTGAAAGCAACTGATCAGGGATAAACTCATTTTCCAGACTGCTGTGCACTCTTCATCCATAGTCAAGGATGTGGCATTGGACTGTCTTCTGTCAGAGGAACAACACTCTTAAAATTATAATTTACACTCATTCAGAATTGAAATACAGGGTTTATTACTCAAGAGCCTGGCAGCTGAACAGCAATATGTGGATCTACCCTGTGAACAGTATGTACTGTAGGCAGAATTGTTAGAATGAAGGAAGACTAAAGATAAAGCCAAGACTCCTGGTGAGATCTATCAGATGCTTATTAGCACAAGAGATTTCAAAAGCTACATGACAGAAGGGATAAAACAGCTGAAAATAATCTCATATAGTGTACAGTCAAGGAGGAGCCACAGAAATACCAGTGCTGTGTGTGAATATAAGCTAAACATTCGTAAAAGCAGTTCAGCTGAACAACTGATGTAAAAAGAAGACAAAAGTACTGACCTACTTCACAGCTCTTCGTGTTCCGACTACCTCATACAAGCTTTAAGGCTAACAGGTCATCTTCATCCTCATTCATTCAAAATCATCATCCAACTTTCCCTTTCTCTTCATCTGCCAAGAAACCTGCAAGGCGATTATTAATGTAATGCAATGTGGAAAAGCAGTTGAATGAAACAGTGTCACTGCATTCCAAGTATGGTGGAAATTTCTTCCAAGAATCTCTATCAAGTCACCTTTGATATTTATAGTAGATTTGCAGCTCCTTCCCCCCAGTTAGCAAACTTCTGTGCATATCTACTGAGGAAGAAAGAAACGGAAAAAATGCCTTTGCCTCAGGAAAAATGAAAAGCTATTTCAGTTGTGGTTGTTCTTGACAGTGTCTGGTGTGACAGGAACTTGCTGAAGACCAAGTTCTCAGCAACATACACAGCAAGAGTGACCTTTGAGCATAACTATAGTTTTGTTAGGATGTTAATTAAAATCCATATTGATCCACAGAGCAAAGTATACAATAGAAAATTGGGATATACTATGTCTGGTGCTGGAAAGTCATTCATAAGAGTACTCAGGCTCCGCACAAAACACAGTGCTATCACTGACAAAATAAAGGGCCCAAAAACTTAGTAAGTTTCATGGCCATGACAGTACTATGGTCGCTTGAAAGACAAGGTGGGGAACTATGATTCTATTCTAACTCAATAAAGCAGAGAGTAGATAAAAAATGGGACATGTACTACTTGTTTATAAAGACTTTAAGGGAGAAGTGACTTAAGCAAAATCCTTTAATGGAATATTCAATAAAAGCAATATGCCAACAATTTTGTCTAAAACCTCCTGCATAGAATTGTCAGAATCAGATATATTTGCCCTATGTTGTTTTGTTGTTTTTTTTTTCTTTTTACCTAATATATCACCACAAATATGTACCACAAACTGATGCACCACAAATATGCACCACAAATTTATGTATTTCAATTATTCACTATTTTAATCTCTGCTGGAGATAAAATAGTAAGTACTTTTTCAAAAACAAAACACAATCCATTCCAATATTTAAATGGGAAGATAGCAAATTTCTGTGACACGGGGATTCAGACTGTGATGTGAATGTAAAGTTATTTCTCAGTTTAACTACCTAGTTTTCAAGTACCTACAAGTGAACTATACATATAATGCAGAGAATTTACATGATTTGCCCTTCTTTGAATAGCTGGAAAAGACAGAAGGTTTCAGAGTAATTTTGTTAGAGGACACTCTTATATAACCATGACTATATACAGTAAAGAATCAAAACATATGGTAGAAACTGCAAGGTCCAAATTGTTAATCCAACAAATGGATGACCAGAAAATGCAGCATGTATTTACAGTGTTGATTAAGGCAAGAGAATTGAGAACATCCTGAAACACATGGAGCCCAACAATGCAATATACCAAACCAATATTTATTGCTGCCTCTCTAGAAGCAATTTCCATTTTGATGTGTTCTCTCACACATGATGTTCTGAAACAGTTAAGTAACATGAAAAATACAGGTTCAAGACTATATCTGTCACAGATGAAAATACAGCATTTATGCAGCATTACATAATAAAGCCTCTGGCTGCCGGACACAAGGTCCTCCCAGGACTGCCACAAATCCACATATTGTCATACGTGAGAGACTCTTACATTTGCTCATGCGAATTAAAAAGAATCTGCATTAATAACCAAAACAAAATCCCCACAGTTATTGAGTCTAAAGGGCTGAGGAAATTTAACAGTGACATTTGGTTGCGGCAAAGGTCACCTATTAGTTCACAAAAATCTGCCTGGAAAGCCACCTATTTTAGCCAATGTTTTATAGAGAAATCAAGGACCATGTTAAAACCATGGCAGGAGGTGGGCAATAATGAGGGTATATCTGTATTTGTTCTGAACCTAAATGACAGCAGAATTGTGAGGAGGGGAAAAAATGGTGGTAGTTCTTTCCACCAGTTCTATTTTAGAAACTACGGATGAATTAACCCCATCAAACCGTTTACCTAAGCAGTATATCTAGCTAAATTTTCTACTATGCTAACGTAAATGAAATTAACACTGATTTTTGCCAAATAAAAAATAAATTTTGTGGTGATAATCAATGCTAAGCATGAAGCCCCCCAAATTTATGGAACTCAACAAATTTAGGGAAGAAATCATATGGCATGCTATCTGCAGAACGGATAACTGGACTGATGATTCTAGAGGTCTCTTCCACTCTTCTTTTCCCAAACTACTACATATAAATTAGATATCAATTTTCACCAGTAGCTAAATCAAGTTTTGGACATGTGTATTTAGAGTCGGAACATGAATGCAGCCTCTCAGTATGTGATCTGGACTATAAGATGATTATTTCTGCTCAAGCCCTGCACACCACCATAGCTCTTTAATGCTTTAATCTAATGGTACAATTAGTCCAGTTAAGGATTAGACATTATATTCAGAATTTTACAAGAGTTCTCCTACCCCTAAGTATCAGAGAATGCGAAAATACATCACCCTCACATGTCTTAGCAGGTAAGCATTAAGTATTTTCTACCATATATAAAATTAGCATGAAGAGATACTGCTACAAAAAGCTGTATCTAACCCAACATTTTGATACATCTACATAAATTTGAAGATTTAGAACATAAAAAAGTATAAATATACACATAGCTATTCACATCTGTATATATTGCCACATGATTCTGGAATAGTACATTTGACAAGCACACATACAAAAAAGAAGGCAAATACTCCATAATCTACTAGTAGCACGCACTTCTTTAGAATGCTTTATCAGGTCCTGATTTAACCTACCTGACATCCCTATAGAGCTGGAAAGCATAAACTAATTTTTAAGGCACTGAAAGTGAAAAAAAAAAAAAAAAAAAAAAAAAAAAAAAAAAAAAAAAAAGTACCAAATCCCAGGTCTTCCAGTTTTCAATAGTGAACTCTAATACACTAAAAAGCTACAGGTCTTGTTTTGGGATATTATCTTCAGTTTTTTACCACTTTTTGTGGAAATCTCTCAATCCCCCTATCCCATGAGGGAAAAAATATATTCAATCTAAGGAAACCACTTGTGCTTTTTAATAGCCTAGCGTGACAAAGAATAGGTCTTGTAAAAGATGAGATACTTAAATGGAAAACCATTCAACATTTGAGAAAGGTGACTAAATTCACTACGCTAGTGCCAATTTTTACGTCCCAGGTTTGTTTTTTGAGGGTTTTTTTTTAAAGGCCATTCATGAAATATTAGAGATGCCTGTCTTATATTAATGTTGTGTCCTCTGACATGCACTCAGTGAAAGATAAAAAGATGGCATTAAGTTTTAGCAGTGAAGTGAAATGTTGCATGGTGCAAGGTGACCCAGTCTCATTTAACAGATTACCAAAATATAATCAAATAAAACCTATGATCTTTACACTGGCAAAAACAGTGCAGCAAGAGGACAAATGTGATTTTAAAAACTTAAAAGACCAATTGAAATGAATCATGTATATTTTTACAATGTAAGTGAGTCCTCTGCAGCTATCCAGTCCTTGTAAGAGCATCCATATTGAGGGCAAATTTTAGTACAGGCAGGTTCAGCTTTTCCTACAATTTTTTCCTGCCACTATATCTAACTCAAAGCAAATATCCCTAACTCAATTAAGCTGTTTGATTACACTAAAAATAGTCCTTGCTCTTCATCTTATTCTCAGTATTTGCTGACAGATAACTCATAGTTCACAGGGAATGTACTGTCTAACTGCATTAATCCACAGCTGGGGGAAAAAGTGGGAAAAGAAAACTCATACCAGTATGGTGATGTGTGTACCATTCAATTATACCACAATAAACTGTCACAGGTTAAGATTACCAAGAGAAAACTTTAGGAAGCACAGATTTTGTGAAACAGATCTAGACTTAATTGATAGAATTCTTCTCACACAGCTTGATTTTGATTGCTACCATGATTTCCATACATCCTCCTTTAACATGTTTTCTGATAGCTACTGACAAACTTGAGATATTTTCATGATCGACTTCGGCTGTAATCCACTATGGCAATTCCTCCTTTCCAACCCCTCACATTTAGTCCTTCAAATCCATTCACTGAGAGCTGCCTCACCTGCCACTCTGATTGCAATGCCTCCCAGACCCTCATCAGCTCACCTCATCTATCCACTGTCACACAAACTTGGGCTCGATTTGTTGAAATGGAGGAAACTTCTCCTAGGGTCGAATGATGTAATTTGGGGCTGAAATTAGGTGAAGCTAGCGGGTTTGGATAAAGTGTTAGGTGAAATTCTGTCAAACAAATCCTGAAAAATAAACCAAAACAAAACTATGAATTCATGCCTCTATTTTGCAGGGAGCAATTCCCGGCAAAATAGTTTTGAGTTTTAACTTAATCACAGAAGACCTTAAAAAGCATAAACAAGATAATATGATTTTTTTAAAATCTCGATAATAATTTTTAGAATTAATTTTAAATATCCTTTCGCAAAGATAAGGCAGAAGATAAGAGTTAGTGAGGGGAGAAGTGACTGAAGCTGTAGAGTTAAAACACCCACAAACATCCACAACTTCAAAAATGTACTATTAATACACTGGGAGATCTCTGCCCAGATTCATGCCACTAAACACAGGGCTTAAGAGTCTGAAAAAAATATCCAAACACGTGAAAGTAAAAAACCCCTCTGTATAACAAAACAGCAGTAAAAATCCCTTACCAATTATTCTACTGTGTTCTCAAAATAGGACCAGTGTCTCTTACGCCCTAATTTTATCATTTCCTTTGCCCCATGTTAAAACGCCAGTGTAATTATCCTTTATAAAGGTTGACTGAGGTCCCTGCGCAAATCTGCTCAGGGTGATAATTTAGCTAGCTTTTTTATTTGTGGAATTTAGGCAAGAATGTTTCAAGCTCTTTGTCAAAGTAACTGCTTGATCTGCTTTAGTATTTTATAATTATTGAAAAAATAGCATTTTCTAATAAAGTGAGGAAGAGTAAGGTTAAATACTCCAATTACCAACCTGCAAGCAGAGTGAAACATAAAAGTTGTGCCAAGTGATTCCTAATACTGATGTACTTGGAGTCAATTCTTAATATTTAATGATACCTGGAAATGTAAGTTTCAGTAGCATGATATTAGGGAATATTCTTCGACTTTCCACAATGCATTCAAGCACTACTGAAAATGTTTTGTCATTAGAAATTAATAAATTCATTACTTCGCATTCTAATGACTGTCAAAGTGCCACACTTCAGCTGACATAAAAGCTTCCATTTTAAGAGGAGAGATTTCAAGTAACTTGACCAAAAGGAAGATTTGCAGCACTGAAAACTTAACTGCTTTTTCTAATTACATTACCTGGCCTAACAAGTAAAAAAAACCATAAACCAAACCCAACACAAAAAAAACGCCCTCCAACCAATGCATCCCCAAGTACTCTACACCAGAGATATTGAATGGGAATTATTAATATGGCTACACTCCATCTAGGGGGGAAATCTCACTTTCAAAAAGCTGAAGCTTCTTCATCTACTTATTTAAACCCTATTGAAACATGGTTTTCCGGAACGAGGCTTTTATTGTATAAGCAACACAAAGATTGCTCCTAAAAAGTCATCCTGCAAACAATGAAAAGCAACTGAGATGATACTAAAGCAACTTAAACTCGTGCCAGTTTCTTCCAGTCACACATTTGTTCTAGTTCTCTCTCTAAAAGCAGAGGTACAACTCTTAAAACATAACACGACCGCACTTGCGGCCTCTCTGTCCCTCGACGTCAACCACAACCACCATGAGAAGGAAAAGGCCCAGAGCAGGTGAGAGAGCGAGGACAGTGCAAAGGTGACCCTCAAAAGATGCAGACAGCTACAGTGTCCCACAGACACTCTCCCTGTCAAGCATCCCATGAGCAGGACCACAGGATCTTTCAGAAAAAGGACAACCATAGCAAAACCCCTGCCTGCATTCCTCAGCCCTTACTAGTGGTCACAAAATATTGCCAGCATACAGCAGCTCTCTCTCTTTCCACCATACCAGTTGCACTTCTGAGCCTTTCAAAAAAAACTCAAACCAAACAAAAAAAAAACACCATACTTTTTTTCCCCCCCCTAAAATCTACCATTCTCCTAATCTCTGTCTTAAATACAGTATCTTCTTCTGGCAGAACATTTTTCAAGGTACCATAAGCAAGACTCTTTCCACTGAGTGATTCCACGAAGACTGTGTCTTGGAAGGCTCTACTTTAATATTTTTTTTCCTTTTAAAAACTTTTTAATTGAGTACTCATAGCAATATATGCATTCCTATGAAAAAGTCTACATAAATTTATTGGAAATTACAATTTTAAGACATTTCCAATCTATGAAATTTGACAGTGGAAAAATATTACTTCTCTAGAAGTTGACAGTGATTAAAAAAACTACAGAAGGATTATCACTGCCTATTAAATGTGATAGTTTGAATCATTTCTATGGAATCTTTTCTTATTTTATTCCTATTAGATCCATTAGCATATTTCCAGCTAATAGCTAACAATTGTCCACTGAATTTAAAAAAGGCTCTCCCTAAACCTGCTTCAATGGCTAGATATTATGGCAATCAGTTGAAACTTTCTCATGCAATGGCTTAACACACTGCAAACAGTTACATCTCTTTGGGAACTAAAGACCCAGCCGAGCACTGCAGCCTGTCCTGCAGAGCCTGTGGCGGTGTGGGTGCACCCTGTTCCTGCCTCAGTCTGCAGCTCCTGCAGAGCTCCACACTTGAGGCATTTCACACTCTGCCATCCACTACTGACCCATGCCAAGAGACAGACAGGCAGGTCTTCAGTTTAAGCTTGCGTGGCTCTTGTTACAGTCATGTTTGCAAATGTACATTTTTATTTCAGACATATTGCCTACCTCACTGAGCTCCTCCAGATCTGTGCTTGATGCACCCACTGTTTAGGTACCTGCAATGGCCAATAGGCCTCAACTGCCCCATGCTTTAGTGAGCAGCCTATTAGGGCTGCTTTGTGGCAGCTGCAGTGCTATGTGAGAACTCAGGTAACATATTTAGATCCACTTTATCTCCCTCTAGGACAACACATTAGTTTGGTGTTCTTCTATTATTTTGTATTCTTTTAGTGGAAGGCAAAATATTTTTCCACACGAACAACTATATTGCAGTATTGTGTGGTCACTTACTAATTTGTAAACCATTATTTAACATCAGCCATTTTTCCAAAGGATCATGCAAAGGCCTTCCTTGCTCCACAGTGACAGTCAACGTTCTCTCTGATGAGAAGGACACCAGCTTGGTATAGTTATGTTACTTTTTTTGTCTAATTTTAATTTCTGTGAATACTGCCACAACACATAAGTACTCTTAATGTTCTTCTAAGTGTTGGTAAATGCCATTTAAAGTTTATATGGCAAGCCTGTAATTCTTAATGCATTGGATTTTCTACTTTAGTGGTTGTTCATCTGCTATGATTTCTTAATAGACTCTTTTAAAAATATTGTAATTAACTGCACTCCATTATTATATACATGAAAAGGATTGGTTTGAACTTTTACCCTTGACATACACCAAGGTGAAAGAAAAGATGCAGGTTATGGCTTAACAGTTTTACTTAAAACTAGATAAATGGTGACATTTCTTAATAGAACCAAACAATCTTATGTTTTGTTCAGCCAACTCTTTCTTCTTCTTTTATTATACTGTATCAAGCAGGTACCAGATTTGAGATGGACTCATGTCATTCAACGGAAATATGCCAGCATTCAGCACCTTACTATGCATGGAACAGTTTTCTACTATTTTATCTTATCAGTTATTTATCAGTTATTCTACTGATAAAATTGACAGGATGCAATTATTAAAGAGCTTTCAAATATTTATTTAGATTGGGTGTCAACCTTTATCATAATTATCTTTTTTTTTTTCTCCCAGTTACTAACGTTCACCTTCTCAGAGCAGGCTGAACTGTCATGCCGTTGGTCTGCCCATGGGAGATTTTTCCAGAACATAAAAAACCAAACCCCACACTTCTGCTGTTCATTTAATTCTGTTTGCATGCAGCTGGAGGATTCTCTACAGAGCATTCTCACACATATAATCCTACCGAAGTGCTCACTATGAACAATTCTAAACCAATGGCTATTTTTTAAAATATCTGAGAGTAAAGAACCAGCACAGTTAAAGACGGAGAACCTGAGCTCAAACTTTTCAGATTCTTGTCATGTATCCACAGGAGGGCTGTTTTGAACTTGTCAAACTAAGTCTTGGAATAAGAGACTTGGAAAACAATGGGTTCTTCTTATCATGATACTCATTTTTCCAGTCTAAGTTTTTCAGTTGTAATGAATCGGAGTTCTGTGGACAGATTTCCAACAGATTCTAACAGAGAATATGAACATGCTTGAGAAGTCTAGATCCAGTGTAAAAAAGAAAGCTGCTGCTGTGTCATCAATCTTCTACTGTCTGAACAGAAAACAATTTCAAATACACTAATAAATACTTTCTGGTTCTCCCCAGTATCTTTTCAGAATTTAACCCTTTTACAAGATCACCTTGTAATCTCATCTGACTACCACAAGAGTCACTGTCTGCTAGATCACAATACTACTCAAGCAACTTTCCTCAGCCTCTATTTTGCCACTTGAAAAATAGTGTGTAAACACTTTTGGAAATGTGTGTACAAATGCCTGAATTTGAATGACTGACATTTTTTATATAGCTTCGAGTGTATCAGCTATATTATGAAAAGAACACAGTTTTATAGGAAAGTCCAACTACAGCACTGCCTGAGGCATAATTTCTATAGTTTAATCAGTGAATCACTTACTTAGCATCACACAGTTCCCTTTTCCTTGCTCAGTATGCCCATATTGTTCATCTCTCCAGAATCATTCAGCTAAACTTATTTCATCATAGTAGGAATATTAAAAAATAGCTAGGTTTGCTGTGTCTATTCATCAGAACCAGAAGTACTGTGAATGTTGAAGTTTCAATTTATTGCTGTGCTGGTCCTGTTTCAAGAGTAAAACTGAAAGACATATGGTTAACAAAACAACCTGTAACTGCTTTGAACACTATCTCAGAGCTCGTGAACATATATCAGTGTTCTTATTCCCATCTAGCAGGAGCATTTTTCCTTAACAGCAACAGATCATGAGCAAACTCTAAAAAAAAACAAAAAAAAAAACCAAAAAAAAACAGAAAGGAAGTTGGATTTCCCGTTTATTATTTAAAATGTGCTCTCCACAACTGACAAATTAAAGGAGAGCTTTATGAGCATCCGGAGAGAAAGGAACAGGAGCTCAGCATCAACTGTGCCAGCCCCATACGGCACCATGTGCAATATGGTCCTGAGCTGCCCATGCAGTGCTCCATTTGTAGTGCTGGACACAAACCAATTCCTGTAGCTCAGGACAGAGGACGAAATTAAATCAATCCCAGCTCCCTGAAAAACCTGAATGTAGCCCCCATAGCCTGCAGTCTGGGCCCAAGAGCATACTGGAGCACGAGGCTGCAAGGGAGTCCATGAGCTGCCCTCAAGGACATTTTGGCTTGCCTAGAGTAGTGGGAGATTCACCTCCAGCCAGGCAGGGGGAAGAGCACAGCGGCCCCTTTCATGGCTGGGTGAGCTGCCACAGCCATGATTTCCAAAGACGGTTGTAAAAAACAAAACCAAAACCAACAAACAAACAAACAAACAAACAAAAAAAAAAAAAACAACACCACAAACCGAATAAAAGGTAAGAGAACTGTTTCTCCTGACATCACCCCTATTGGATTTAACTACATCCTCTTCACACATGCTCTTACAGAGAAGTGAGGCACCCAAGACAGACACCTGAATCTCAGCTAAGGACCTTGTGTGTTCTAACTATACAGAACATAGTTCAATACAAAATTTGCATTTAAAAACCGTAACAAAAAAGCAAAATAAAACATCCGATCAACACTAACATCAAAATTGAAGTGAACACACAGCAAAAACACACATGACTGTCAGCAACCTTCACTGGAAATATGAGAGCTAAGATCTTTGCTATTGTATCTTAAGTAATCATTGTAGTACTTAATAAAAAGAAGAATTGGAAGTTTATTTGAAAGTAGTGTGCTGAAATATGAGCAAGCAAGCTAGAATCAAGCATCCTAGACCCAAAACATAGCTTTGATATGGAAATCTTCTGCTCACTTAGAAAATTAGCTCAAAACATACTTCCTTAACTTAGCTGGAAAAGACTCTTCCAGTTAAACACATAGGTCTGCCTACTGTTTTAGAGCTAAACACATGCACACTTATCAGTGTGATCGAGGCTTTAATCCTTCCTCTGGTGGGCTCAGTAATAAAGTGGGGATAACCACGCTTACCTACTTTGTAGGGTGTTGTCAAAATTAATGCTCACAGAGCCGTCAGTAGGTGAAAATCATTATAGCTCCCATCCTGCAATTGCTAATGCATGGGCTGCCTGCTGCACACACACTGAGCCTGGCAAAAGCTAATTGAGTCCTCTGAAGGTGCAGCAGTTTGTTCAGGCCCCATCAATAAACTGTTAAGAGTTTAAAAAACAAAACAAAACACCATCATGCTAAATGTGAACACAGCACAATTTTCGAATGATCTTGCAGACCAGAGCCTCTGGGGCTAAGCAAGGCACAGGAAAAGCTTTTATAATAGAATACAATACTGAGAGGTATATATATAGATATAGATGTATGTACAGGGATATAAAAAAACAGCTATTAAGCCAGCTATTTGGTATTACTCTGTGGACACACTCCCAAACACACACTCCCAGGCAAACACAAGCCAAAGTGCAGACAGCACCTGAGCTACAATAAATCAATGATTGTATGCAAACAGATGAAAATATAGACACAGTACTGATGCACATTACTACCTTCCCTGAACTTATCTCTGATCTGGAAGATAAATCTGGAAAAAAAACTCTACTTGATTGTTCATTTTGAAGAATGTAAATGAAATTAAGGGAAGATCTGAGCCAAATCAGTTTACTCATCAATATATCCTACAAAACCAATTTCACTGATGTCAAATTCAAATAATTCACCTGACGTCACACTGGAGAAGCCAACCATGAACACCTCACAAATTATTATTTTGATCCAATTGTTAGACCCAAATTACAGCAAAAACTGTTCTTTCTACAGCTGTTAAAGCAGCGACCCTGGCAGAGCATGCTTTTGTGCTGAACTTTTTATATCACCAAGCTATTAATCAGGTGGCAGTTCAAACTGATGCACTTTATATAGGTGACTCTGGCCAGTGCTTTAATTACTTGGTATTAAATGGTAATTAAGACTTTTTACATTCAGGTTTAATCCAAAAAAATTTAGTGTAAAATCCACTAATTTAATAAAGAGTTGTGTTCTTTACTGTGCTTCAGCCTGGACACTAAGGATGCAGCAATTTACTATTGACAAGCACTAAAGGAGCAGGTCATTTCACAAGTATAGTGTGGACAAAGGTGAACCGGGCAACTGATGAAATCTCTGGCCAAGGCGAAATAGCAATCTCTGAGCCAAATGGTAATAAAGTTACTGAAATGAAGCAGTGTAGCTTCTGAAGTGAACTGTCATAAGGAGGATACAGGCTTCAGGACAGCTTGGCCGAAGTAATTAAAACTTTATTCCCTGAGAGCCAATCAAAGTGGCTAGCCCTACATCTGATTTTACATAAAGAAAAAAAGGGTATGTAAGTCGGCAACAAACACCAGCAGCTGTAGCTAGCGCTCTATGAAACAGCATCCACCTCTCCAGAAGTATCCTCAAAATTTGCAGTGAGGCAAAATAAGAATCATCTTTTAATGTTCTTTGTCATATTATTGAATTATATCTCTAGATTTTCCATGACATGCAAAAACCAAGTAGAAATGCAGACAAATATCACTGTCCAAAATTCCCTGGTAAATCAATTACTTCCCTCAATAGCTATTAAAGGCAGATAGTTTAATCATTGGAGAAGCAATCTAGTGCATAGGAGTCCAGAGATGTAGGCTTAACTCACGGCTCTGCTACTGACCTGCTATATGACCTTGGGCAAGTCTCTTCACATTTCAGCGCCTCTTTGTGTCCCTATTAACCTTTGTGCGTCTCAGCTATTTAGAATGTAACCCCTCTGACGCAGAACAGTCTCTCACTACATGTTTTTACAATACCAGCACAACAAGGTCACCATCTTGGTTGAGACCTCTAAGTGCTACAGTAATCCAAATAAATAAGAACAATATATTCAATTATTCAGAATCCCACTTAGATTTATTCAATTTTCCCATAACATCTGGATAGCTGAGACATCACCACAGATTAAAATGTGCATCCTACATCCTTTTAATTTTAATGTCTCACCCACTGTTTGTGTAATTGAAATCTGTATTGATTTTCATGAAGCGAAGAACACCTAACTCACTGTCTAAAACACAAACAATGGAATGAGCCATTGGTATCCAAGTTATTCAGAACACATAGGAAATAAATCATTTGTCTGCAAGGAGAAACAAGAAGGTCCACCCAGTATAAAGTTTTGACTCAGCAAAGCACTTAAGCGTGTCCTTAAGTTTAAGCATGAGTAGTCCCACTGAAGCTCTTAAGGGAAGCTTAAATAAGGAATCGGAGCTTTTCAGAGTTCGGGGAATATTCTGTAAAAGATGTGAAACAATTATAACACAATCATGACTATAGGTACGCTAACACACATTTTGTGAGACTGAAATATGAACAGATTCCCCAAGAAGGGAACAAAAATATGCCTTCCTTTAAAAACTGGTGATTAAACAATGGATGTTTCTTGATACTAACCACTCTCCCCAACAAGCACACACCACACCTTCATATGCAACTCAATGAGTATTTCAAATAAATGCATTTTCTCTCTCTACTTAACCTGTAATTTGAAAGTGTTTCAATGCAGGAAAAAATTAGCACAGATATTACTAGCCATAACATGCTTTCTTCAAAAATATTTTTTAATCATGGCACATTTTTCACAAATTCTGTCTGTATTTTTAAGAAATATTCAACCTGAGCTAAATGAGGTAAAATATAGGCTACAAGCAGAACCTAGAAATAAAATTAAAGAAGAAGAAAAACTAGAAATTGTACACTAAGGATGCTATCCAATTTATTTACAAAGAAGCTTGAAGCCAACAAACAACAAATATCATAAGACTACTTCAGCAAGCTTGTAAAATGGAATGCACATTCACAGGAATCATTCTTCTTTTCTTGATTCAGATATAGATACTTGAGTATGCTCACCTTCAATTAATGCTGTTTAATTATGACTCTTTGGAAACAAAGGAAAACAAAATATGAAAACATTAAACACTCCCAACTGAAAATTGTTACACAAGCACCAGTAGTAGAAAAGGATTGTAATTAAAAATGTACTGACCACAAAGGAAGCAATAAGCAATCATTCTGGCAATGCAACTTCTGTAAATCCACTAAAATTCTACCCAAAGAAAAGACTCAAGCCTATGCAGATATTGATATATCAAAAACATGTCATGAATGACAATATAGTAATAACCATCACTAAAAATAAAATAAAGTAAAATAAAAACCCGTATGTGGCTTAATAGACACCTTCTCAAGCAAACTGAGAGTTCTAGAAATATAGCAAAAGTCTTATGTCTTCCCAGCCTCATAAATTTTTACTGTCCAAACTCAAGCTTGGGGTACATAATTATTATTTTTCACAAAAGGTATCTTGTTCATAAGTATGGCATGAAGGTAGGATATGACAATGGTAAAATTGTTGAGTAGGTTGGACCCTGTACAACTTATTACCACTATAAAGAGACTATTAACTGAAAAAATATTACATTAACCATTTGTCTTGAATATGTTAAGATTGTAGCAAGCATAAATGCTAGTGAAAAACAAGAAAAAAAGACATCAAGAGCTCATGCAATAAAAGGAATGTCCTTAAAGATCTTTTCTCCTCCTGGGAATTTAAACATAGTGAAAATTTGGAAGATGCAGTTTCTTCAGCAAGGAGCTCAGTTACCATAACTGATACACATTACCAGCTTTAGAATTCTAATTGTGTTTAATACAGTTTCATGTTGCATCAAAGTACAAAATCAATACCATTTGTCCAGCAAACAGGAAAAATGGAATCTATAAATTGCTCTTATTGAGTAATTAAACACCTATTATTGTCATGAGTGGTGAAACAATGAATTTGATAAGACAAATTTTTGCGACAAAACACTGCAGTGATTAATACCTCCCTACGTATTAAATAAAAATGACTGCCTTTTGTGCAGTACTGCTGGCAGAAGAACAGGAATGAGAGAAGTAGTTGCCAGTGCCACAATAACAGGCTAACCTTGAACTGAACTCCTTTCCTCAAGAAATTAAATGCTGTAGCAGGACTTTAAATCCCTCCACTTAGAGCTCATTTGTGTTTCACGTAACCTGCAGTTCCTGAAGAGAACTCATTATCTTCAAAAGGAGAATCCTTTTATAATTTCTTTACAAATGTGTATATTGTTTCTGCAAAAAGTATTTCATATCAGAAAAGGGATAAGAGTATTAGCAGTGTAAGCGAGGCAAAAAGGCTCGTATCATTAAGACACCATTTCTGCTTCCTGGGAATTCAAACGCCAACTACAGTGGTGAGAGAAAACGAATGAGAATGAGGTTAAAGAAAATGTACCTTTACAGCAAAATTTTAATCTGTTAGATTGATGCTAAACTGCCTTGGTCTTTCTGCTGCTATATGCTGTATTTCTATGTATAGACCTCCCTCCCCCAATGCCTCTCCTGTAGCTTTGGCTTCCTATTTTTCTTTTCACTTAGAATGATGCACTAGGAACAACTATAGAGTACAAAAGATGAATCTATGGATGTGACACTTGTAAAGGGTAACCCTATTTCACAAGTGAGATGGGACAAAAAAGAAAGAAAAAAGGCCACAGAAGCAATAACTGCTCACTGAATTACCATTAAATTGTAAGATTTACAATCCAATGTACAGTAAGTGCATATCTAATGGAGTTTGTCCTCTAAAAGAATATAAAGTAGATCTTTGCAGCATATGATGTATGCAGGTTATTTTTTTTTAAATGGGACACACAAAAAACAGATGTGCACATAAATTCCAGAATTTTTATACATATTAGAACTGAGCCAAAGCCAACATTAAATATGATAAACACAGTATGATTAGTAGGATCTAGCTTTGTACTTTCAAAACATGCTCACATTCTACAGAGAGAGATAAAAGATGACTCTAACACAGCCAGTCAATACTGCTTTCACAGATATCATTGGTAAAAGCAGATCACATATTATAAATTCAGTTTATTGCTCTGATCTACTGGAATTCAATTAAATGACTTTTTGTAGAGGGTGGCAAAGCAGCTGCTGACCACTTCCAACATCTTCTAAATAAAATATCTGGACAGAAGTTTCAGATCATAATTTATTACAGCCTTAAATTACTGACAATATTTATTTTCATATAATGAATGTAGTATGAATAAGGCTCATTCACAGAACTATTATTTGTAACATGTTTGTCAGTAATTTCACTGCTCCTATTCATATGAGCATAACTGTTGAGTGATTTAAGTTTAGAAATAAGCAAGGCATGTCAAACAATTATTTAAATAGAAGCAAACTTTTACATGAAATACCAGGCATGTTGCTATTATACAATATTACAAGGGTATCAATAATCACATATTTTACAGGATGACTCTGGAAAATTCTAGCCTGTAATAAAATCCAAAACTATCAAAGAGACAAAGGAACTTCTGGCTGGGCCAGCCATTCAAATAGCAACAAGGCATGTAATGTTCTGCTCTCAATTTAAATTTTATTTTTCTTAGCTAGAAACTTCAATTTTCCACAAATGGCATTAAAACTTTCATTCTCCTACCAAAAAGGAAGTTTGCCTACCACACAAATTTTACCATTATCTGGCTTTTATTTCAGAGGATTAAAAAGCAACGCAGAAGATCAGCAATGATAGCCTTGTTCTCTTCAACCTTAGTGAATCAAGTTCACTGGAGGTGAAGCAGTGGAATTATCAGTACAAGTGGCTGTGTCATCAAAGCTTTCTGAGAGGTAGTGTATGGAAATACCTAAACAAACAGAAGCATAAAAGCTGTCTATATATGAAAGGGCTCTCCCAAGGCTTTTCATTAAAACAATTCCAATTGCAGTTTCACGATGCAGCATTATATTATGTGAGAAATATAAAATCTTGACATTTTTCTAAATGTGAATGGGTTAAAGAACCTCTCCACGCTACAGTGAGCCTGAGAATTTCCAGCAGCTGATGAAGACCAGTTGACCACCTGATACTTTTTCAGCAGGGTGATAAAATTAAAGGATTGCTTTGATTTGCTTGAAGGATTACTTTCTATAGTTAATTGTTTAAAGTGCACAGTCTTACGAAAGGGAAAAATATCAAGAAGGTTAATGTAGAGTGAGCTAATTGCAAGCTGATTACATTGTGCAAAGCAAGAGATATTACCTGTGTTACATACCATCACAAGGACGAGCCTATTCTACCCTGCTGCTGCAGCAAACAAGCTGATTTGCTAACAAAGTGGTCAGCTCAGGCACTTGCACAGCATCTCGGTAGGTCCACAGGCGACTGCTTCACATGCAGAGAATCTCAAGCTCCATTTTCCAATCTGATTACACGGCTCCTTATTCCAGCAGCCTTAAACCTTCATGGCAGTTTACCAACATTTTCATCACTTTTTCTTTTACAAATCAAAAGAACTGATAAGCTCTCAGGTACCCGGGATTTCATAGTCGATGGCTGGCAGGCAGCCAGCTTCCCTCACAGCACAACTGTTCCGTGCCACAATGCAAAAAGCACGCTGAATTTAACAGATAGCACAAAACTATTAGAATTTTGCAGTACGTACAAGCAGGCAGCATGTTTCTGTCTCTGCAGATGTTAACAGTTCTGTTCAGTCACATTTTTAACATGCCTAGACCCAAAGAGATGTGTTTAAAAAGAAAAAAAAAAAAAAAAAAGAGAGAGAAGAAAAACCAGAACAAATGAAGACATAGCACTGTCACTAAGTCAATCGCACTACAAAGTGTGCACCCAAGTTACTTCATTGCAGTGCTCCAAATTACCACGACTTAGAGACAATGCTAAAATCATTTGAAAAAAAAATAAGAAAAAGGAAAAGAAATCTTTACATTAAATGAAACTGTTTGACATAAACTGGAACATTATTTTAACAGTAAAACAAATGCAAAAAAAAAGAGACACTATTGTGTATTTTTGGCATATGAAATGCTTACATAAAGCATTAAAATAGCCCCAAGGCATACCTGGGTTTACTTATTCTGTGGCTCTAAAACACCACTTGAATGATGAACAAAAATGTGATTCATACTGGTAAATGCAAAACCTCTTTATAAAATGCTTATTCTGAGGTATATCATGTCATGTCTAAAAATCTGAGGTACACAGTAAAAAATATATATATAAATTTACATGTATATGTTTATAAAGAAAATAACAAAATGCAGTGACAATTAGAGGAAAAGATTATCTTACAAATCTTAAGGATTCCAACCAAAAGAAATCCAATAAAAAAGCAACGGAGAAGGAAACTTCCTTATTTTTGATTGAAGAAAAAACCCCATGAATATTAAACCATCAAGTTTTTACTTAATGCTACTGAGGCTTGCTCTTCCATTCAGAAAAATTGACTATCCATGTATTATTTGCATAATGTCCAAAACAGTACATATTGAACTAACATAACACAAAGTTAATAGCGTAGGAAACAATTCTCCCATGTCCCCCCAAACAAAACATTTTTTTTTTTTAATTGAGTGGATCAAATGGAAATCTGAAGAAATACGACCCATTAAGTCTTCTTAAAAGAAGAAACACAATTTTGCATATCATCACTTTTATCGTAAGGGAACGGGGGTGGAAATGTGGAGAGTAAGACAGTAAGTTATGGAAGGAGGGGGGATAAAAAAAAAAAGTACAACTAAGCTG
Organism: Peucedramus taeniatus; assembly: GCA_013400575.1. Classification (NCBI taxonomy): domain Eukaryota; kingdom Metazoa; phylum Chordata; class Aves; order Passeriformes; family Fringillidae; genus Peucedramus; species Peucedramus taeniatus. The sequence continues at coordinate 9,806 of WBNO01019066.1, read as the reverse complement.
GTGCAATGGCTCAGTACTCCAGATCACCAGTGCATTGACCCTCTGTATCTCTGAGTCATTAGCTGGAATCCCAGCTCTGCCTTCAGGAGTAGGGATTTGAACTCGCACACCGATGCGGTGCGATTCGGGATCTTGAGCGTGCCAGACAGAGGGGTCATTCTCCTTGGTGCGGAGGAGGCCGGCGGCCCCCGGGGAGGGCAGGGCTGGATGAGTGACTGTCGCCCGGCACAGGCAGTGGACATGCTGCTGACTCAGGCAGGGACACTGACAGGCACCGCTGCTTCTCCCCATCACTCCTGGATGGAATGGTTTTAGGCCACTGGTGCTGACAGGTACATGCAAAATTCAGGGGCAAATCATCCACATCTCCTTACTTGCCTCTGTGCACGCACACACGTGTATTTGTATGCGTGTATCTCTGTGTGCAGCTATACTAATGTTTACATATATTTACAGAGACATACTGAAACAGGCTAAACTGGCTGCTCTGCAGCCATACGTAGTGCTCAGCACTGCCAAAATATTCCTACGCCAATTCTTCTCCTTAATATAGCTACAATGTATGTATTTATGTGCACCCAGAAGCTACATACATGTATTCTACATACACCCCAATCACATACATGTAACACCAAGTGCCATTAGCATTACCTTTAAAATAATAGTCTCTAATTTACATAAAAATTTCCTCTCTGATAAAATACAAGCCACATTTTAACCAGCTTCTAATATCAACACATTATTCCCATGAATGATTCCTAGTAAACTGTTTATTACAACTGTAAGGTTTGAGAGGGTTTGCTGCTTGCAGATGCAGGTTGTAGGGTTGCCTTTTTTTCCTCCCACCCCCTCCTTTTTTTCCCTTCTGATTTATTGGATGGTGAGCAAACCCACTTAAACTATAGTTGTCCATATGAATCACTAATTTTCATGTTTCTAATTAAAATGTAAACAGTGTAATGAAGACATCAAGTTTTTAGGCAAATGTCTCTTCCAGTGCCACTTGGGGTATGGTAATTACTGAAGCAGATCTATGGATGCTCCCGAATCCTCTACAAGTCCAGATTAAAAGCATTACTGCTAAACCTTGCTTTTTACACCAGGGAATTGTGTTCTCTAACCTATTCCCAGTTTGCTTACAGATGCATATCTGTACAAGCCTTTATAACTACTCATTAAATAAATAAATAAATAATAGAAATTTATCACATAAATGAAACAGTTTGTGCGGGAAAAACTGTAATTTCACTTAAAATAAAATTTGATTTCCCTACTCAGACTACACATAAGTAACATAGTAAAAGCTGTGCTAAGAACTTATCATAGTGCTTCCTTCAGAAAAAGAAAAATAGATTAGGCATTACTAAAAGAATTTTTTAAAAAGCAAAATTATATTTCAAGCTTGTATTAAAATTCCTATTGTCCCAAAATGCTTGTTTCACAGTCAATTAATTTAAGAACATATTATTCAGGAAAACATTAATAAAAAAGAAATCTATTCACTGAGAAAAAAATGTAAATGGCCATTGCAAATACAAAATGCTTGATGTGCAACTGAAAATCTTTTGTCATATTTATTCCAGCCTTTATGTCTATATCTGAAATTTGTCAGATTTTATCCTAAAGCAAATGACCTCTCCTACATTTACCGAAGGAATACAAGTCCTCTCTTGCTTACAATTGTTAATTGAGCCAGTCTGGTACAGCTTCTCTTTCCTTTCCAAATAAGCCAGGATACTTGTTTTACATATTTACTGCCAAGCACTTGAACAGTCCTCTATTTTATTATAATACTGGTTTTCCCCCTCATCCCCCACAACTCCTTCTGGAAATTTTTTTTTTTAAAATGTACAGCAAACAGTTAAAGCTGCAATCCAATAAAGCATCTAAAATGCCTAGTACAAGAAGAGGTTTTTTCCCCCTCCCTTCATGGACTCAAGTCCACATTTTGAGTGGTATAGCCAATTTTCATATTATTTTTACATAAATGCTAGACAAGCATGTCTGCATTGCTAACCTGGATCATGGAGATGAGAGTGCACAGAATGTACGTGTGCATATGTGCACGTGCATAAACATTTTAGTGGGTGGTCCACCATTTCAGTTCTATTTTACTAGTAAAGTACTGTATACAAATATGTGAATACTTCCCAGTAGAAAAAAAAAATATATATAGGATTTCAGATTACATCAAATCATAAAGCATTTGTCTCTCAAATCACAAATGTGTAAGCAGAATAAAACAAAACAATGCTCTATTTAGGCATTTCCTTTTAATGTATTGTTCCAGAAAAACGAGATTTAATTGGAGAAACAGCATTTTAAAGGCTACTGCTTTATGACACAGTACTCTTGAAAATGATGGGGGGTTGCAAGTGAAAACACTATGCTCATTTAGCTCTGTGGTTTGAAAAAAAAAAAGATTACCCTTATACATGCTAAACATTTTTCTCTTTATTATGGATTGAGACAATGGGGAAATCTTATATCTTCACTACAGTTCCAAGGCCATACTAATCAGGTGTAATTTTTAATAAACACTGACTGTTTGGTGCTCATTCGAGGTATTTCATTAGGAGGTTATTCATTTAAAATAAATGTTTCAACCACATCAAGCTGTAACCTTTCTTGAAATGTAAATGAATGGTTTAAATGAGAAGATTAATAAAGAAGGGATGTTCCAATTCCAAGCATGGCATGCTATGTATTTTTAAATTTGTCTATGCCAGATGCTGTCAGTCAGAACAAAAAACTGTCCAAGCAGACAATCTGTGCGTCTGAATGTTGATCATGTTGGAAAGTAAAGGGGGAGGGGGGAGAGAGTGTGTCAAGGATTCATGGTCCTTCATCTTTGCAGTAGAGCAAACACGTCTCTCAGTATAACGACAGACAGCTGCTTCCACTTTCTAATGTGCCCTAACTTAGATCACTGAAAGAATTGTCAGCACTCAGAGAAACACACAAAGATAACACAGCCAGCTGCCATGAAGGGGGAAACAGCACAGCTCAGAAGAAATGGGATTTGTTCCATTTGCATGATGCTGGCTCCCTTGGGCCCCTTTCTTTCAAATCCAAAGCACAAAAGACAACACTTAACATATTTGCTTAAAGATGACAACCTCATGTTGATTTCATTTGGATGTAACAGTGTCAGGATTACAGATATAAGAATATATTATATCTGTAACGGAGACTGACAAATGTATCCATCAGTGAAACTGTCTGATTCATCTGCTTATACAGCCATTTTACCATCCCAAGGGTGCCATCTAAGTAGTAACTTTAGAAGACTGAAGGTCTAATTTTATTACACCACATTTCAACCTACTAAACAATATTATTTCTAAAATAGATCATTTTTATTGGAAGTCTCCCTGATGAAAAATCCAGTAGACACCAGAGAATTTATGAACTGTATGGGTCCTTTGAACTCAATATACTGCCCATTTTAAGCAACTTTCTTTACACACAATCAAAACTTAAACTCAAATGACTGAAATCGAATTAAAACCACAGATAATAATGGTGTCTATTTTAATATTACATCATAGTCTGTAGTTATTTGAATGTCTGCTGATTGGCAGTCCATCACTTTTTAGAGTGCATCTTGTTACAGTTCTGTATCTATAGAAGTTTCTTCAATAGAAAACCTATGATTAATTATTTTTCTTCAATATACTTTGACCAGCTACACAACCAAATTTTTGCTTGAGGTTTTCCTTGGGCACTCCAAAAGCCACATGGAAATGACTGAAAGCCAAACATGTTCCTCATAGTATTGCGCTCAGCTGCAGAAACAGAAAACCAAACTAAAGGGTACAGATTTGCAAGATCGCCTGTCAGCACAGTTTTATGGACCAGCCTCTTTTATAATCAGATGAAACAATTAGGCTGTGGTCAGACTCCCTCTAGTTTCAAATGCATTACACTGAACTGTCTGATGGCACAAGTATCCCCCCACCATCCCAACACCACCAAATGACTCTGCATAATGCTCCCTACGTTAACTGCTTTGTCTAGAGGAACTTGAAACTGCTTGTTGCTGTCTGCTGCCACCAGGAACTGCACTGTAATTCACTAGATTGAAGTTGTTTTGTAAAATGGAGTTAACTGCTGTACGTGGAATTTCAGCACAGCAGATGGTTACCAATCATTATTTTCAATTTGTTTAGTTTCAAGCATTGGGCTGTTTGGGAGGAGCAGTAAGCAGGACAGGAATGGAGAGAGCAGTGAGGTTAGATGCACCGGCTTGCAATGCAAGTCATGCTAGATGGCATAACATTAAAAGGAAGGGGAAAAAGTCTCTGCTCAGAACGGCAGCAAAGCTAAACAAAAAAACAAAAAAAAACCCAAAAAAAACCCAAAAACAAACAAAAAAAAACCAACAAAAAAAAAAAACAGGAATGGATAAAAACAGATTTTATATGCAATTACAGACAAAAAAAAAAGGAAGAACACAACATCTGAAAGAGGGCCAATCTATCATTCTCTGTTCAAGAGTTACCTTGCATTATAAATATTGAAAATGGACTTGAAAGTTTCCAAAGGTAAATTGTCTCTATCCACAATTTGCCATCATTCAAATTTGAATCATGCTCTACTATAAGTTGTTCAGTTGTTGAACTGGAAATGGAAAAGGAACCACTTATGGACAAGTGCACATGACCAGAAATTAAGCTGTAAATATCTGGGCTGGGCCATTATTGTAGTCAAGAAACATCTGGGGCTGAACCTGAGGCTAGGCCCCACTCCTTCTGTGTTCATGTAATTGCTTGGATGATTTATAACTTAGTGTCTATTAAAAATGATTTGAAGAGATATTTGGAGTCTGAATTTTAAAATCAAGGTGGCTTTGCTAATGCTTTCATTTGTTCAGGAGTGAAAAAAAAAATCCTTTGCTGTTCTTCTCCCCTGTCCTATGTTTAAGGGGTACAATGTTCCACCACAAGGACAAAATTCACATTTTTCTAAATTCTAACAAAAGACATGACACATACACTTCCAGCAACCAAAGTCAGTGACCTGTCATTCAGCTTACATTGGACTTACTTGGTGCTTTAATATTCCCCATGAAAATTGACTTAGAATTATTTTCCCAATATAACTTTCTTTTTCATTTTAAATCCTATAAACTGTATCAATACATTCACATCATATTTGTTCGTTCCTGCTATTTTTTACCATCCAAGAGTCAGTTAGCTCTGCCTGCCACCACAATGCCACAAGTGATGTGAGCAGAGGCTCTCCATCAGGCATCCCACCGGCACCCCGGCATTGTGTCCCTTATGGGGACATTTCTGGCTCTAGGACTTGCTTGCTTCTCCCCACTAACTTCAATACAGCCTGATTTTGATTTGGCTTTTAGAACAAGCTGTAAAAGCCACAGACTTGACAGGGTGGAAGAGAAAGGCCGAGGATATTTGGGTTTGGAGGACAAAAGGGATATACTTGGATGATACCAATCCCCTATCAGCACTTAGCAAAAAAAGCTCCCTCTCAGGCAGAACAGCAGGGCCAGTGTCTGATTGTAAATAACTATGTCATCAAAAAACTTGGTTATTTAAGTCTGAACAGATACCCTAACTATATTTCCAACCTATTTCCATGACAGCGGAAGCTTATTCTAAGAGTATACCTAACCCTGCAGAGATCAGGTTTGTAAAGGAGTTGACCATGACACCCTCCAAGTGCTACATCTCCTTTTTTCGTTGAGGTTTCAGTATGTTGGGCAGTTTTACTGCAGAGCTCCACCCCACAGCCTGGAACGAAGAACCAAGTTTGCAAAGCTGGGTGTGTGCCAAGGCTGAAGTGACACATTAGTGACTGTCTCAGCCCCCTGGGAAAAAGTGGATTAGATGAATCACAAAACAATGTCACAGTTATTTCTCCAGTAAGTTAACTGTCTGTTGGTCACAAGTGATGAAGACATAAAAGTTTGACGTAGCACTTCCACAGACTGTACTCTATCTTGGAAATGTTTCCCCTGCATCTCCATAAACTATCATTATTCTCAGACTAACAAAAACTCTTAGACATTTTGAAGCAATGAAAAACTTTGGAAATGCGATTGCATCAATATGGCAACATACTACCTGAATATTCCAAACTGTTCACAGGATGTTGTCAAACTTTCTTAATAAAATTTGGTCTAGTACCACCCATAAAGCAGATACTATACACTTCATAAACAAAATAACATTTATTTTAATTATTTTTGAGGAAAAGGTTAGGAAACAGGAACTGAGCATAGCAAGGTGACCTACAAAACAAGACCACAACATTCCTCCATTTTTATGTTCCACAGAAACGTAGAAACTCAACAATGACGTGAAGCTTTATCGCTCATCATTAAATATGCAGCTAAAATGCTGTATTCGTGCAATTTCTCAAGCAGAAATTGCCCAGCTTATACCACTACTAAGTTGTCTATGTGGTTAATGACACTCTGCAACTAATTTTTCTTCAATATGCATTTCTCCCTAAACATAAAGTCTTAGAACAAAACTAAACTGCAGATTGGGGCATGTCTTTATTCCTGGTGTCAAATCCAGGAATACTTGCCTTTTTTATTCTCCATGAGGACATCTAAGGAAAATTCAAAGCAGACCATCAGATTAATTTGAATTATTGAAAACCTGATTGCTAATAGTGATATACTAAAGTAGAGAACCACAGAGAACTGGAGAACAAGTATGACTTCACGTAAGTATCAACATTAGTAACATTAATCTATAGGAGAATAAAAAGCTGTAATATGGCATCTCACAAAAGAAAAGGGCTGAGCAATTGAACCTGTGTGACTGGAGTAGCATTAACTGGGTTTAAGCCCATCTGGGTTATTTATTACCCAGATTTTAGTACATAAGGAATTTTAGTACCTAATTGTGGAAGTCTCAAATGCTCTGCACTGGCTTCTGTAGTCTTTACGACACCAAAGAGCAGTAGATACCTAAAGAAATGTTTGTACCAGGTGAAGAAATATCTGCAAGTCAGTAATACAATGGATTTGAGTCTACTTTAATAAAGATCACCACTAGGGGTAAAAAAAAAAAAAAAGCAAATACAGAAACATGTCCCAGATTAAAGAAGGAAAACCAAAAGGAAATCACTTACTGTAGCAAAACTCCAGGAAAACGAGGAATACAGAGATTTTTTTAATACAACACAAGTGGAATTCTTTTTGTAGGTGCCAGCATTAAAACTTTGTGCAGATGATTGTGTGGGTGAGGGTCTGGCAGAGGAGATTGCTGTGCCCTCTAGAGGCTGGATATCTGGCCAAGGAACTGTTCAGCAGCTACTAAAATACAGTGGAAGCCACCAGCACTAGATCTGTAAGTACAGCCTCTTGGTCTTACCCTGCTACTGTGAAACTGGTATTTGAAATGTAGTAAACAGAAAAATAGTGAGCTTATAAAACACATAAAACTGCTATTCTGCATGGTTTTACTGATATCTCTATCATATTTTATGTGCTTTAATACACTGTAAGCATTAATACAGCAAACCAAATCTCTAAAGGATTTCTGTCAAGTATAAATACATGCATAAACACAAGATATAATTGAAAAAGTCTTTGCTTAACGAGCTCATGGGTGCTTTGGCACAGCGCATAAAATGTAGATTTAAAATTTTAAGATGATACATCAATTCCCATAGTTGAACTTTGGAATCAACATAAGAAAATCTATTCAACATCAATTCAGTAAGTTACTCTTACTCTAACATAGAGACACACCCCACAAGTAACAACAATGAATTTTTTTATCACCACAGTATTCATAAGTGTGGATATTTTTAAAGGCAAAAACATCTGAGGGAAAAACTAGGGTCAAATTTTGCATTGGCAGCAAGTAAAAAGCTCTAATATACCTAGTCAATCATACACTGGTTGAAACACAGTCCACAGAGCACTTAATAGCTCAGCCTAACAAACATATCACCAAGTGAAATTTGGTGGACAAATGCGAATGGATAGATTTTTTTTTCCTTAAATCATACATTATTTTTATCCTTTTTATCTTACTAACAACAGCAAGTAAGTCTTATTACAGCTAACTAGGAAACTTTCTTGCCTGAAATCCAGCATTGAACTACCCACACCATTTCAGAAACTATACACTAGCAGATTATTTTACAACATAACAGCAATCCCTCCTGAAAATAGTCATCCTGTAAGAAACATGCACATACAAGGTTTCACTTCCTTCAGTGCCTTCTTACCACATAATAAACATATTAAGAGCTATGCAGTCAGTTTTTTTGTTTAAAAATTTAGAAAATGTCCCAATTTGATACCAGGATTTTTTTCTGTTTGATATAGTAAAAAAAAAAACACCAGAAGAAAAATATTTATTTTCTCCTCTAAAAGCATAGCTAAATGATAAGTTAATATCTTTCATGAAAACTACATTATTGTAACTATACAATACCTATTTATACTAAATTTTCTTGTAGAAATTACATTATACAACGTGACATATAATCAGTTCTGAGTGGGGGTAGGAGAGAACCAGTCGTTAACTACGACTAAAATGACCATATTTCCACTGCAGTTGTCTTCTAATTAAATTAAGTGTGAGGCACGGTCATTGAGATGTGCTATAATGACTTGCCTGGAAGTTTTTTTCCCTTTCACTATTTTTTTTCCCCTTTGCTTATTAGAATACCTTACACCTTTCAAAACTAGAACAGCATAGTGGGGGGGAAGAGAAAAAATGCTTTTGGCAGATGCCATGCCAAGACATGTATTACTCACCATCCTTCCACCCACAGTCAGGAACGCAGCTCATCTATTTCTTAGCTCTTTCCACTAACTCAAACACAGTATTTCACCTCAATTGCTATTTCAAAAAGACAAGCCTCTTAATGACAAAGTAGGCTGCCATTTTATTAGCAGCAAAATAAATACAGCTGTAGTGCTCAATGCTGCATCAAGCTAGAGTGATGCCTGTATTTACTCTCAGCTGTTAGGGATTACACCCAAAACCTGTTCTGCTCCAGAATAGCTTACTGACAATGCCAGTACTGTACTCAGGAGATGAGATCCAGAAAGCCTGGCACCCCAGGAGCATGTTAAGCGGGCACAAGTTTCTCCTCACTTTATGGTTAGTATTTTCTATAAGATCTGACTTAGAGAAGATATAACTTATTATATCAGGGGCTCTTATCTTTACAATAAACTACTACAGGTCACCTGGTAGAGGACACAACAGATATTAAAGTGATTATAGCCTTGCTCTTAGTCAGAAGATAGAATTACATATGTGTTGGTAGTGATGTCAGTACAACCATGCAGAATGGCAGTTTTCTGTGTTTTAGAAGCTCACTATTTTTCTGTTTACTACATTTCAAATACAAGAGTTTCACAGTGGCAGGGTAAGACCAAGAGGCTGGGAACGAAGAGGGGGGGTGCTGTGGGATGCGGGTAGGCAGAGAGAAGAGGGCATAGAATGGCTTTGAAAAGCCAGGAAGGAGAGATTCTATTTCTCTGCAATGGGTTTGTATCAGCCAGGCCTAAATAATGGTATTGCAAATTAAGGCCCAGGGGAATTTGGAGCATACAAGTAAGCTTTTGTTCTCCAAACCCCAAAAGGTATGTGGGGGTTTGTTTCCATTTAAATGGCATATGTATTTCTAAACAATAAGTTAAACTTTTTTGCTCTTTTTATTGTACAGACTTGCTGATTCAGTACCTGTTAGGAAAGATACTATTCCCAACCAATGTAGCAATAACTCTTTCAAGTAACAATTATCTGTTACTGTACTTAGCACTTTCATTTACTTGCCTTCAGAACTTCTGAACAAGG